>RJWH01001374.1:0-391632 GCA_004363575.1 Solenodon paradoxus
AAAAAAAAAAAAAAAAAAAAAAAATGAGAAGGTGAATACATGGGGAGGAAAGAGAACCCCTGAAAATAGAGCTCCAAAATTGACCCAACTGAAAACTCAAAATTTAATGGGGATTTATACCCAAAAAAGGGTGCTAATTGGCATTTTTGCCTCTCCAATATAGGTTCTTAATTAACTCCAACATCTGCTAAAATGCATTGGCTGGCATGCCTTCATGACCTTCATCGTGATGGGAATAAAATTATAGTCATTCATGGCAATCTCATAAATTTAAACAAGATACCCATATAATGTTAAGGGCAGTATTGATCATAAAAATAGAAAATAAATAAATATGTCTAATCATAGTCATTGGAACTATTGTCTTATCTAACCTGCCGTCGTAGTGCCCAGTTTTCTGAAATATCACATTGTCTGCTCTGATCCACTGAACAATAAATTACATTCTGTCTTTGGCACTTATAATTGACATGATAAAATGAAACCATATGGACCTTAGCCCTCAGATAAAATAGTTCATATTTTCTGATATAAATTAGAGCAAAGTCTTCAAGGATTGAAAGCCATTACATAAGACCTATATGGAGAAAAGATGATTATTTCCACTGCTTCTTTAACTAACATCCCAATTTATGCTGCTTTTAAGACTGGAAAGAATGACTGGCACGTCACAGTGGATTGCTATAATATGGATGTTGCAGTCATGCCAATTAAGACCTTCATACCCAGTATTTTTAAATTACCGACTCCAACCAGTCATAACTTGGTAAATACTTTGCAGTCATAGATTTGGCTAATACGTTAAATATCTATTTCAACAGTCTTTCTAACACAATTTGACTCCATCTTCTAAGGGGCACAATAATGTATGCTTCCCTGTCTACCTCTAACTTAGCTCTACATCCAGTGATCATAGATAATCTTCAACTTTCTCCAGGAGCACAGTTATGCCATCTCATTGAGCACAGACATGTCATCTCCTCTCCTTATCTGAGGAGGTTCATTAGATATAGAAATGCTCACAAAGGAGATCATGAAAAGAAAATGGTCCATTGTCTCACACATAGTACAAGTCTCACCAGTTTAGCTATAATCCTGAAAATTATTTGATAAACTGAGCGCTGCTCCATCCCTTATGCTATCAAGAAATAGCTATTGACCATCTCAGCACACATGATGCTAAAAGAAGCTAAAGATCTTTGAAACTTAGGATTTTGGAAACATTTCTCATTCAAATCTTACATAAGCCCATTTTAACTGCTACATACAAATCAGTACACTATGAATGAAACCTCCTATAGCAAAAGACTTTAGAATTTCTTCGAATTACAACAGATACTTTCATTAGAGTACCCCCAAGATTCCTTCACTGTAGGGACAAGTAAACCTCTTTCCTCTTTCTCATTTCTTCTGGAATCCCTGATCCACTCATGATGACCTTAAATTCCCAGTGGGTTTACTGTATAAGAAGTTGCCCTAGTTGGCCCTGAAGTACATTCATTAAAGTAGCAATTGCTGGGTATACTCACCTAAAAGAGAGACTTTACAGACCTAAGTCTATGACCCTCCATAATCAGCTGCTCAGTCTTCCTGGGGTCATGAAAGCTGCACACTATGAGCTCAGCAAAGCCACTAAAGCATTCTTGCTACATCATGGAGATGAAACTAGGCTCTCTGGAATATCTCATTTGCGGAAGTAGGGAAAAAGGTGAGTGGAGAAGGTATTGTCATAGTGATGGAGGAAGTCACCCTTCTTATGCACCTCTTAGTCTACTAGGGAGTCGGTCGGTATCAACTGAGTGAGCACCACAGGGAGTTCATATGAGAAGGATGACAAAACCACCATTGCTTAAAATGGAGTTTGCTGGAGAGCTGATGCTTTTTATCCTTTAATTGCATAGAACCCAAGAGTGCGAAACACTGAAACTGTCTATTATCTTAATGCGGGATATTCTGGCCAACAATCAGCATCACCTGTACATTTTTACGGACCCTTGGTTTGATTCCATTCAGTGACAGCAATAATTCCTTATTCAACATTTTTCTTTTGTAATAAAGAACTCTAGCTATCTCATGCCTCAAAGATAAAAAAAAGTATGTATAAATTAAAGCCACACATATCCATGCACATACTAAGGCCTTCGTATAATTCCTCACTAAGACACTTTTTATTCCCTATGGAATCCCAGACATCATTGATAGTGACCAGGGAAATTCACAAAATAGATGGTTTGCTCTTAAACAGTTATTCAATATAACTTTCAACATCTTTACCAGTTTTCAGTCTCTAGGACTCATAGAACACCACAATGTCTTACTTGAAGGAGATCAAATTCAATTAAATGAAGCAGCACACTTTAGTTATTTGTCGAAAGTCAGGAACATATTGTAAAAACAAATATGACTCCATTTTTGATGCTTGATTGCTGACAGCTTTCAAGTCCCACCACTCTCTTTTTCTGTTCTGCCCCATATCTGCACAAGCTGATAAGAAAACTCTTTTGTTCCCTCTTTTGGCACTGGTAGATATTTCAACTCACATAAAGCTTGGCCAAGCCACACACTCTTGCCCCAGGCCCAAATCCAAAATGAACACCTACCCAGTCTCCAGCACCTGCTCTCTCAAAACACTTTGGAACCAGCTTGAGAACCTGCTTTACTCTCTCCACAAAGTGTCACTAATTGAGTAATGTCTTTTCCTTATCCTCTTGTTAAGTGTACATTAGGCTTGACATTCAAAAAAAATTTTGTGTGAGAGCATCTGTCCTACCTCTAACAGGTAACAACAGCAAAGTAAAAAAAAAATATGTATTAAAAATAAAAGTGTCCTTGTGAACAATTGAAAAAATGTAACTATTGATACATAAACAAAAATATTGAGTATATTTCAGTTTTGATAATTTAATTCCACATGTTAAATGTTTCTAAAATAACAATTGGAAAATATAGATATATAATTAAAATTTAGTATACAAAAGAAATTGCTTTGAGAAAAATAAATAGAAAAAGAACAATGAAAATCATACAATAAGATGCCAAAAATTAAAATTATGATTAGTTACCAAAAGTGCAAATTTATAAATATTTACCCAAAATGATAAGAACTTTCAAGTCATACTTTCAAGTCTGTCCCTATGTTTTCTATAAGTGTACATCCCAAATATAAGGGTACATATAGCTTTGGCACACCCTGATGGTTTTATTTGCTAAACCTCTGGCTGATGTGTAGATACTGGAAAGCCTAAAGAATGGGTTCACAGCCTGGGGTCAGGAGAACAAAATACAAATAAACAAAATGAATAAAAGTGCTTTCTTCTTCTCTTCCATCTTTCCTCCGTCCCTCCCTCCGTCCCTCCCTCCCTCCCTTCCTTCCTTTTCTACCTTCAAAATCTTCTTCCTCTTCTCCCTCCCATCTCTTTTTTTCGGTAATTCATTGTAGTGGTTTGTTTACACATTAAAATAAACTTCTATCTGTAGGATCCCCATATATGTAGTTTCCCCATTCCTCAACTATATATCAATACACTCTGTTCTCCATCAAATCACCAAGTGATCTTCACCACAGTCCAGTGAGCTCCACCACCACTTGCCCCTCTGTGCCCCTATCCCATTCCCTATTGGCAACCTCAGTTCTACTGCAAATGTTTGTTTCCTCTGTTCCTTTGTTTTTATCTATTTATATTCCACTATGAGGGTGATCATCTGGTATCTTTCTCTTTGGATTTAATTCACTTAACATAATCCATTCTAGATCTATCCACATTGATTCAAATGACAGGATTTCATCTCCTCTAAGGGCTGCATAGTATTCCATTGTATGTATGTGTATCACATCTTCTTTATCCATTTATATGGGCACTTAAGTAGTTCACAGATCTTAGCTATTATGAATAGGACTACAATAAATATGAGGGGTGCATAAATCTCTGCGATTTAGTGCTATTTATCTTTTGGGTAAACACCCAGAAGTGGGATGGTGGGATCATATGGAATTTCCCTATTCAACTCTTTGAGGACTCTCTATTCTGTTTTTCATAGGGGTTACACCAATTTACACTCCGGTCAACAGTGTAAAAGTGTTTCCTTTTCTCCATATCCTCACCAACATTTGTTGTTTCCAGACTTTTGAATATTAGCCAGTCTCTCAAGTGTGAGGTGATATTTCAATGTTTTTTGATGTTAGTTTCCCTTATAGCCAGTGAGTAGGAACATTTTTCCATGTGTCTGTTAGTCATCTGTATACCCTCTTCAGAAAAACGTCTCTCCAATTCCTTTTCCCATGTTTTGATTGAATTGCCTGTTTGCTGAATTTTCATTTGAGTTGTATGGTGTCTTTGTATATTTTGCATATTAAGCCTGTCAGAAATATGGAAAGCAAATACTTTCTTCCAGTTAGCAGGTTGTCTTTCCAGTTTGGTAATTTTGTTTTGTTTTGTTTTGTTTTTTCATTGAGAAGAGCTTTTTACTTTGTTATAATCCCAGTTGTTTCTTTTTTTTCCTTTCCCCTGACACTAGAGTTGGGTCCCCAAAGATCTCTCCAAGACTGATGTCATAGAATGTCAGTCCTCCATTGTTTCCCAAGTAATTTATGGTTTATGGTCTTATGTCTAAGTCTCTGGTACATTTTGGATTAATTTGTGTGAACGGTGCTCTAGCTTCATTCTTTTGCATGCAACTGTCCAGTTTTATCAACACTATTTATTGAAGACACTTTTCTTTCTCCATCATATGCTTTTGGATCCTTTGTCATAAATTAACTGACTGTATGCATGTGAGTCAGTTTCTGATGACTCAACTCTATTCCACTGATATGTGCTTCTGCTAATATTCCAGTATCATACTGTTTTGACCACTGTCACTTTGTAGTATAGCTCAATGTCTGGGAGGGAAATCCCTCCAGATTTGTTCTTTTTTCTCGTAATTGCTTTGGTTATTTGGGGTCTTTTGTTGTTCTGTACAAATTTTAAGACTTTTTTTTTTTTTAATTTCCTGGAAATAAGCCTGTGGAATTTTAATGGGGATTGCATTAAATCTAACATTGCTTTAGGAAAGATAACCATTTCTGTGGTATCTGGTACAACTTCCCCCCTTTCATTTCTGATTCTAGTTATGAGAACTTTCTCTCTTTTTCCTGTAATTCTAGCCAAGTATTTGCTAATTTGTCAAAGAATCATTAACCATGGAAGATAGTAATATATATTTTTAGTAACTGAGTTCTGAAGAAGCAAAAATGAATATCCCAGATGCTCCAGAATCTTGCCAAAAGTTGTCACCATCAGACTGTGTTAACCTTAGTTACTCTAAAACATATATAGTGATAGGACATCTCATTATGGTATTTCCTCATATTTCTCATCTGTATGTGTCCATTGGTGAACTGTCTCTTCAAATCAATTGCCCATATTTTGTAAATTATTTATTTTTTATTACAAAACTTTGGAGAGTCCCATGTATTCTAGACACAGATTTTTTTATAAATTATATGGTTTGCAAATATATTCTGTAATCTGAATTTTCTTTTTGGTCTCAGTAGTATCTTTCAAAGATCAGATTTTAATTTGAATAAACCCTAATTTACTAATTTGTTCTTGCATATAGATAGATTATGCCTACACTTTTAGTGTTAAAACTAAAATATTTGCCTAAATGAAAGTCACAAATGATTTTCTCTAGACATTTTATGGCTTTAGATTTAATGCCATAAATTTGCTGTAAAGCACTATTTTTGTAACATCTTACCAATTTAGATGTATTGTTTTCAGTTTTATACAGTTCAAAACTAATTTCTATTTGTTTTTTCTTTATCACATTGATTATTCAGGTGTGTGCTGCTCAATTTTCAAATATTTGGGGTATTTTCCAAAACTCTACTTCTTTCTATTAATTACTTTAAATTTCATTTCATCAGAGAAAATACTTTGAATATTTTTAAAATTTATCGATACTTGCTTTGTGGCCCAGAATTTGATCTAATTTTAATGAATGTTCCTTGTGTTATGAGAAGAGTTTGGAGTCTGTTCAAGCTTGGTTATAGTAGCCTAGTGATGAAAATTAGTTCAAGTTAGTTGACAGTTTTATTCAAACCTTCTCTATCATTACTGATTTTTTGTAAACTTGTTTTTTCAATTATTAAAGAAGATATTTTCAACTATAGCTATGGACTAGCCTATATCTTCATTTAGTTCTGTCAGTGCTTGCTTCACTTAATTTGAAGTTCCATTACATGTATAAACATTTAGAACTATTCTTTCTATATTGCAAGACATAAAATAAGATTCTTAAATGGTCTTTTTTACATGCCACATTCATCAGCAGGGAGACTCAAAATAATGTTTATTTTATGGGATGTAAGTATTTTGTAATGTATATGAAAATTGCCAATAATAGTAAGATACTCAGAAAGTAAAGATGATAGTGATATTTGTCATTCAACAAATTAAGAACGCTTAAGAATTCACAGTAATTAAATCTTTGGAATAATAGGAATAGAAAATTAACAATAGAATAAAATAAAGAAACAAGAAAGAATTTTATAATTATATAATCTTGAATATGATAGAGTTATCCCTACTGCTGAGTGGGAAAGAATGGGTTATTCATTTAATAGTGTAGTAGAAAATATGCATACAGGGAACAAATTAGGTGCTTTCCTTTTCCACATCATAAACCAAAAAAATCTATTTTACATAATTAAAGCCCCGAATATGAAGAACAAAAGTAAAATTATGTGAAAACAATATAAAGGAACTCTTTCAACTGTTGTGTACAGATGAATGTCTTAAACAAGACATGAATCTTGATTTGTAAAGACTTGAAAAATTTTAAATAAAAACTTTTGTTTAAGAAAGTTTCTATAAATAGAAGAAAAATTCAATGTATAAAGGAGATGATAACTTAAAACATACAGATGATTCAAAAAAAAGTATACAAATATTTCAAATCATTGAGAAAAAGTGTAAGGTGCATATCCTAAAGAAACATGTACATGTATGTTCCTAGGCAACCATTCAAGAATATACATAGCAACATTATGTGTAATAGCAGAAAACTATAAATGAAATATCCATTAGAAGTAAACTAAATGAATTATAGTATACTCATATGCTGACTATAAATTATTGCTACATGTTAAAATACGGATCAATCTAAGAAGCACAGAGCTGAGCAGGAAAAAAGTAACTGTAAAATTTGCACCGTATTGATGTCATAAAATAAATGACATCCATAAGTAAACATTATTGTATATGATATAGGCATACAAATAAATAGTAAGACTAAAGGAAAAGAAAAAAATTACAAACGAAAAATTTTGCAAGTGAATTAGGGAAAAGCTTATGACTCAAGAGAATTTGGTAGGAGACTGAAGTAAATAAGAATTTTTTTTTCTTAAAAGTGTGATGATATATATGCATTGTCTCCTATGCATTTATTTTATAGATTCGAATCTTTCCTAAAGAATTAAAATTCCATAGATTTTGAAATAAACAAGTGTCATAAGCTTTTTGATTTGAGGTTTTTATAAAAGAATGGGAATAAAAGCAACTTTCTTTTTGACACCACAGAGTGGTGATCCCCTACCTAGCTAAGTGACTGTGGAAAGAACTATCTTTTCAATCACTGGGGACCATTACTGTTTCATATATATCTGTATCTAGCTAGATAGCCTTTAGAAGAAATTTTTAATGAGCAGTCATCATTGTTTAAATCAATTGAATTGTTACTCTGTAGGAGTTTGCTAGAACATCTTTGGAATAAATCAATACAAAATGCTTATATATCAAATATTTACCCTTAACCTTCAAATAGCTCCCATTGCATCATGTATTGTTTTCTCTCTGTGTGTATAGATTGTACATCTAAAGTAAGTCAGACGTTCAATAAGCTATATACAAAGTTATTCTTAATTTTGATAGACTAAAAGAAGCAAAATGGACTGATAATATTTTATATCTAGGTGTGAAGTTACATAGCTATGAAAGGGTTTCTGTAAGAGAAATTTTCTTATTTATTGGTATGACTAAATTAAGGAGGGAATAGTTTCCAAAAATTTCTAAAGATGCATTATCACCAGACTATCACCACTGAGGTAAGCGAATAATGCCTATTATAGAAAAATAGAAAATTAATCATTTGCTATGAATACACAAATAGAAATATTAATGGTAAAAATATAGCAGAAGGAAAATACAACACAATACAATAAAAAATGAATGCATGGCCTATGCACTATGGAATAAATCAACTTAATTATGGTTTGTTACAATAGTTCCTCTTTTTGAATGAAGTCCAGCTTTAATTAAAATCTCCTTATTGGATCAGATGGAGTTACAGATGAGATTAGTTGAAACTATTGTTCTTTTCATTTTAAGGTACTGCATTTCATCAATAAGAAGATATACAAAAGAAAAGCATTTCACTTACTCTTCAAAGGGGTCTGTTATGATTCCAAATTTAATTAAATTAGATTAGTTGCACATCATTTATATTTCTAAAAATTTCTAGCCATTTCAAAGAGATTCCCTCTCCCTTCTCTCCCCATGCATCATGCCTAAATTCAAAATCACAAAGGTCAGGCTGAACTCCTGTTATTCCTTTAAGCAAGCAACAGAATATTTCCTATAAAATAAGAATAATTCCTATAAAATAGTCCATTCAGCTATCCAGCAAATATAAATAGAACTCACTCAACAAATTGTTATATCCATGTTTACAGAATAGACAATTCACCAGTTTATAAAAAAAGTTTATTTACTGTTATGAATTGCCGATGAACAAGCCCATTTTTCTACAGACTGTGTTAAAAAAAAAAATACACATTATAATTTGCACATTGACTTGCTTCTTATGAATACAGTTAACTTGCTTCCTATGAATACAGTTGGATAAAATAAATGAAGAAGTAATCCATTAGACGTATATTTCTATGACTACAGTTAATCCCTCAGCAGTTATTTGAATATTATCTTTAATCTAAAGGACAACATTATCTCAGGGATCCAAAGTGGATCTCTACGTACATGTTGACTGGAAAATGCAATAATTTCATGTATTTTATGTTATTTTTAAACTGCTATATTATGGAATAACTTATGTGGCACTAGATAACAAATACTGAGATGGATACTGGGAGAGAAAGTGAGAACTGGAGGAATTTAAGGAGAGTGTGAGAAAAAATACAAAGTGCCTTGAAGAAATTGTGGAAGTAGGAAGATTTTCAGGTGGTTGCAGTGAGAGCTAAAAGGACAGTAAGAAAACTGTATTTGAAACTAGAAATAAGGAGCTCCCTCTATTCGGTGGGAGAAAGTTTAGCCATATTCTTGCCTTGGCTAATGTAGACAGCAGAAAATGTATCTAGATGAAATATTTTTCAAGATGAACTATCAGTGATACTCCCTGACTTTTTTTAAGTTTCTTGTATTCGAGCTCAAAACAGACAACTCCAAATCTCTCAAAATTAGCCTCCTACAGACTTTTTCTCTGACATGAAAATTATTTTGAGCAGAGGACAGTGGCAACTGTGGAGGGGAAAAAGCTCCTCCTTTTCTCCTAACCCTGTTGCTCTTCCTTTATTCAAAGAAGTATCACCACTCCAAGTGACCATTGAGCCTTTGTCCCTAAAAAAGCAGTCTGGAAAAGTCTTAATCTACTTTATCTGTGAACAGTCCTTTTTAAGAAAAATATTCTTACTTTCAGAGTAAAAATAAATCACCCCTCACTGTCAGGTGAAAATCCACTTCCTCTCTCCTTGAAAAACCAGTCCCCCTCTTCCATACCTCACAGGAAATAAGTCTTTGGTCTGTCCCATTTAACTCAAAATTTACAACCATGTAAATTCTCCAAAAGTATATTATTAAATTTGACCTTTTCTCATACTAATATTATCTGATGTTAATTTGTTAGCAAGTTCAATTCATAAAGAACCTCAATGCATGAGGGAATTTTTCCCACACCTCAACATAATAAAATGTGAGAGCTTGAAAGAGACACATTTTTAAACAAGAAGAATCTGAGACTTAGTAGTTTAGAATTTTTAGTGTCTTCAGATAACATCTGAACAAGGATCAAATTCTGATCCCCCTCAGGAGTTATTATCAATATTGTCTGTTCTTTTTCCCATTGGTCTAATAAAGACCAGGAGCTACAAGTAGGAACAGATAAAGAAATTCATTTTTTGGCCAACACAGTGTGGAAGGAGGCAGAAGAGAGCTCATGCACTAAAGGTCTCCCTATCTTGGGCGTCATGGAGACTAGGTTGTATGCTTTCTATGAAGGATAGAGAGGGAAAGGATAAAGTTTCGGTCTCTGATGCCTGCAGACTTCTAGAAAGGAGGAAAGAGTGCTCCAGGGCCAGAAATTATGACTACTTCAGTACTAATTTGGTCTGAACTGAAACTCTCCTGGCACAGAGGTATGAGGAATTAATGTGTTCTTCTGAGTTTGTCTCCTCTTCACCTGCCTTGTGTCTGGTTAGTTCCCATAGTTCTCCACAAGTACATTCTAGAGACTAGTCACTTCAGCAGCCATCATTCTCTAATCTATGGTTGCAAATTCCGTTGTCCTCCGTAACCTTATCAGTTATACAGCTCTAGTGATTCCTAAAAATAAGCACAACTGAGCCATATATTAGTTTTGGTTTAGTCATTGTGAGGGAATGGTCAAGAAGCGGGTGACAGAATGAACAATTTAAAGAATAAAGGGAGGTGTCAGTGTTTTGACAATTATGAATAAAGCTGCTATAAATATTGGTGTACTAATTTTTCTGTGAACATAAGTTTTCAGCTCCTTCAAATAAATACTTGATCTGTGTCAGCATTTGATGAGATCATTGTTCTGGATTTTGGTCATTCTCATAAGCACGTGGTGACAAGGCATCTTTGTTTTAATTTGCATTTCCCTAATGAAATAAGATGTGGTGCCTCTTTCATATATTTATTTTCTATTTGTGTATATTCTCTGGCCAAGGTGTATGCTTCAATCTTTTACCCGTTTTTAATTAGACTATTTTTTATTTTGAGTTTTAAGATTTCTGTTTGTATTTTGGATAATGGTTGTTCAGCAGATACACTTTACAAATATTTTCTCCCACTAAACGATTGCCCTCTCGATCTCTTTTTTTTACATCCATTTGTAAGAAAAAAGAAATCTAGTAAATTAACTATTATTTTCTGAGTTCCAAGAGACATTTTTAGAAATTACCAACCTGAGAAGGGGGACACAGGATGCTTCAATTTATGACTGGCTTGTCAGAAGCACAGAGGACTTGTGATTGGCATCTGAATTTGGAGAGAGAGGTTCTATGGGACTGATTTCTTAAACTGTGAGCTATGATACTATGTGACATGATAGATAATGTCAGAATTAAATTGATTTGCATAATCCCCAGTTGGTGTCTGCAATGATTTGGATAATTACTTGGTGATTTAGGTACCTACATACATGATGTCAAAAGTGTTCCTGAATAGTGAATAAGGAAAAAGTTTTTTCTTACAGTCTTAGAGTTGGGTAGTGTCAGTTCTCCAATTTTATTCTTCAGTATTGTGTTGGCTACTCTGGGTTCTTTGCTTCTCTATATAGACTTTTAAATCAATTTATAGATAACACAAATAAGTTTCTGGGATTTTGATGAGATTACATTGACTCTCTAGATCGAGTCAAGAAATGAATATTTTCATTGCCCTGTTGGAGTAGCAGTAAGATTAATCGCCTCTAAAGGAAGCTGAGCCACATACCCCTGGATTTATTCATGTCTTGGCTTTGGAGTGGAGGTAGGAGAAACTAGTGTGATCAACTAAATAAAAATAAAATGAAATGATTCTTGCTCCTCTTTCTTCCTGCCTGCCTACTGACTCTCCTTCATTCCTGCCTGCATCTTTGTTTAAAAAAAGAAAAAAATAGAATCTTGACAATGTACAGTCCTCTCAACTACGAACATAAGAATATCTCTCCATTCATTCACCTTTCTTTATTCTTCTATTGGAGTTTTGTGTAAAATTTGCATATAATTTATATATTTTTTTTACATATCGCTATATTTATACCTGTTTTATTGGGCGAATGCTAATGAAAATAGCACTGTTTTTTATTTCAAATTCCATGTCTGTTGCTGATATACAGATGACTGATTTTTGTATGTTAACTGTATCTTCTTCAATCTTGCTATATTTGTTTGTTAGCTCCAGGAATACTGTGAATCCCAAGTATAAGAAATACCAAGAGACTTGTATCTAAACATACCATAATCAAACTGGTCAAAAACAAAGGTAAACCTTGAATACAGAAAGAAAAAAACATGATGAAAGAGTCATTCTTCCTCAGAAATGATGAGATTAGAAGGGATGGTATATTTAAAGAACTAGAGGAAAAGTCAATTAAGAATTTGAGATCTAGTAAAACATGAAACTAAAATGAAAGAGAAATTGTTTTTGGCTAAGTGACTAAAAAGAAAAAAAAAAACCCAAAAGCATGGCCTTCAAGCTGAAAAAATTTTAAATTGAAAAAGAAAGAATGAAAAAGCAGAGGCAATAACAAATAGTAAGCATCCACGTAAACATAAAATACAGAAAGTGGAAGAATGAGACAGAGAAACCGAAATACTAAATTTCTCTTTGACTGAATTTCTCAAATTTCTCAAAGAAAGCAATTTTTTCTATTGTCCCCTTAGAATTCTAATTTTGTTCAAAGTGACATAAAAAACTAAAAAATATTTGATTGATTTTGCACAGCTCTGCCTTTTGGACACTGCCCATTGCTTTCTAGAGCCTAGACTTCGATGTCTCCAACTCTCCTTTGATTGTGTGAACTGCCCAATATCCATCCAAGAAATTCCTTTCAGACCTATGTTTTCCTCAAAATTTGCATTGCTGCAACTAAATGTCTTTAGATAATAATTATTTCTCAATAAATGTTCCTTCGTAATTTATTCCGTAGATTATAATACATTTAAGCAACTACTCTGCTAATTTCTGGGATAATTTTAGGGAAAAAAAGCTATACATATTTCTGCTCCCACAGAGCTGACAATTATCCAGGTTATCAGAAATTAAACAACTCATACTTTTTTAGCTAAAAACATGACAAAATCTACAAAATAAAAGATATTATAAAAATAAAAAGTAATATACTTAATATGGAAGGTCAAGACTTCTCTAACTTTAGTGTGAAAAAGGACAATGATTGGCATGCCCTGGTAGAGTAGCAATTTTGTCAGCCACCTTTGGTGGACACAGTCCACATACTTCCCAAGAACCTAGGTTCCATCCTGGGCCAAGGTGAGCAACCAAGATGAACAACTAAATACAATAGAGTACTTCTTCCTCTTCTCTCTTCCTGCCTGCCTGCCTCTTCTCTTCTTCATTCCTGTATGCACCTTTCTTTTAAGTAAAAATAGACCAAAAAATAAAAGACAACACTTAAAGCAATAAGCTTTTTCAAGATGTGGGATACTTAAATAAATTAGCTTGTCTTTTAATTAATTTTATCTATAAATTATTTCTAACCCCCTGAAATACTTCATGAAGAATATAGAGTTTTTTTCTTCATCTATTCTCTGCTCATCAAATAAAAACCCTGTTCATATAAAACTTATTTCTCTCTAATGCCTAGAGAAATGTTTTGAACATATTTACATTATTGAAACACTCGATGTTATTGATCTGTGGGTAGTAGCCTAGTTGAATCTTTCTTCATAAAAGTTTTATCCTTTACTATCTGACTAATTGTCAGGGGAAAAATGATGTGACTGCAGATCTTTAACATGCTGTCCATTTAAAAACAAACTGCATGCCTGAAAGCCACAAAAGAAGGTCAAATGAATAGCCTCAGTGTCATATTGCCAACATTCTCTACTACTTGAATATTTAGGCCATTATTTTTAATTGCATCTCTAGATACAAAGAAGGTCAGTATGCCATATTTTCAAAGTGGTGCTTAAAACTTAAAAGGTATGAACCATGAACAATTTGACAAACTTCCAGCATCATATAGATTTTTATGAAACATGTCGTATTTTCATAGCAAATGATAAAATGCTTGCAAACTAACAAAATATTACTGTTTTCAAAATCTATGTATGTATTACTTTTAGTAGATGTGGCAAAGATATGTTCTGTTTTAAATTGTAAAATGTGTCTTCTCTCAAGCACATGTTATAAAGTACATCAAAGACAAAGATTATATTATAAGAAAAATGTATTTTGTAATTGTAACATTCGTGGTACAGAAATGGCAACTATTCAAAGTACTCATTATTTTTCACAAACAAAATATTACAGATGCACTATTTAAAAATTATCATCTAAAAACTATTAATCGACTGCAAGTAGTTTAGAAAAGGCATTTTGAATCATGATCACAGGTGAATTTGGTGTAAATAAAAAGTCGTTCTTTGTCAAAGTATGATACAAGCATAAAAACTTCTATTAAACATTGTATTGGAGATTTCATTCATGTAAAAATATAATAAATGATATTTATCTGCATTTGTATTTTTATGTATTATATAATTATGTTTGTTATTATAAGAATAATTATTTAAAGCATGAAGACAGTCCTTATTTGCAGATATATTGGTTGTATATATGAAAATCCTAGGAAAATCTATAGGTAAATTATTAGAATTAATAAAACATTCAGAAAGTTCTCTAGATATGAGGTCAATAAGTAAAATTCCATTGTATATCTATAAATCAAGTGCAGAAGTTAAGAAAATACCATTTTTAAAGATTTTATTTTAATAGTTGTGGCATTAATATGTATTTAGTAATTTAATGTAGAGAAATTTAAAGGAGAAATTTATATAAAGTTTTATTAAAGCATTAAAGAAAGACATATTTGGAGAGCTACATGATGCTTATATATTGCATAGATAAAAATCATGAAGATGCTAAAGTAATATGTAAATATAGAAATGTTGCAATGAAAATCCCAAAGTGATACTAAAATATAGACAGATATAAGAGCAAAGGGTCAGATTAGGCAAAACAGTCCTAATGAAAATGAATACACTGGTGAAACTTATCATGGTATATAATAAAATATATAAAAAGCTATAATAACTGTGAAGTTGTAGCATAGAAATCAATAGTAATGGGACAAAAGTATCCTAAAGGAACAAAATATATAAATGAAACTTAATGTGCTACAAAGTGGCATTACAAATAGTGGAGGATAGAATGGGATATTCAATAAATGGGATTGGGGTTTTCCAGATGAAAAAGATACATTTAATAATTGCTCTATAGATTACATAGAATAAATTGGCTTTTTAAAGAGTCAATTTGACTAAACTGAATTATGTTTCCTAGAATTCCATTTTCTTTAGGTTTTTGGTGGTGAGATTTGGTCACCAGAGAAACTTGTTTCAGATTTGAAAGATGGAAGAGAACAGTAGCCATGTTTATTCTCTGAATATCACTGGAGTCAGGCCCTTTAAACATTCATGCACATTTTTGCAATCTTCTGGCTGATCTTGTTGACATTAGAAGTAGCTGAAATCCATAGCTCCTTTAGTTCCAATGGGATGTCTTCCTTTACCTTTTCCACATCCTGGGCCAGTAGCCGTTGTAGCTCTGGGGTAGAGTGGCTGCCAGTATGACCTGCAGTTCATGATCAGCTGCAAGGCTGGTTGTTCAGAAGTGCTGAGAGCCTGGTGCTTCCCAATGAGAGATACAGGCAGGTTCCAGTTTTGCCAGCACTCCACATTTCACAGCAACTTTTTCTTCCCTACTGCCTGCCCTATTACTGTAGATTCAGCATCAGTTGCAGAAGAGACAGAACAAACCAAATCTACTTTACCAGATCCCACAGTGGCTGAAGATCCAGTCCTTAGCATCTTTAGTCTACATCATTTCTACTGATCTGCTTCTCTAAAGTACCAACTGAAATACAACTTCAATGTTAGGCAAATTTTAAAACTTTTAAAGGATAATATGGGGTATATTTTTGTGATTTCAATAGGAAAATTTTTAAGCAAGGCAGAAATAGGACCATAAAAAGATATTGAAAATTCAGTAACATTATCCTTTTAAAATGCATTAATCAAATGCCATCATTTTTAAAATGAAAGGCAAGTCCCAGATTTGGGAAAAATATTTGCAACAGATAACTGAAGAAATATTATCCAGAATATACACCTATACACCAGCCTAATTAAAAAATTAGAAAAGGGTACAAATGGGTAATTTGCCAAGTATTTATTTCAACTGACAAGTAAATCTATTAAAAAACCACTTATCTCATTGATAATCAGGAACTCGCCATTTTGAAATGCAGCAAAATATTTTTTGTACCCATTGTATTGGCAAAAATTAAGAACTTTGACAATATGAAGTGCTAACAAAGGTATGGATAAAAGTCAAGATTTACACACTATTAGTAGGAATGCAAATTAACACAACTCACTTGAAGAAAAAGTTGGCAGCAACTGATCATTTTTAAGATATAAATACTTAATCCAGCAAATCCATCCTTAGGTATCAACCTAAATAAATTCTTGTTTGTGTCTGCAAGTGGACATATGTTTAGGGTGGGGGAAGAGTTTTCAGGATTGTTTATAATAGAAAAATTGGAAACTAACTTTCTACTAACAAGAAATAGATATATGTGTTCAATTTATATAGTGCTTTGCAGTAATGAAATGAGTAAACCAAAGTTACATGAGTTAATCTCGATGACTTGCTTTGCATGTGAGGGGGCTAAGCTACAGAACTCTTGAAGAATGATATCATTCATATATAAGTAATGCATATTAAACAATATATGTATATATATATATATATATATATATATACACACACACACACACACACATACTTAAGAAAATATACAGGCTTTTAAATAATATGAATGATAAACACCAAATTCAGCATAGTTAGTATCTTGTTGGGGAGAGAGTTGGTTGTCCAAAACGACAGAAGGAACTCTAGTCATCAAGGACTGCCCCAGGAGTTTCAGCTCTAAGAATCTTTAAATTCTGTTGTTGAAAGAATCCCTGCAGAAACTGAAGAAAAAAAACCCCAGGGCTAGGGATCCAAGAAAAACTCAACGCACACAGACTGTCCCGAGTGGAGCTGCTGTCTCTGCCACCGTCAAATCTAAATCAGTCAAAACCCCACCCTATGCTGCCCTGTCCCCAAACCATACCACCAGAAACACAGGTAAGGTGTGGTTGCTTAGATTCCCAGTGCCTCTCTCAGGAAGCCCTGTGTCTGGGAGTTGCCACCGCATCCACTGAGTCCAGAATCATGAAGTTCCAGCCAATGGATGTCCTTAAGCCAAAGTTTAAAAAAAAAAAAAACTCAGTTCTAAATCAAAACTTCACACAGATGCTATTATAGGTGTAGCTCAAATCACATTATCTGCACCCAGGTTGAAAGAAAAATTACAGTATACGAGTATGTTCTTTTCTTCTTTAGAAAATTTAAGATAATAGTGAGGAATGCTTATAAAGAAGGGTTGTTTCAAAAAAAAAGTTTAAGCAGATTACAATGCTGGAATTCATTCAAGTGAGAGACAGGGAAATTCTAACTTGGCTTGCATTCATTTGCATTATTTATTTGTATGTTTTTTGGGGTGTGTGTGTGTGTGTGTGTGTGTGTGTGTGTGTGTGTGTGTACTACAGACATGCTTTTTTAATCATGTCTTAGAAACTGCTGGTTGTCCCTGCCCCACCCTACCAACAGAAAAAGAATCCAGTCAATAAGATATAAGCCGAAATTTTATGTGCAAATTTCAAGAAGTTTTCTTAAGTCAAAGAATGGGCCCTTGTCTTCTTACTGCTTACTGGAATGTAAAAATAGAGACACATTTGATTAACTACTTTAAATCATAATCAATCTGCTAGCAATGGTAAAGCAAGAAGGAGCCTAGATCCCTTTTGATAGTAGAGCAAAGTTTTGTGTTAACTTCAGACATACTTACATGAGGAAGCAATGTTTACCTTGTTTAAGACGTTTTTGGAACCAGACTGAGTTTGCTATTGGCAGCCTAACCTGATCCTAAGGAATGGAGAAAGAAGTATCACTGTTTTTAAATCTACAATAAAATGAGCCTAAGGACAATTAAACAGATAATCATTTGAAATCTTGGGATTAAGCATTGTGTTCTTTTATAAATACCTATAACAAAATTCCATGAGAATTTGTCCAGTGTTTTGGAAGAGTTGACCAGAATACAAGCTACATTTCTCTCCAAATAATTACATTGTCTTTTTAAACTATCAAGTTTCTCTATATTATTCTAATAAATTCTACTCTAAAACTGAATTTAGAGTTTAAAATATCCTGTCAAATGTTATCACACGCACAATATTTTTTGATCTTAATTTTGTTCCTAATTTACTTCCCTCTTAATACAGCAAAAGCATAATTATATCAAATTACCTTACTGATACATAATTAATTATTTAAAAAAATTATTCAGTCCTACCTTGTGCTAGACACTAGATTTGGTGCTGCACATACGGTGATAAAAATTATAGTCTATTTCACAAGATGAGCTCACAGTTTGTTTAATGAGAGAAGATGGGCCAGTAAGTATTTACCATACATTGTGATAAGTGCTGAAATACACTATTATAAAGTCTCTAAATTACGAATAATATAATCACATACTACTATTATCTTTTTAGCCTAGTGCCCTCATTCTGGTTTCTAGTTCCCTTAAAAAACTTCTTAAAGTTGCACCTATTTATTTCCTTCTATATTATAACTCTTAGCCTGGAATTGACTCCTAGACATGCCACCATTTTATAAGAACAATTTATAGTCAACATTTTTGAAATATCAAAGTGAAAACTCTACTCCTACCTTTGAAATAGATAGAGCAGCTTTTTCCTAGTTTTTTGATTATCTGAAAACTTATCTCAAATACCTCCAAATACCCAAATAACAACTTTTTAAAATATACATTTATAAGTATCAAACATTACCCATTTGTTAGCCATTGACTCTATTTAATGCAAGTTCTTTAAATGAACTAAAGTTATCCTTTTGGTTTTATAATTGAATATAGTGAACTCAAATTTAAGAATGATGTTTTCTATTAATCTTTAATTTGTTAATAAAATATGGTATGTCAGAATCAAATCTTCCTGAAAACTAGATATTTTACATATATTGTTTCTTCTTTGTTCATAAGGATTATCATTCTATCGCTAGACAAAATAGCTTTTCATCTGAGAACTGATGATCTGAGTAGTTTATTATAGTATGTTTTAGGACATCAATCTTTAGTCTTACAACCCATAACCAGTCTGATTTGTTTTTTTGAAAGCAATATGAGATTAAGAATCATATAACAACTAATAACTAGGAAATCTGGCATGACATGATGAGAATTAACATAGTATTGATGAAGCTAAAGTACTTTTGCAAGACGTAGAGTGTGTGAGCACAGTCATGCCTGCCTACAGGCACAGCTATATATCTCTTATTCAATAAACCAGTAAGATGCATTATATTTTTAAAGGCCAGATGCTTGGGGGCAAAACAAATGGCTAGCATGAAAAGGCTAAGCCAGCAGATACAATCAAATAATGAAAAAAGTTTAGGGAAAGAAGTGGAACATGAATTGTGTGGCTATCAATAAAAGCATAATATTGGCATCCTACTTCTTTGGGAGGCAGTGGAGAGATTTCAGGAGGAGTGGTAGACTGAGCAACCCTGGATCCCAGAAGACACAAAGCAGCTGCATGGTAAATGCATCAGACTTGATGAAGTATACCCTCAGGTAACCTAGCAAATAATGAATTACAATCATCTAGCAGAAGCTAAAAATAAGAAATAAACCCAATTTCTCCTTCTTCCCCATTGATCACAGTGCTGGCAGCTCCGCAAAAAGAAAGGACTCAACTACTTAGAATACCTTTCAGTTTTCAAAATATTCTATTATAATAGACCTTATATATTTGTGTGACTTTAAATATCATTAAAGTAGTCAACATACGTGTTAAGAGTTTAGAAAACAAACAGGGCTCTCCAACAATGGAGGTTTTCCAAATGAAAAATATGACATTGTCAGCGTTTTCATTCTACTAAATTCACTTGGAACATTGAAGATGGAGCATTTCTCTTACTAGTCAACACCGTTTATGAAAATAAGGTGATGAGCATTTATTATATTTATGTAGTGTTCAGTATATTTATATATGCATATACTTAGGTTTGTTTATAATATGTATTTGTTCAACATACATTAATTGAGCTCTTATATCAGATACTACGCTATTTTTCACGGAGGAACTAGTGAGAAAAATGAAACCTGTGCCAAAGGAACTGCTTGTAGAATATGCAGATTATATGACTAATGAGACTGCAATATAAACTATAATCAGCGCTATTAGATACAGTGAATATATTATGGTGAGTCAGATGATGAGGAAAGGAGGATGGCAGTTATTCATTCACTCCACAAATATTTCAAGGACTGGTAAACAACATAGACAAGGTTCAAGCCCTTCTGTGCTTTGTCAAGTGCAAACAGTTAATCTTCCCGAGTATTTGGTGAAGCAAGTATTATTCTAAGAGGTTGGCTGTTTTATTATTTGGAGTATAAATAATGGTCTCCCAATAGTGTTGAAACACACAGCTTAGAATGGCAGGAATTTCAGTCTCCCTGCTCGTCCTCTCTAGAACATAGCCCAAAGTGCTAACATATGTCAGTGATATTTATTTCCATTTCATGACTGAGGATAGAATTTTAAAACTCCCAATGGAGGAAGGAGTTTTCTGGGGCTGATATCAGATGCTATTGCACAGGACTATAACACAACACTACATCCTGCACATGATTGAGGAAATGAAATGGATTTAACAATGGTTTATATTAAAAACAAAGAACCAAACAAAAAAGCAATAAAGTAACCTCTCAGACAGATCCTTAGTCTCTGGATTACTTCATCTTAGAGTTCTTCATCAAAGAAAGCCTGTATTTCTTACAATATTTTTATTAAAAATTTTAACACTGCAGTATTGAAATTATCAAAACTGATTAAATTATGTGTATTGTATTAGACATTTTTTAAGGTAGAAAAAAAACCATTAGATTTTAGGAATATTTGCGGCATGAGAATGAGATCAAAATTTATCTTCTGGCTAGGCCAAGGAAGTAAATGTAGTAGAATATCTAACTCCATAACATTTTGTTTAAAATGGTAGCATTTTATAAATTTAAAAGAATGTTCATATTAATGTCAATATTATAATTTTCCAAATAGCTCAAATCCTTTACTATTTAGAATAACATCTTTACAAATGTCTCTTTAGTAGTATAAATGTTAATGATTAGTATTTGGTAACTTTGGTTATATCTCTGATTCCCACAGTAACTTTAGAAAATTATTTTTATTTTAAAGATAATGATTCTAAGGATCCATAAGTCAGAATATCTGAAACATAATTCAAATGAGGTTCATAAAAAGCATTTTGTATGATAATGGTTCTCCATTAAAGCATTGTTTCAGAATCACCTGCTGACTTTCTAAAAATACAAATATCTTGTGCCACGCTGAAAACTGAGCATCAGAGTCTCTGTGACAGAGAATCCATTGTTAATTTTTTTTCCAAAAATCTCTACTGGTAAATCTGATCTAGCTGAATGGAGCAAGAGCTGTCAAATAGCAAACTGAATTCAGGGTGTGCTGGTATCTGAAAGATAAGGGAGCTAAAAATTAAAGGAAAGAGTTAAAGTAGAAGGAACACATGTTTCTCTAAACCTAAAAAAAAATAACAAGAGAAGTAGTGCTCATGGTTTGCATAACTAGACTTTAGATTGTAGCCAACACAACTTTCTCTAATGCCAGTTCTTCCAAGGTATATGTAATGAGATTATTTGTCTCTCCTAACAGAGAAAATAGACACAAAAGGAAATACCGTCTCCTTAATTCCAACTTCTGATTTGTTCCCTTTACTAGATTAAGGGCCAAGGTATGGGTCAATGCTTCATCGTACTTCACTGCCACTCTCTGTGTCCGTGACTTGTATAGTCAGAATGGTACAGTCAAATATCTATGTACTCTAAAATTCCCCCTGAATCTTAACCAATTATCCAGACTAGTCATGAAATAAAATTGATTTTGTTTCTATGTCCTTCATTCATTCATTTACTCATTTGTTGAGCAAACACTGTCTACTAGTATTTTGGAAACAGTGCTTAACTGGGAAGACAATAATGAATAAATCATGTACCCCAAACTGCAAAGGGCAGAAGAACCTCTGCTACATATATAATGGTCTCTATTTCCAGAGCACTTTTTAAGTATTCATGTGTCATGTGTCTTCATTCGTGTACTATAGTGCTTCACTCAAAAGATGTTTAAAACACATTTATCTAAGTCTTATAACAAATTCAGAACTGCTTTTTTATCATTTAATTCTTAGAACAAACCTATAAGTCATATAATTAATGATGTTACAGAAGAGAACAAAGATTTAGAATAAATAAGTAAAATTCTAAAGGTCACATAGACAGCAAATGACAGTAAAAAATTGGAACTAAGGTTCATCTGACTTTAAAACTTTTTCTTAACCACTAACACACCTCTTGAGCACAACAAAGCAAAAATACTTTGAGAGTTTACTAATATGTGCCTAAGATGGGAGAAACTAGAAAGAGAGGATTTCATCTTTATAAATTGGAAATCATATTTTGTCAGTATATGAAAGGGAAGAAGAGAGGAAGAGAGGGAGGGAGAAAGGAAAATGATATAAGGAAATTCAGGTCAGATGCTCAATACAAAGAACATTAGAAATGCACACACACACACACACACACACACACACACACACACTCAATCCATTCATATAAAAATTTAGCCTGACTTAATTGCAAAGATCTTAAATAATTATAAAAATATTGTCAGATTTTCTTATATCTATAAAATCTGATTTTAAGATGGCACTTGCCTTCTCCACCCCATTTCCTCTTCAGGTCCCTCCCACTCACTTTGCCATCCCTGGTTAGGTTTCCAGACTCTGAATTGTTTAGTTGGTTTGGTTGACTTGCCTTCTAAATGTGACAGGTTAAATTAATTTCTTCTTTCAGTTAAATAAAGCTTAACCATTTGGTGGCTTCCAGTGGCCCAAGAAGACCAAGATTAATGTGATCTTTGATGTTAACTGTTTTCAATTTCTAATAAGCAGACTAGAAAAAATAAGCTTACTTAACTAGACCTTAGCTCTACATTTGTCAGTAAGGTTGCTTGGGTGTATTTAACCAGATAAGTTTTTTACTTTGTTTTGTCAAGGTCCTTGAATGGACAGCAATAGGAAAAATGGGAGGGCAGTGAAAAAAAAAAGCATGATAAGTGCCTCCACTTTTAGTACCAGCACCCTGCAAGGCAAAGCGAATGATAATCAAACTTAAGACAAGAACTTAAAAAGCTGCCTTTAGATTTGTTGTCAGTGGTGAGAATTAAACTTATTTTCTTTTGTCAAATGTGAAAATATGTTTATGCCCAAAAAAATTCAGCATGAAAAGAGATAAAAGGAAGTTGTATCCTTGCATGATTATGAGAATAAAACTGATTTCACTCTCAACCCTTTGCATAAAGCAAAATTAAATTGTGGGAGGTTTTGTTTTTGTTTTTGTTTTCTGCTAAGAGCTCTAAACAGTGCCTAGAACATTGTGGGTGCTCCATATTTTTGAAGAATAAATGAATTAATTAAAAGAAATAAAAGGCTTTGAGTGTTGTGCCTTAAAATATCATAAGACATTACATAAGATAATTTTTAAGTATTCATTTCGTTGTGTCTTTAATTAATAAGTTAAAAAAATATGTCATTTTGGGGAAAGAAAACACTTATCTGAAACATGAAATCTTTGGAAATAATGAATCTAGTTCGGTTTTTTAATAAAACTAATTCATAATGCGAGTGGTTGAGAGGATGAGTTCCCTGGCCCCCAGACATAAATGAGAAACCATCTTTACCTAATTTCATTTATCTCAGAAGTTCTTCTCCTTTACATACTAAATAGTCACTGTTTTTCAAAACAGTGTAGAGAAACTTAATCAACTATTTAAAGAGTAGCTATTCTCTGCTATTCTAGCTTGTAATTACCAATTACATTATTTTTCTGAAGGAGAAACACTTCTAGACTTATTTTGATTGATTTTTATCAGACAACTCTCTTGCATCTTTAAGTAGCATCTTTTATAAAAGGGTTTCAGTTTTACTTAGTTTATGCTAATGATAACATTTACATCTTTATTTACTAATAAATTCAAATGTCTCATTCATGATAAAAAACAAAGCCACAATTTTAAAAAACAGGAAAATATTAATTCTGTTTTGTGCAGTTTGAAAACCAGATCTCACTTAAACATCATCTGCAAAAAAAAAAAAGTTTCAGAGGCTGAAGGAGCCAACATTGTCTCTGCTAATTTAACTTACTTTTTTACATTATAAACAAGTATTTGCCTATTCTTCAGTAAATCCTATTCTCCCCTTTAGCATGTGCATGATAAAACAAGAAAAATATAGCACTTCATTAATTTTGAGGGAAACTGAAAAATCTTCCCTTCTTTGGGGAGAAGTTGAATGTGATTCTTCAGGGTTATCCCCAATTGAGGCATTTTCTGTGGAGTAACTAGGATTCCTGGAGCATGCCTTAGAAAGGAGGAATGGGTAGGGTATGCATTATGAAGAGCATACAAGTACTCCCTGAAGGCATCACTATCTAAGGCAGATTTGGGAAGGATGATGAGACAGGTGGATGATTCTTCAACTAGAAATATGTCTGAGCTAATGACTATTCTTGGAAAAACAGGATGCCCAACAATTTATACAGCTCTTCCTAAGTAGTGCTGGGTAGTTGGAGAACTGATGACCACCTCAAGGTACTTCCTGCCTAGGCAATAAATCTTCACTAGATGGCCACCTGGGTTGCTCAATTGGTGTAAATTTTTGTTTTTCTCTTTTAGATAGAGATTTATTACCTGTAAGACCAATAGATTATATAGTACTCCTGGATCACAATTAGGTTGTGGGTAAAGGTTAAAATTTCTTAAATCTGGTATTTAATTAATTACTTAAGTCTGGTACCCCTTAACCATGGGGATATATAATTAACTTTCCCAGAAAATATTTTGTCAAACTATCTTTATCTGCCCTGTGCTATATCTGTTCCCTCTAAGTCAGAGTCTTTGGGCATGGTTTTAAGACACACACAGAGAACAGACAAGAGAAGAGAATGGGGTAGATAATAGGTGGCACCAATTTTACTCCCTCCCTTTGTAATAATTGCATTTGTTTTTTAAAGTTGAATTTTTCTTTGGTCCATGTCCCTGAGAGCAGATCATTAACATCTTTTCTGTGTGGTACAATACATTAGGACACATGACCACAGGCAGGGCCAGTATCCTGATATATGATGCTTCTAATGTTCTGAAGGACTTTTCCCAGCTCTGTGACCACAGGTTAATAGTCCACAGTCTGCACCTTCTTTTGGTCCTATTGAATGACTACTTAACCTCACAATGGTGACCTCACCCTTAATATTTGCTCTTTCCAGTGTGATATAACTCTATGATAGCAGTAATTCCCCACACTTCCTGCATCTCCTATTTTTTCCCTACCTTTTTTTGCCACGTATTTTCTGCTTTCTCATCATCCCACTGCCTCTGTTCCTTAAATGTGATATTTTCCAGGCATCTATTTTTAACCACCTCAAATATTATTTCTTCTTCTGCCACTCCTTTCAAGTGGTCCAAGTCCAAGTTACCCAAATGTCAGTTTTCCCACCCAATTACTATACCAATCAAGCAATATGTTCCAACAGATGAAACATTTTCCCAAATAAAACTTTTTCTCATTTTTATTCATTTTGGTCCTTTTACCTGTAAACCACTAAATTGTCAGATCACTGCCTACTGAGATAGTTACAGAAGCGTTGTTAGAGAGCCTCTGCCTCACTCATCCTTCACATTCAATACCCCAGTGTCCTATTAATATTCTGCCTACATTTTTCTCACTCTTCATTGTCAGTCTCTGTCATGCATTAGAAACATTGGTGCACACTGGTGACCTAGCAGTCTAGTACACCCTGGGAGTAGTCCTAAGGTCCCAGGTTCAAGATCCTGGGCCAGGGTAAAACAGCCAATGTGAACAACTAAATAAAAATAAATGGAGTGCTTCTTCTTTCTCTCTCTTCCTGTTTGCCTACTGACTTCATCCTTCCTCAACTTTTCTTTAAAAAAAAAAAAGAATCTTATTTTCTCTCTGATGGCACCAATCAGTTTCTTCACCTCACAACTCTAAGTCTCTGGACATTTGTTTCTCTGGCAGAAGGTGATAGCTATCCCTTCTCGAATCTAGCTCTATTGAGTTTTTTTTTGGCATAAATATTTATATGATAATCCTATCAATCACCATTCACCCACTTCTTCCCAAGGAGTATTGCTCCTCTAGGAAGCAAGGTTGTGAAAAGAATGGAAAATACAACTTCATGCTACACATGAATAATTGCTCCTTTGCCACATTGAGACTGCTGTTCAGTCTACCACTCAGTTTACAATTATTAGTTGTTTTTGCCGAGGATCTCAGTGAGTAGTTTTTATTCGTACTTCTTAAGAGTCTTCTCCATTCCATCAGCATCCTCTCTCCATCCCACAGTCCTGAGCTCCCCGCCGCCTCCTCAACTTGTCAGGTCTATCAGCTGTATCTGTAATGAACTCTAATTGTGGGAGAGATTATAGGCTTTCTTGTGGGGCTCCTGAGACCCAGACAAATCAGAGAATGTGGCTGGACATCTGTTTGTGTCCCTCAGCACACTGTTAAAGAGACTGTCCAGAGCAGTTGGAGGGCTTCCAGCAGCATGTTTCCTAATTCCACTTGCAGACACACCAGGGAGACGCCTCCAGTCCAGCCCAGACACACATTGTTAAACACATTTTTGCTGAAGCTCTGGGAAAACAAAACAGGAAGTTAATTCATAAATCTGATTCACAGGTCATATTTTACTGTCTGAGGAATGTGGAACCCTCTCCTATTTCCTGTCTGCTTTTCCATATCGGAGACTTTCTCCCTGACCTGCCTAACACCCAGGACCATAAAGTGGTTTCAGGCTTATTGAGCCTCATTAAAATTCAAGGCCAAGAGTAAGAGAAGCCCACAGAGAAACAGAATTCCTTCTCCAGTTGTTCTGAGTAGTGTCTTTCTAAAATGAGGAACACCTGAAATATTCTGTGACTATTTCAAACCTGAAATATCCCCACCTCTGTGGGGGATAAAAGACCAACAGAGGTGTAAACTAATCCAAGGGACAACAATTTTAGAATCCAGAACAACACAAGAGAAGTCTAACATCTGTTGGAGACACTGACACTGTGCATAACAGAATCACAGTTTCTCCTTCAAAAATTACCCATGAACTTCAGATAAAGTCTAAACTCTTAAGCAAGGCAATAAGACCTTCCCTAACTGGCAATAACCAGATGTTCTAGTCTCATAGTCTGCCTCCACACCTGATCCCTTCTCCAAGCTATGCTCACCCTCCACTCTTCCTCAAGCTAAGCTACCTGCCATTCCCAAGCAACATATTTCCTGACTTGCTACCAGTGTACTTTCCACCTTGTATATCTGGAGAGACCTGTCATGTTCTTCCTATGATGGAAGCACACATGTCATATCTTTGTTCCAACGTCCCTTAGCAGTTTTCTCTTTGCTTACCAGGTCTCCACAGCCTCCAGTTTCAGGTACTACTAAATTCTTGTTGGTGTGGAGCTGATATCAACACATGCTTACTGAATTAATGCTTGAATAGCTCTTGCACAAGATTCCAATATTCCTTTTGATCTTAAATGTCAACCTCAAAATGTTGCTGATTATTTTTTCCCTCATAGTTGAACGCTTGAAGAACAGTTTTCTTCCTTCACAGGGATGGTAAATGCCTAGCCAAAAGCATGCTTCTCCTGGCCCAGTACAGACATCACAAGTCAATAACAGCATTCATTCTCCCGAAATCAGTATTGCAGGTTGGGTTCTCTGGAAGCAGACACTGAGGTGGACAGAGTATAGCAACAAGATATTGATTAGGAATCAACACCATGAAAGGCAGGGGATGAAACAGGATCAGGCAGAGAGAGAAAGGAATGTGATAAAAGCCTAACATATCCTCAGACAAGGCATCCCCCTCCCATCTCTGGAGTATACAACCACGACAGCTGATATGCTATCTGTCAAAAATAGCCGGACCCCTAATATCTTCACCATGATTAACCACTGGATTTAAGCTGCCTTGGGGAGAGTAGAACCTTGGTTGGAATGATTCTCTGCAGCTGAGGCAGGGCCTGAAACAGCTAAATCCTGGGACCTGTCAGCTGACATCTCTCCTTTCTTGAGGAGTGAAGAATCCTGAAGTAGACTGGATTTTTCTCTACATAGCACTGAGTAGAATAATTGGTAAGAGTTGGTGGGTAAGATTAAATCATTACACTTTCCCCACCCTCAAATTTTTGGACCCCACTCACTGTAATATTTTCCTGTTTGAACTTTAAAAATACTGTATCCCTTTTTTAGAGTTTCTGAACTAGGGACAACACAGCAGTATTTACAATTCAAAAGTGCTGTTAACACTGAAAGAGGTACTATGCCAATAAAACAGCACTTTCAGCAGTTTTACACTTTTTAATTAAGTGGAGACAGATTTTTTTTTAAATCTGTATCTGAGAGATTTCAGGAGAAATTAACTAATTCTCTAATATAAGTTTGACTCTTTTCTTGTTTCCCACCCATCCCTCCTCACTGGCCCCACCATTTCCTCTCCCCCACGCCAATCCTCCCCACCTTCTGATCTTATTTCCTCTCTCCCTTTCTTTCCTCTCTCTTTTCCTTCTCTTTCTTCTCTCTTCCTCTAAAGTTTGGTCAAAATTAATCAAATTTCACCACTGGGGTGCGGGTTGTAGGCAAAAGTAGTCCCAGGGACCCCATGTCCTTGGTTTAGAAATATGCCCAGGTGAAAGACAGAACAAAACTGATCTAGGCCTCTGAAGAAACTGGGTAAAGAATATACTGACTTAAATAAGTACCTCTCAGCCCATCTGCCAGATAGAAACTACAGAAGAGAAGACAGAGTGCTCCCTAACATTTCATGACATTCCTCAAAGTTTAGATAAAATTTTAATCACATTCTGCTTGCCTTCTTTGATCTGAAGATAATATTCAGTTCAGACTGTTTACTCTAGAGCCTTTGTTATAACACACCCACGACTACTACGCTGGGCAGTCTACACGAAGCCATCTGCCTGACTGTTCTCAGAATTGAATCCTCAAGTTGATTAACAAACTCTTTATTAAATTTCTCATTTTCTACAATGTTTATATTCTCGTTATCTGGTTGATATCTGATTCATAGCAGGACATATTGTCCTAGAAAGTTTTTTGCAAAAATAACTTCAGATTAAAATATTTTATACAAGGAACAGCATGTACAGCGTGATGAGTATAGCAAATGCTGCTGTATGATTTATGGGAAAGTTGTTAAGAAAGTAAATTCTAAGAGCTCTCATCAGGAGGAGTTGAAATCTTTCTTTTTTTATTTCTTCTTTATTTTCTTTTTATTGTGTTTATGCAAGAAGATGGAAGTTAGCTGAACCTACTGTAATAATTATTCCATAATATATTTATATTAAGCCATCATGCTATTTACCTTATACTAATACAGTAATATGTGTCCATTAGTTATCAATATAACTGAAAGAAAAAGTATTCTGAGGAAAGTCAGGAGGAAAAGAAAACATTTTTTTATACAGCCTGCTTTCATTTTTCTTTACTTTATTTGGATTTTAGACTAGAAATATATTCCACAGTCTGAAATACCAGAAGCGCTTCAAATAACTCTAGGTACCAAGGGGATATGTTATAAACTGTCCTTGACAAACGATAACCAATTTCATCCTGGTCAGTGATGAGATCCGGTTAATGGGCTTCCTTATCCCTCTAACGGGAATTAGGGAGTTTGGTGAGTGCATTTATCTGAACTCGTGCAGATGTGTAACCTAATAGCACTTTGCTCTAGTTGTCACAGAGAACTCCCAGTTTAAATATCAGTATCTACTGAAATGGAGTTGAAAATACTTACAGTTCTGAATCACACTTTCAAATGTCTAGGTTGTAGTTGCGTTTAACTAGGAGCATCAGTTAGTGGGTCATTTCTTCCTGCTTCATGATAGAAAGGACTCAGTCCAACTCTCTAGTTATTCTTATCTGTATTAAATGCTGCTTTATAAAAAATTTTGTTTATTACACAATATTACTTTTAACAATTTTCTTATGATATCAAGTTGTGATATTATTTGTGTAAGTAAATTATATCAGCCTGAGTAAATGGTAGATGAGTATATTTTGCCATGCTCTAGTCTTCTAAGAGGGAATGACCCACAGAAAGCATTTGGATTTTGCTTATCTGTCATGGAAAACAAAATGAAAATGAAGGAAAATATAAGGGAATAGTTTTATAAACAACAAACTTGGAAGTCCATTGATGAAAATAAGAGTCTAGGATCTGGCAGAGTCAGTTTTGAAAACACTCTTTTTTGATTGACGAGCAGTTTTCTGTCTGCTTTAAATTTAAGAACCCAAAGTCCTTTTCAAATCTTCAACAGTCTCAATTTCTTTTAGCTCAGATTGGGTCTCACATTGGAATTTTATGAATTGTCTATGTACCTGATACAAGTCAACTAGTGTTGTCAGAAACCATACTAACTTTTCCTTTTTAGATATGTCTTTCTCTCTACATAATCAGTACATTGCACCCATCAGGTTTCCATGGGATTATAAGTTTATTCTTTCTATCTTTTTTTGGCTCAGAAACATTTCAAAGATTTTAACAGAGGTTTTTGACTCTAATTTGACCTGTGTCACCAGTTACACATAACCCCCAGGCATTTTATTTTATATTTGCCTTTGAATGTGATCTTAATTTGAGGATCTTTTACTGACTCTAGAAACAAGAGATAAGGAACAAAATACCCCTTTTAAATATGAGTATCAGAGCTTTCATTTAGTTTTACATTCAGAGTCTCAGTGAATTGGGTTTCAAATATGAATCACAATCATGAAAATCTTTAGCACTAAAGTCTTAGATTATATCATTAACAACTGATTTACATATCCAGATGCTATATGATACCAAAGGCTTTTAAAATGTCATTAAAAAAACACTTAGAATTCTCAACTAAACAACCCAGATTTTTCACTGAGGATTTTGTTGCAATTCCAGAATTGTTCTATTTTTTTCACCTAACTTTATTACCTTAAAGTCTAAATCATTATTCTACTTTATAAATATGGCTTTCTGACTTGAATTTATAGCATGAATTACATTGAACTCTTTACTAGAAAATTTTGCCAGATCTTCGTCACTCAAATATTCATTTACTTTATAATTAATAAACCTTGTGGGTCACTTTTTTAATATGTGTATCATGAAATGGTGCCACTTCATCCCCGTTTAAGAAATATTTTTACCTATGTCAAAAATCTTTTTCCAATTAACCAAAACTAAATCTTATTCAAAGGATGACATGTAAATATACATGGAAATAATTCTATTGATAATCCACCACTTTACATTTGGTACATCTGCATCTACCAGTACAGTTAGCTTTCTCATTTTTCTGCTTGTTTGCTCAATCTGGATCAAAATTAGACTTTGAACTTAAAAAAAAAAATTTATTCTCCAACTCCTCAAACTATATTTACTCTAAATTCTCCTAGTAAATGATGTAGTTCTTATCTGAACTTACCTCTTTCATATAGGAAATTATCAAATGCAATTAAAAACCTACACTCTCAACATTCTTCTTATAAATCGTCTTTCCTAAGCTTTCCAGTTAAGTATTTTCTAAGTTTGGCAATGGTAGATTTTCCCAATGTTTTATCATTATTTTACACAGGTAATATCAGATAACTATTGTCACATTAAAATTACATATGAAAATTAACCCAATGCCTTAAAATGTAATAATTTATTCTCCTAAATCAATAAGACAGCTGAAGTGGTTGTGCTGATCTTGACTGGCTGAACTGGGCAGCTCTGCTTCTAGCTATGGGGTTTGTGGTAGTGCTGTTTCATTCTGGACCAAGCTAAAGAGATATGTCTCATGGTAATTGCAGAGCACAAAAGGGAAAAATCAAACCCACAAGGCTTTTTAAGGTCTAAAAATATCACAGTCACTTTCACTCATATATCACTGAACAAAATAAGTCACAGGGAAAAGGCCAAAGTCAACAAGTAAAGAAAAAATATTCCATCCATGATAAAATCAGTATGGATATAGATTTATAAAGAAATGAAAAATAAAATAACATTCCATTATATGTTACGTGCTTTGTCACATTTTGATTATTGGTATAGCTGTGATGAACACTTGGGTTGTTTGCATCTTTTGGTTTTTGTTAATAATGCTGCAATAAACATTGACATAAAAGTATCTGTTTGATCCACTGCTTTCCATTTTTTTGAGTATATACCTAGGAGTGGGATGGGATCTATCTAAGTCATACTGTTGTCCTTGCTAAGAGATTTGAATGTTACGTTATTCTAATGCTACCCAACTTGTCTGGAGTTTTCTAGTGTTTTAATTTGGGTGTTACCTGAGGAACATGGCTTTGTAAAAACTTTAACAAAATAAATGCAACAAAAACTAGTGAATATAGTTGAGTACACTACACACGAAAGTAAAAACAGATCTAAAATTCAAAATAGCAAAACAATATTGATTTCTACATTAAAACCAAGGCAAGCTGACAAACTACACCCCCACCTCATTTTTTATAAAGCTATATACACCTTAAAACCAAATTTGACAAAATAGAGGTTGCTTTGGGCATATTCTTACTTCAATCAAATTGACATCAGTAAAAAATGCAAGATATGCTCTTATGTCTGGAATATTTGTCACAAAGCAAAAATCATCAGATAGGGCAATTAATGCTCTTTATTTTAAAAACTTTAAGAATAATCTCTTCAAAATTTTAAATATTTAGTGTACTCTTTTGGCATTTTTGAGATTTTTTTCTTTTAAAATTTTAGTGAATTAATATTGTTTTATAACATTATATAGTCTTCCGGTGTCCAACAATACAATTCAATGATACAATTCTGCATATACTACACTTTAATTGCCATCAAAAGTCTAGTTTCCATCCACCACTCTACAATTGATTCTCTTTACCCAAATTTCCTACCATGAATTTTCCCCTCTGGTAATCATCATTTTATGCTTTAAATATAAAAGGTTTTTGGGGGATTTTGTTTGTTTTGTTTCTCTATCTTCCACATATATGTGATATAATCTTATTTTGACTTATTTCATTTAGCGTAATCCTCTTGAGTTCAACTCAGCTCATCACAAATGACAAGATTTCAACTTTTTTATATGTGAGTAGTATTCCACTATATATATCTATATATCTTCTTTAATCTGGCAATCCATTGATGGGCATTTAGCTTGTTCCCTTATCTTGGCTATTATAAATAATACTGCAGTGGACACGTAGAATGCATTTATCTACTTGAATTAATATTTTCATTTAAAATAGATACTTAGAATTGGAATTTTTGGATCACATAGTAGTTCAACTTTTAATTTTGGAGGGAAACATCATCACATGTCATAGTGGCTATACCAATTTGTATTCTCACCAAAAATGTATGAGGATTCCTTTTTCTCCTCATCACTTCTTATTTTTTGCCTTGTTTTATATAGGCCATTCTTGCAGATATAAGATTATATCTCACTTTAGTTTTCATTTGCATTTCCCTAATAAGAAATGATGATGAACATTGACTTTACAATGGATTAATCCAGCAAATACAATAACCAAAGAATCCAGTTAATATCAGCAATAAAAAAATAAACCAGTATTACATGCTTCCTGATATGACTTCCTAAGAATATAACTTCCAAGATTTTCTGGTCAAAATATTAAATAAAGATACTTTTGACTGTAATATACAGCTCAATTTCAGTAATGTGAAAATGTGAACAACTGTGGTTCTTAGAATCAAGGAAATGTACTCTTAAATTAAGATATAATATTAGAAGAAAATCTCGCTCAGTATCCTTTAGATCTAAAATATTCAATGAGCTTATGGTTTAGAATTTTCTTTTTTTTACCTTTTCAGTATTTTAATATATAATTATTAAGACTGTTGAAATGTTATATATATATTAAGCATATATTTGATATGTTTGATGCAGACTATTGCATTAATTTATATGTAAGCAATTTCTATGTAGTTGAGTTTTAAATCATTTGACAGAATTTTGAATGAATATTTTATAGAAATATTTATTATTTCGTTAGTTCACAATGCTAAATCCCATTTAGGATATTAAAATTGCACTTCAGTCTATATTTCACATCATACCCTCTACCAGAGTTCCAGTGTCCCTTACTGTCACCTTATCCCCTAAAATGCTTCCCCACCATAACTAGTCCCAGGTCATGTTATTTTTGTTGGAATTTACATTTTCATTTGTTTCATTTGATTATATTTCACATTTGAGTGAAACCATCCTGTATTTCTGTTTTTCATTATCTCCTCTAGTTTAATCCAGATTGTAACAAAGGGCACAATTTCATTATTTTAAATAGCAGTGTAGAATTCTACTGAGCATTTATACCATAGCTTCTTTATTCTTCTGTTGACAGGCATTTACATTGTTTTCATGTCTTAGCTATGGTGAATTGTGCTGCTATGAACATAGGGGTGCAGTTGTTTTTCCTGATTAAAAATTTTGTATCTTCTACCCAAAGGATAGGAGTGAGATTGCTGGATCAAATGGTAAATCCATCTTTATTTGTTTGAGGAATCTCCATACTGTTTTCCAAAGAAGTTGCACCAATTTTACATTCCCACCAACAGTCTAAAAGGGTTCCCTTCTTCCACACTCCTCCAACACCCGCTAATTTCTAGTCTTTTCAATATAGGCCATTCTCACTAGTGTGAGGTGGTATCTCATTGTGGTTTTTCTTTGCATTTCTCTGATGATGAGTGATAAAGAACATTTTTCAGTTGTCTGTAGGCCATCTGTGTGTAGTCTTTAGATAGGTGTCTATTCAGTTCTTTTGCCCATTTTTTGAGTGGGGCATTTGCTTTTTTATTGTTGAATTGTGTGGGCTCTTTATATATTTTGAAGATTAAGCTCTTACCTGATGTATGCGTGTGAAAATCTCCAATTCCATGAGTTATCTTTTTGTTTTAGTGGTGGTTTCTTTTGATGTGCAAAAAGCTCTTAAGTTTTATACAGACCCAATTATTTAGTTTTGCTCTGGTTTCTTTTGTTGTTACTCTTTGAGGTTGATGTCATGGAGTGTTTTCACCACATTTTGTTTGAGGTATTTTATGGTCGTGAGTTCTATGTCCATGTCTTTCATCCATTTCAAATTGATTTTTGTACTTGAGAATAATGAGTAGTCTAGTTTATTTATTTCTTTCTCTTTTTGCAGATGTCTTTCCAGTTTTTCCAACACCGTTTATTGAATAGACTTTCCTTCTTCCATTGTATGCTCTTGGTACCTTTGTCATAGACTAACTGTTCATATAAATGTGGTTTTATTTCTGGGCTCTCTATTTGATTCCACTGATGACTACATCAGTATTTGTTCCAACACCATACTGGAACATGATGATGACGATCATCACTCTATAGTATAGTTTGAAGTTCAGAACTGTGAGGCCTCAACTATTTCTTTTTTCTCTTAGAATATCTTTGTTATTCAAGGTTTTTTGTGGTTCCATACAAACTTCATTATTATTTGTTCCATTTCCTTGAGAAGTGTCTCTAGGATTTAGATGAGAATTGCTTTAAACCTATATATTGTCTTGGGTATAATGACCATTCTTGCTATGTTGATTCTACAAATCCGTGGACATGAACATGGGCTGTTTTTCCATTTCTTTGTGCTTCCTATTTCTTTTGTTAAGGTCTTGAACTTTTCATTGTATTGCTCTTTCACCTCCTTTGTCAATTTCCAGGTATTTGATCATCCTTCCTGGTATGGTGAATGGAATTTCTTAATTTCTTTCTCCTCTACTTCACTGTTTATGTATAGGAATGCTAATGATTTTTGTATGTTGACTTTCTATCCTGCTATTTTGCTGTATTCCTTTACTGTTTCTAGCATTTTTTTCATAGAGCTTTAGGGTTTTCTAGATATAGTATCAGGTCATCTTCAATGATAGTTGTATTTTTTTCCAATTTGGATTCATTTAATGTCCCTTTCTTGCCTTATTGCTCTAGACAAAACATCCAGAACTATGTTGAATAATAGTGGTGATAGTGGGAAATCTAGTGTTATTCCAGATCTTATGGAAAAGGCAGTTTTTCAGCATTGATTATGATGTTGGTTGTGAGTTTGTCACATACTGCTTTCATATTGAAGTATGTGCCATCTATTCCTATTTTGGTGAGGGTTTTTTTTTTTTTAATCATGAATGAGGGTTGAATCTTATTAAATGTTTTTTCTGCATCTATTGAGATAATAATGTGGTTTTTGATTTTTCACTTTATTGATGTGGTGTATTATATTGATTGATTTGTATATGTTGAGTCATACTTGCATACCTGTAATTTAATCTCAGTCTATCATGGTATATAATGTTTTTGATGTGCTGTTGGAATCTTATTTGCTAGGATTTTGTGGAGGATTTTTGCATCTATATTCATCAGCACTATTGGTTTGTAGTTTTCTTTCTTTTTCTTTTTTTTTTTTTGTTGCTGTCTTTGTCTAATTTTGGAATCAGAGTAATATTAGCCTCATAGAATGTATTTGTGAGTTTTCCCTCCTCTTCAATAATGTGGAAGAATTTAAGAAGGATGGGGGTTGGCTCTGAATGTTTGGTAGAATTGCCAATGAAGCCATTCAGTTCCGGGCTCTTATTTTGGGGGAGATTTTCTTTTATTACTGCTTCAATTTCGGCTCCGGTGTTTGTCTGTTCAGGTTGTCTATATCTCTCTGTTTGAGTTTTGGGAGGTTGTAAGTTTCTAGAAACCTGTCCATTTCTTTATTATTGACAAGTTTATCAGCATGTAAGTGTTCATAATAATTTCTCATGATCCTTTATGTTTCTGTGATGTCAGTTGTGATTTTATTTCTGATTTTTGTTATTAAGATTTTTTCACTTTTTCTTCATGAATCTTTAAATTCTTTATGAAGTAAAGCACATTCATAATTGTTCAGAATAAATAGACTTTCTGTTGATGTTTTACTAATTTTAACTATCATTGCTTTGGAGTGCTTGTTAGTTACTTTTTTATTGTAATCTCATGCATATGCATTAAATTAGTATTTAACACTATAAAAACCTGAAAATGAAGTTATTAATATTAAAATGATAAAAAATGTATTTTACAAATTATTTACATTCTATATTTTAAATTTTATTAATATTTAGATCAATATATGACAGAAATAAAGAATAAATACATTTAATTAATTGGTCTTTTATACCTTCATGTCTCTAAACGCTACTCTTCATTAGGAAATCAAAAATCCAAAAATGGTCTTACTAATATCTGATTATTGATTTTAGTTGTTCCTAGTCCCAGAATTTGAATCTTAGTTCCTGTTCCTTCTTCCCCTTTATTGTTATGAAACAAGTCACTTAAGCTCATTTGTCCCTTCTTTAAGAAGAGATGTACTCCATACCAGAATAGTTATGTGAGATTTCCTGGTCACTATTTGCAAAGTACTTTGGTGATTAAAGGGATTGTGAAATTGACATTTACTTTTGTAGAGACTAATATAGTCAAGAGGTATAACTAGAAGATCGGCAGCCTGCAAAATTTTAGGTTGGTTATGAGAATTCTCATTATTGGAGAATGGCTGCTTTCAGAAAATATATATTTAAATATTAACAACACTTGAGGAGCATATACTCCCAGAGATAAACATATGTTTTGAATTCAAAATTACCTATTTCTCTTCCCTGTGCCTCTTCTATGTCTATATTTTTAAAATTCTGTCAGCGAAGGACTCACATTCAGCCACAAGGTCATTGACGCCGCTGTGATTGTATTAGCATGCTCAATGAATGTGCAATAGAAATGTTAAGTTAAGGCATTAACACGTATACACTAAATAAAACCATATAGAGTGTGAGGAAACTTATTTATGATGCTGGGATTTTATCAGTTATGGAAATAAATAATATAAATAATATAATGTATCTCTGGAAACAATGTAAACTCAGATTACTCAACAGAAGCAGTAAAAGAAATCTAAGCAATTCTGTAATTCTATGAGGAGGGTAATTTCACTGATGACAGGTTTCCATAATTTTACTCCTCAAGATAGCAAATAATTTTCCTTATTCTTTATTTTATTACTACTTTAAATTGCATTCCTTGTAGGAGTTTCACCTGTTATTAATAATTCTTCAGGAAATGTATTTTCACTTTTTCATATGGCAGTTACTGCTGGCAGTACCTAGTTGAAACCAACAGAATTACAGCTCTCTTCAATATCCCTACATGACATGGGTAATATTTCAGTTTAATCCAGGGGCATGAATTGAGCTGGGAACAACCATTTCAATTTCTACCGCAGTTTGTTTAGGCTTAACATGGACTAGCTGCCATACCCTCTCTCAGTGAACCATATTAAATTGCTTACAGAGACCTGCTCAGAAAGCAAAAGATATGACTTTACTGTTCTCCTGACATGCTTTTGCCTAATAATCATGAAAGCTATAAAAAAAAAAAAAATCCAACACAAATACCCCTGGAATGTTTCATACTATTATCCAACAACCAAGCTCCCACAAAAGAGTTAAATATCTATTAAGATTATTTCACTTTTATATGGCATTATGGTTAATATAATATTTCTTAAAAACCAGAGAATCTTATCTATAGTAAAAAAATCAGTCTTGTTTCCCCCATAACCCTCTCCAATAACATGACTCTGCCACTTACTTAACCATACCTGAGATTGAATGTGCAATGAGTCATCCATTTCTTAATAGTTCTGATAAAGGGCATTGGTTTACAAATATCTGACTTGGGTTAAAGAGATTGTTTATAGTCAAATACAAAAATAGTTTGAGTACCAAATGAAAGGATCTTAAGCAAAGAAGATCATGTGCTTCATAAAACTTATTTCTGCCCTTAAACTATACAAATTATTTGTTTGTATAAAACATTTATAATTTACTTGTGCAAACAATTAAGTCACTATAACTACTAAAGAGAATTTTAACATAAATATCAAAAATGATAAGTGCTGTTTCAGAAAAATCTGTCACTGTTAGGATATTATCAATGAACTGAAATAATAGACTTTTCTGAGACTAATATGTAGTAGGAACATAATAATTGTTGGTTCAGTATATGAATGAAGGCATATGCTATGATCCATTCTTTTTAGCTAAAGATAAAATACATACCATACATAAAGGTTACTGAAGAATTATATTAACTGTCCTGATAAAAATTGAAGACTTCAAATCACTTTCATGGTAAATGATCAGAATAGTTTTTTCTTAGTTGTGCACTAATCCTGGGTTATTTATGACAGTGTGGTTAGTAGAAAAAACATAAGGGAAACAAAAAAAAAAAGAAAGAAAGAAAAGAAAAGAAAAAGGAGGAGGCTGGAATCCTAGTCCTGGCTTTCCCACTAATTAGCTCTGGGCACTGGACAAAAATTTCTAACAATCCATGCACTAGACTCCCTGGGTATAATGAGGTGGTAGCGCTGAATTATTTGATGTTACAACCTGTTCTAACATGCTGCAGGGCTATGTAGGGAGCATAATTTGCTAACTTCCACAATCTGCAGAAAAAAATTTTGATTAATTCTTGTTACTTCTTTCATATAAGCTTATAACTATCAATTAAAATTAGCTATATTGACTTCATTGGAGACCTTAATTAATTACTCATTCATTGAGAAAATATTTATTATTACCTAAAGTCTGACCAAGTACTAGTCTGTTAGCTACTTCCTGTGATTAAAATGATAAATGCCTTTTTCTGTGTCCTCTCTTATTTTCATTTTTTCTTGTGACATGCCACTGCTTGGTCAAGTGTACAATACGCAGAAAAAGAAAAGTTGTTTTTTGTCCCTGAAGACATAGTTATGGCACAAAGAAGACGAAAAAACCATTCATTATCATTGGTAATGCTGTACAATGTTGAAAAGTTACACTACATGTTATATTGAAATGTGTTTTGGCTTTGAGGAAGTCATACTCTTCTGAAATTATTGAGGCCAACCTATCCTCACTTCTCTGAATATCCTATTCTATGAAACAGATCAATGCATTCGTTTCATGATTCCCTGAAGAGCTTTTAGTACATTGGGAGTGCCACTTCTTTATACTCAAAACCTCTTGCGGGGAAAACTGCTAGATGTATCATCTGCTTAGTTCTGCTCTCTTCCCTTCTTAAAGTACCAATCTCTGCTCCCAATTCTGCTTCAGCAGAAATAGCTTTTAAATAGTTATCATCTTGGCATTATTTTAATCATAACCAAAGACAATTTTCAAGTCTTTTGCATTTCATAAACTGAACAGTCATTAAGCCAATATTAAGCCAATTCTAAACCTTTCCTTATGAGACTATGTGATCAATTTTTAACCCAATGCCCTAATTTTAAAATGTAAAAAAAACAAAAACAAATTCCCAAATTAATGATGTAATATAAAAATGAGCTATAATTTTAGATTTATAATGCTTTAATTTGGGTTCTAATTGGGCAGAGGGTATAATAGTATTACTAATTATTTTGTAAAGATTGGTATTTTAATGTTTACATTTGCAAATACTTATCAATTAAAAGTTATTATGACTTAGGGGCTCAATTCACATCAACAGATTTTTTTGAGCTCTTACTAAATTCAAAGTAGTGCAATAGACATGAAAGATTGACTTGATTTTTCTATGATTTCTAGATAAACCAATTTCACTTACAACTTGACTAGAGAGAAGTAAGGACCATTCAGAGAAGTACAAATATTAACTGCAAAGGAGAGCAGAACACATGGTTAAGAACCTTAGGAAAGGTGAATTTGAGGTAGACTTTGAGAAATAAAAAAAATTTAAACAAGAAAGGGTGAATCATTCTAAGAGGAGGAAATATACTAAATGATGGAAAGGCTGAAATGAGTGGGACATGTTTAGAGATAAGCAAGCTGATCTTTGGTTGGACTAAATGTAATTTAAGTTTTGTGTAAAGTATGAGAACTGCAACTGAAAGCTACATTGGGTCAAATATCATTTTTAGTGATCTAAATGTTATTAAGTGATGTGATATTATTTTTGTGAATACTGACACAGATCTATACATTAAAAATTTCACCAGATCCATAGTAACTAGAGCCAATGTTAGATTTAATTTTTTAAATTTCCTGGATAATACCCCTTCTTACGTAATTCATTCTATAAAAATAGATGTATTGATTAGCTAAGAATAGAATCTTTACACAATTAATAATGAATGATACAGGGTTTAGAACCTTAAAATCAGATTACATGAAACTTTGAGTCTGTGCATTTATCTCCACATCATCATAAATCCCTACTAAAATTATTATAAACAAAGGGAAAAAATCAAAATGATAAAATGTATAAAAAACCAATAATCTATAAAAAAGCCAAAAGTACTTAAAAAGACAAGAAACAGCTAGATGACTAATAACTGAATATGATTTGAGTTTTCTATGGTTTGTTAAGTGACTGGTAGAGAAAGATAAAGGTAATTCATATACTGAAATCTTAACCCCCAGTGCCTCAGAATATGACTATAATTGGAAGTTTTACAAGAAAACAGTTTGAAGTAAAATGTGGTAGTTCAGGCAGACCAAATAGCTAATTCATTATGGCTCATGTTCATATAGGAAAAGGATATTAAGACACAGACACACTCAGAGAAAAGACCATGTGAGGACATTGTGAGAAAGTGGCTTGTGAAAGACAAGAAGAGAAATCTCAGAATGAAAGAAACCAGCCAAAACCTTGATGTTGGACTTCTAGCCTCCAGAACTGTGAGAAAGGAATTTCTGCTAAGTTACTCAGTTTTTGGTATTTGGTATGACAGTCCTAGAAAAAAAATACACTTTCTGGTTTATAAGGACTCCTAAAAAGGAATCAAAACAGCAATCGTTATTGTTAACTGTTTTGCCATAAAAGTGAATATGCAAGAAAGCTCTTTTTATTAGGATGAGCAGGTATACTTCTCCTAGGAAATGACATTTAAGGTAAACTCTGAAAGGTGAGAAGAAGTCAGTCATGCAAATGTTTGGAGGAACATTTCTCAGGAAAAAAAAGGTTGAAGCACACAGATCATCAGGTATAAAGAAGGATGGTAGTTTGGGGACTAACCAGAATGGTTGGAGTGCATTAAGTTAGGGGGTGGTAGAATGAAGTATGCTGAATATGAAGGCAAGGACTTGAATATCATTTCTTCTTTATATTTTTTTCTACTTAAGTGGAGTGGGTCTAAATCTTAGTCAATAAACTGTGAAAAATATCAAATTGCATTTATTTCTCTAAGTTCACATAAATCCATGTCCCAATACTTTTCCTATAAAACTGATTGTAACTGTTAATTGATATATTATTGCTCCCACTCTTATGCCCACTCAAAATATTATGTAAAGGTCCTATAGTCTTGAGCAACCCCAATAGCTCAGGAAGCCTTCAATAGCAGGTCATTGGTCAACACGTGCTTCTGCTGAGACAGACAGTATCTCGGCCCTCAGGATCTCATGATTTGGAGGTTGGTCTGCTGTCAGGCAGAATTTAACGTGTGTGTATACAACTTTATTGAAGCTGGAAGATCTTCTGCTTTGAGTCTAGGCCAGGAGTGATAGCTATTGCATCTTCTCCGAGGTTTTGATCCTTCTATTGTCGTGTCATGAGCATTGAGCCAAGTCCTTCCCTACCAACAATGGACTCAACAAAGCCTACCTAAGCCATTATTGAGAGACTGATCTCCCTCTCACTCCTCTCCCCTCTCCTCTCTTCCTCCTTGCTTGTCCCTCTTCTCTTCTCTCCCTCTCCTCTCTTCCTTCTCTCCCTTCTAAATTATCTTAAAGGTATTCCCCCGACTCTCTCTTCAAGAAATTTAGAACGTCACAAAAAAAGTAGGTATTGCCTTCAAGCAGCTTCTAATTTAGGTCCTGAAAATGACTCCGAATATATGAAATATAAAGTGTCTGTCTATGTATTTGAGATGAAAAAAGAAAAGTTAAAACCAAAAAAAAAAAAAAAAAACCTCAATAAATTATTTTGTCTCACTAGCTTGAATCAATTTTGTTTTTAACAAATGAACATAATAAAACTTAACTAATGGAAATTCCAAGCCTTCTCCTGAAAACTTAGAATGTTTATAAAATGCACTATTTTTGACTTAGAATCTTTACCATTCCCTCTACTGTAACACGTGCAGGTTTACTGAGTAATTGATCATTTGACCTGTCTAGATGTTTTAGTAGAGTACTCAACTGATTTATTCACCTATCTTTTCTCTTGGAAATTGGTGGCTATTGGAGCTGACTAAAACCATCGCTGACTCTTTTCCCCAAGTATTTTAGACTTTGCCAAGTCTTTACAAAAAAAAGTAAGAACACATGAGCCACACAAATCAAGAACTTAAAAACACAAAAGAATGAACAAGATGGAACACTGTAAAAGAAAAACGATTGTAATTTGAAAATTTATCCCCAATGAAATATGCTGTATTCTTCTTTCAGTATTCTTAAATCGGTCTTCATGCAGAGTTTACCGAAGATGTATTCTCCAGACAGTCCTTGATGTGGGAAAAGCTTTCATTTGAAGCTAGGATTTTCTAAATTGTCATAGACTGTGATTTAGCAGCTGTATTCTGTATGGTCCCGATGCAACCTAGTCTTCTAATTATTCTGCTGACAGCTTCCCCAGTGGATTAGAATCCACACTCAGAGTTCTCTTATCTTTAACCTTTCATCCCCATGACTCCCACTCCACAGATGCCTCTCCTAATGCCTACTTTCTGGTTGGGGGACTTCTTAGATGGGTATTTGCACAAAAATAAAGGAAAGTCATTGCTGACTTCTTCCAATCTTTAATGCCTAATTTCCACATACATATTCAACAGAAAAATGAAACAGTAATCTATTTGCTAATACAAATGTTATCTGGTCCTTCATTCGGTTTTTAGAAAATGATAAACCTTTAATGAATCTATGTGGAATAACATTTGAAAAAGAAAAAAGAAAGAAAATGCAAGCTTCACTATATAGCAATACCTCATTTGAATGTTTAGAAGAAGGTCAAAGAGACCCAGAGTAGATAATTATTTACAGAACTGAAGGTTAGTTTTCAGTTAAGTCAAAATTTTAACTATTTTCTTTGGGTTCAAAATCTTTCAAGAGATATATGACCTCCTTGATCAGAAGATGCTGAAGGAAATTCAATATTCCTTCATTCAAGATTATCATTCACAATAGTCAGATCAGCATGGGAATATAGTGTGTTTCATTTTGGACTCTCCATCTTTCTTCTCTGTTGTTTGTCCAACAAAATAAGGCTTAGCTGTAAGGCTATGTGTATTTCTGTATTGTGTCTGTTCTCATTCCCTTACAACACTCTTAGTTTTGATAGCCTGATGAAGGTATGGAAACCAGAAAAACAAGCCTATTAAAAACTTTATAATAAATGCCAGTTAGCTGTCAAGAATAAAATTTCTTAATTTTCAGCTATTTAAAAATTGGTCTTTCTTTAATCAGGCATGGGCACTGTTTTGAAAATTTAAACTGATCCAAGTTACAGTGGGTTTTTTTTTTGGTTTTTGGCTTTTTTTTTTTTTTTTAAGCAATGTACATAATTAAATAACTTGAATGAGTGTGTGCGTTTTTAAAGTAAATCAAGTTCCCTGGATTTGAATGAAAAATGGGAACCTAAGAAGTTCCACTGAGGGAAAAGAAGTAAAAGATTTTAAGAAAATCTTCACCTTCTGCATTAAACTAAAAAGATAAATTATTTTCTCTCCAAAAAAAATGAAGATAAAGAGATGTATTCCAAAGAGGTCAGTAGCAGAGGAAAAAAGAAACAGAGAGAGGAAAAAAGGGGCGTAGGCAGAGGGGAGGTTTCTCCCCTGACCTCACTTAGACTCAAAGGACAATTAAAAGGTCAGGGAGAGGTAGTGAGGAGGGAAAAGAAAGCTTCAAGACTGTGAAATGTGGATTCATCCATGTCCCAATTAAGTTCTAGTCAGAAGACACCGGTACTGGGCTTTGGACTGTGGCTGCCTATGCCATTGTTTGAATTTCTCCTGTTCCCTCTGTATCTCAGAAGAGTTGAATTCAGTAACTGCTGTGTTTCTCAGGCTGGCTTCTATGTCTGAACTTTTGGCTGAGTTCAGCTGATGGAAAACTAGGGGCAGAGATTATAGGTTTGAGCAAAGGAAAAACAGGATATTTCTGGAAGTATTACTATCACTGTGTCCTCCAGGGAGATGCATTGGCTATGGTTCTGGTTTGCTGAAACCAAATTAATTCCTAAATTCTAGTGATATCATCCTTTCTTCCTATCCACTCAGCAAAGGAATGAATTTTCTTCCTCTGATACTAAACACCACATTGCTTAACCATCTGTTTGGCTTTTGGGCTATTTCATGATCTATACATATTCCCTATACAATATATAGTTGGCATTTAGACACTATATTATAGTTTCATTTTTCTGGTTAGGCTTCAGTGATTCTAAAGGCATCAGTGATACAAAAGGCATCTTACATGTTAGTTAATCTTTACAAGTTTCCTGCAAGGGAGTGATAATTACTTCTGTTCTACAGATGAGAGAAAGCAAAAATCACTGGATTTAAGGACTTAGCCAAAAGTTTCAGCACTAGTAAGTAGTATAGCTATGATTCAAATTCAGTTCTAAAGTCACTCTTAAACTGCACTGCCTGTCAAGGGAAATAGCAAAGCTAGATTAAACGAGAAAATCACTGTAGGCCTGAGAGCAGTCATTTAATTGGCAGCCTAACTGTCCTAGGCGACAGCAGTGTCACTAAGAGAGCAGTGACACTATAGGGAGTGTATGCCTACTGAGCCTAAGTCTGGTAGCAAAATGCCCTGTTCCAAAGAAGCTGCCATTTCGAACCTGGTTCAGAGAATGTTCAAGACAGCAGAATCAGAGCTGGTGGACACAAGGCAAAAGTCGCATGTCTGAGTTGAACTATTCTGTCCACTCGCCTTCCCTCTTGACCATTTAAAAATATTTTCTATCTTTGTCGGCTCTCTCTCCCTTGCAGACATACAAATGAATGGCATATTATATTATTTTAATGATAATAATAATTAATAATAGTTAATAAACTCCATATTCACTCTGCCAATTGACTTGTTACATATAAAATATTACATACAAGATAGCCCTGTCTAGCTACTTAATTCTAAGTGCTGACTTTTTTTAGAAAATAACAAATTAGGACAATAAAAGAGAGCTGAAAGATCTTTTATGAGATATCTTGGTAATATTCCTCATATCATGAGAGATATTATAAGAACTCATTCTATTTCCCTATAGCCTGAATAAGAGAAGGTTTCGTTATCACAAAATTGTTTCTCATAGCAATTTAGACTGATTAGTTTCCATTCTATTATCAATCCTGGCCTTTCTGAATGCCAATAAACTTTCAGTCTAATAAATGTGCCACATAGATTACCAGTATACACTCAATTACAAGGAGATATATACGAATATACAGACTAGAATGGACACAAGCTCTTTTTAAAATAAATATAATAAAATAAATAATATGTATAATAAAATAAACAAAAATAAATAAATAAAGCATACGCCAGCACACAGGCTTAGCTTTCTACCCATTGCAATGGGAAATAATAGGTGAAAAATAGGAAAAACATCATTTTATGGATTTTAAAACCCTTTTTTTTGTTGTTTTTTTTCCCCAGCCTGCTTTATTTCTCTGAACAAAAAACAGCCTCTGTTGCTCTGCCAGTCCCTTCTTTTATGTGCTACAGAACACCTGGTGGCCAATTGCTAGGTGGAGGATAATTAGCCCTTCAATTATCACCAGTTTATTTTCACCTGTTCCACTAGCATTTCCCTAGAACTTGAAGCTTGTCTAATTAGTCTTTTCTGACCCATTCCCCACCATCAGACTCAAGAAATAGCCATTCCACTAAGTAATTAACCCGTGGTAGGCCAATCTTCCAGCTTTTGTTTCCACTCCTATTAGAATCCTTAAAATCAAATGAACAAAGAAACATCATGGGATAGAGTAATAAGAAACTTAAAAAGTTTTGTCTTCCTTCCCCCTTTGCCAGCTTCCAAACCCAAATTATGGAAACCTTAAGTACAGTGACATTTAGTTAGACACATATGTGCTTGCTGTGAATGTCTTGAAAGAGCAAAATAGCACTGCCAGAATTATCAAGTTCAGTTCTCTGAAATGCCATAGAAAATATGGTGTTTATTTTATACCCCAAAGGTAAAAGAGATCAAAAAGAATCCAAATTTTAAAATGAAGACCCAAATCTGAACTTGTAAAACCTTTTCAAGATGCTGTACTTGAATCTAACACTTACACTTTTACATTATTTTGGTTGTCTATAAATAATTTTTCCAAACAATTTATACACATGCATTGAAATTCTCATTTTGCTTTATCACGTAAGTCAATAGAGAAGATAGCAAAGATTTCTATAAGGTTAAGAGATATCTCATGTTTACTCATTCATTCAACAAATATTATTGAGTACCTGATTTATAACAGACACATTGTTAAGCCCTGAGGACACACAAATAATGGAAGGTCCTTATGTTCTTGAAGTTGAAAGTCTAATGTACTTCAAAATATAATAATCTATTTTAAGTATATTGAAGTCACACATACCTGCTTTAAAAAATAACAGAAAGCATTCTTTTGTATATCAGAAATTTGTTATATTTTAGCGTGCCATTTTCTATTCCTTCTTCCCAATAATATCACAAGTTCCTTTGAAGAACCACGTCCTTCTGCCACACAGATTGGTTTAGAGCTGAGCCCATGATTCAGATTAACCCAATTAGAGCCAGCTTTAAGGCTTATTTCACTGTTGAAGTTCTCCCCTTTCTCACTGAAAAACAGCATCTTAAGTCAAGGCTGCTCTTTTACAACCATTTGAGAATAAAGCCAAAACAAGAGCAAAGAGCAAAGCTGTAAAATGAGGGAAAATATCCCATGGTAGCCTCAACTTTGTTTAACCCATTTCCCATGCTAGGCCTTATTCTGGGTGCTTCTGTTACTTGAGTCAGTGGCATTGAGTTTACCTCATTCATTTAGGTTTAGGAAGTCAATTGTCTTCAAAAGTGGCTCAAATGGCTCAGGGTTCTGCCATGTAAAACCACAGATTTAGACCCAGGTTCAAGACTAGGGTTCAGGGATTAAAAAAAAAAAAAAAAAAAGTTCTAATTGATAGAGATGTCTTTCTAATATCACAAACATCACATATTAAGGTTTAAGGTTTATTTCTTTTCTTTTAAGCAATTAAAGAAGGACCTGTCTCATCTATTTTTGAACTTTAAAAACACTCAGGAAAACATCTATGATCTATTAATAAGTCTGTTTTAAATATAACTTTACACTGTTAACATTTTATTTCTGCTATCTATAAATTTACTCATATTCTGTAAATGTGTTCTAAGACTTAGTATCCTTTATTTTTATATCATACCATATTCCCTGCATTGTGTTTCTTAAAACACCACAGCTATCATTCTGTCAAGTCGAATAAATTATTTTCTTTAAAGGAAAGGTGCAGGCAGGAATGAAGGTGAGCAAGCAGGTAGGCAGGAAAAGAAAGGAGGAAGAAGCATCTTTATTATAATTTTATTTAGCTGTTCACACTGGTTACCTACCCCAGAATCCAGAACTTGAACCCAGTAGTAGGTGGCTTGCTCCTTTGGAGGTAATTGAACCAACCAATGCCCCACCATGGTACGCCATAGTCAAACAATTTTAGATTATCTCCATGTCTTTCTTTCATTCCACAAATACTGAGTAATTACTATGAAATCATATTGGTGATCCAAATATAAATGTGAAGTTATCATTTTCAAGTCCCTTCCAGAGAGAGCGTAAAGTGATAGAAAGAGATGATTAAGCATTCATGACAATTGCTATGTAGGTTTCAAGCCATCAGGTGCACTCTTCCCATAACGTCTCATATTTAACTTATCAGTAATTCTTAGTAGTACTGCCCCCAAAGTCTTTCTCCAATTTGAACATTTCTCATATCTCCAGTTCTTAAAGTAATAATCCAAGTCACCATTATTTCTCCTTTCTGCTACTGCAACAATCTAGCCGCGTTGACTCAACTCTTACCCACCTCACAATCTTCAGTCTATCTTCCCCATAATAGCCAGAATTATCTTCTCAAATTAAAAATCAGATCAACCCACTCTGTTGTTTAAAATCTTCTAATGTCTTTCACTACCTTAAAAATTTTTTTAATACCTTGTAATGCCTTACTATGCCCTATAGGACCTAATTTTTGTCTACCTTTTCACAGCAGTTCCTCTCATATTACTCCTTATTCACCTCGTCAGTCACACTAACATTTCATGCCTCAAAAAATGACAAACTCATTTCCATCTCTGGACCTTTGACATGCTGCCCTTATGCCTATCATGTTCTTTCTTTCTCATCTTGTAGGCCTCACCTCTCTAGTAAACCTTCCCTGGACCATCTTAGTTGAAATAATTACTCTTGTACCTCTGCCCGCACTGAGTTCCCATTACCCAATATAGTAACGGTACCATATTTTATTTGCTCCATAGCATTCATTACTATTTCAAGTCAGATTTCTTACTTACTTGCCTACTAAATAATCACTGGTCTTTCTCTACCTTTCACTAAAATGTAACTTTTAAAAATTAGAAGTATATTTTATTCATTAATTTCCCTTCAGTGTCAAGAATTCCTGGCACATGTTAAACATTAAGTAGATAATTATTGACTGTGTGAATACAAAGCTACAGCTGAGATATATTGAAATCAAACTTGGAAACAGGAAAAATAGGGAAGATATTGAGGGAAGGTAAAATTTTGTGTATATATATATATATAACATTCAAATTAACCACGAGGCCTCAAAGTAGTGCACTGATAAACAGGAATCAGTTAAATTGTGGGAATGTTCTAAGTACTATCTCTAGAGTTATTGTGAAGTTTGTGCTTATTTAACATTATTATTAATGACCTGAAAAAAACGTATATTAATGGAAATGTAGATAATCCTAATTCCATTTTGTTGCAAATATTAGCAAAAACCCAGTTCTTAAGTAATATCAGTTATTTTGAAAATCTGTTGACTCAACCCTGAGAAATGATTTGAACTCTTTTTACAAATGCTTGATAAAATTTAGTTGAATCTAATCATTCCTCAAAGAGGATAAAGTAAGGGAGCTCAAGTTCCCAGAGACAGATATGAAGAAGATGAGCTATCTATTTGACAATTCAAAAAATCGGGTTTTGGTTTTTGTTTTTGTTTTTTTTTTAAGTTTTCTGAATAAATAGGACATGTTTTGAGTGTCCACTACTCATAAGAAACTTTGTTTGTTTTCCTTTATCTTCAGTTTAACTCCTAAAGGGTTTATCATCTCTACTTTACAAATAATAAAATTGGTGGAAGTGAGAAACAAACCTTGATCTACCTATTCCCAAAGTTATTTTTATCCATAACATCTTGTTGCAAACTATAAGATACACAGCATTACATAGAGCTAATCAGAAAATGCCATTCCAGTTTACTTAAGACTTGGCAACACATTCAATGAGAGCTATTAGGAAATAAACAAAATAAGGCAACTTTAAAAAGAGCTCCTAAGTGGAAAAAATAAAACTAAACTAAAAATAAGTAAATATGTTTATCTGGATTATAGCTAAGAAAGCAACAGTATGAAAAAAAATAAAAAAAAAACACTGACCTACAAGGAGAGAGAATGTAAAAACTGAAATTAGATAAAGATTAGTTTATACCAAGCAGCAAAGAAAAAAACAGTACCTGACAATAAGCTTATAAAGGGTAGCTTTCATCCACTGTGGCATTTAGAAGCAGATTGATAAATGATTGAATAAATAAATGATCAAAGACACTTTAACCTATATGGTTGAGAACAATTTTAGGCTGGCAAACAGAGACTAAAAGGACAAAATTCAAAGATGAATTTAGACTCCTCAAATTTTTCTTCCTGAGCCAAGAATTTTGTGTTTCTCTAGTGAGTCTGTATTTCTATGTTTTTGTTTTTGACAAAGTAAATGAGGTTTTAATTGGTTCCCTTCCTTGAAGTAGAAGATAGGCCCAGGTATCACAATCAGTGGGAACCACTGATAGTATTTTATGTGAACTTGGGCATTATGTGTATAGTATTTTTCAGTCTTCACATTTTTAATTTTTTGTCAGGTGGTACCGTAACAAGATCCCCTAAGTCCAGGTGCTACCAGAGGGTAAAAAAATCTGAAATAAAAGAAGCATCCATATAAAGTAAACAAGTTAGAAAGGCTCATTTTTCATTTGTTAACTAGCCTACACACAGCTGTTGGCTGTGACAACAAATGATTTAATGAGTCCAATTTAAAATTGTCTTGTCTGTATAAGATAGATGTCCTGGAAAATACTTTTAAAATCTCACAGCTCTAGCAAAGGCTGCTTCAACATACCCCATGAAAAGTGTGCACTGCAGTTCCCTGTTTTTCCTAAGTTTCTGATAGGCCAGATATCAAGCTAGTAACAGCAAGAAGCATGCTATTCCCACTGTACCTGTGAACATTGCCTAATGGCAACTGTTAATAAGGTGTTTTAGGAATACCAGCTTTAAAAAAATGAAGATTTATCAATTGTGTGGAAAAGTGATGAGGCAAAAAGAGTCTTTCTGAACTCTGAGTTTGTCTTTTCTGTTGACCACTTAAACGGTCCTTTACAATAGTGTTTTGTCAGAAAAGGTGGTGATGTAGTACATCATGTGTATACCAGGCACATATCTCCAGGGATGGGCACTATCTAGGACATAGCATTTGATTTTAGAAAGCTTATACAAGTATAAGATTAAAAAGATGAAACCTCCCAAAGTTTATTTCCAAATACATCTCTCCTCCCTCATGTACATTTCTTAGGTAGACTTTAAGAGTGATGAGCAGGTAAAAAGTGTTATCTCTGAATTGACATGATGCTTCCCTTCATAAAAAGAAAAATTGCATCTTTTTTATCATCCTTTGGCAACAGATAAAACACATTATATAGTTTCTGAGAGGGTCAGATAGATTCAATTTTGTTGAATGACCTGCCACAACTCAAAATTGAATATCTTGTTTTGCTTTTGGAACATGAATAAGTCTATTTGATTAATCTAAGCATGTATCCCTATTTTTTTGATATCTAAGTGGGGTGATTATCCAGAATTAATTATCAAAAAGTCAGATTAATTTAAGTCAATGCCATAATAATATTCCAGTTTGCTAGAAATGTTTTAAGATTCCAGAGACAACAGATATGAACACCAAAAATGAAGGATATATACATTAAATGAAAGGCTAGAAAGCAACAGAACAGATGTGATTTAGAACTAGCTTTATGATAAAATTATTCAAGAACTCAAGGAAATGAGAAAAAGCAGTGTCAAAATATTTTCACATAAAAAGTCAATTAACATATACTGCATAAATTAAAGACATGTAGACAAACAGACCTAGCCATAATACAAATACCTTTGCAAGCCAAGTTTCAGTTTAGATAAATACAGTTTATAAAAGTAGACAAACGTAAAAAAAATTTCTTGACTTTTGTAGCAATCTCAAGGAAACGATCAGGAAAGGAAGGAGGTGGAACAAATGCTACCAAGAAAACTGAGTAAATCACCAACTGTCTTGTCTATACAGGGCATTAAACTTAGCACATGAAGATTTTGTTTGTGTTCCAAATCTCAGACCAGCATTGAAGCAGTTATCCTTTGTACAGAACTAGTAGAAAGCAAATTTCAAAATGTCAAATGCTGCTTGCTATTTTCACACCCCACACTTGTTTCTTCAGTCTTAAATGTTCTTTAGAAAAAGGAATTTAATCTACTGAAAAAAATGTTCTTGTTTGGATAACTATGACAATCTCTTCAATCAAATCAGACATAGGCACATGTCTCCAAATATTTTTGCCATGTTTGAAATGAGAATACCATCAGAGGTCAAACCTTGAATTATTTGCAACCATTTATTGTAATACAAATATATCATTAATAGCTAACACTTTTATATGTTTTAGTCTGGCATCACTGATAATTCCAAATGATATTATCTTGATCACTCTTTTATTTCCTTTAGTATGCAACCTCCACTTTAATGTCATCCTGCTGTCCTGTCATCTTTTCTCTGATTTCTTATTTTATTTAATCATATTCTCATTGAGTTGTTCCATTGTATGACTCTCTTGTGAGAACTTCTTTCTATTCTTTGGGTTTTGTTTCTTCAAAGTTGGGTTTTGACTTCTGCTTTGTAAATTAAAAAAAAATGCTTTTTAGATAACACAACAAGTTTTTCTTTCATTTGTTCATTCCTGAATGATTTTATCCCAATTGTCAAATTTTATCCATTTCCTCTTTTATAGAATAAGTGATTGCTGATTTCTTCTTTTGATACCAGAAGCTGTTTTCGCATCCAAGTATTAATAGGATGTTGTACCTGTGTGGGTGAGATGGCTAAAGTGCAGACCATGTAAAGCCCAGGGACCTGGGTCGAGACCTGTAGCCTGGGAGTAAACACAAAACCAAAAACAAGTACCAATAGCTTAAGGTATTTTAGTATTTTATCTTTCTGTAACTTGAGGAGACTGCAGAAAGGGTGAGGTGAAGAGATCAAAGTTGGCATAATAAACTAGTCTATAGCCTTTTCTGTCATCCCTGAATGTCTTCTACAATTTGCTAAATGCCTTCTTCCAGAGTTAAATTCCTCTAATTGTGGAAAATGTCATTTTCCCTAAGGGAGGAGTTTCATATTTTAGATTTGCCCTTAAAGTCAGTTTTACGGTTGCCTTTCTTCAATAAACCATTCTCTTTTTCTACAATAATAGAACTCCTGATATTAAGACGTTCTCATTGTTGACTAGAATAAGCACTAAATTTCCACACCTCCATTGCAGTTGAGCGTAGTCACCAATTTCTGACTCATGGGATGCAAAAAAAGTGTATGAAAGCTTTCAAGAACCTCTCTTAAGTGATAGCATGCTTGTCCTCTCCTGCATCCCACTGCTTAGACTGAATGTTTTCTTTTATATTTGGTCAAGACAACAAATAACAGAAGACCAAGAGAGAAGAAACCTCAGTCACCCATAATACACAGCATCATAACCAGCCTAGGGCCACCTCCTGGGACACTTACATGAGAAATAAAATGCTTATCTATTTTAATTAGCTTCCATTTTCAGCTTTCTGTCATGTGTAGCCCAACTTTGACCTTATAATACAACTTATTTCACAGAAAATCAGTACTTCTTCAGTTGTATGGTTTCATACTGTCAACCAACCAGTTTAAAAAGGAAAGCATAGGTCTCTAATTTTATTCTCTGGATTTGGAAGAAATAATGAGGATTCTTAGGACTTTGTTAACATTCCCAAATAACTTTCTGATGGTCACAGTACCGCTCCACCCCAGAATCTTCTGCTTCTTTCTTTAGCTGCTGCCTTGCTAAAGTGTTTGATATTCTGTTGTTCCCCTTTTGTAGATTTCTTATAGATTGACTGTATTTTTTTTGCTGAGTTTTTATGAGTTATTTTCTGATTTCTGTTTTATTACACGAGATTCTATGATACAGTTTTGTTTTGTATATTTTTTTGTTCCCAAATCCACACGTCCATTTTTGTAACTTTGGGGAGACTGTTTACCTTTTGTTCAGGCCTACCATTACTTAGCAGAAAAATATATCTTTTGAGGATGGGAATCAGGGCATATGGTCTCTGTAATGGTTCAGTTTATGTGTCAACTTGACAAGACCATGGGGTCAAACATTATTCTGGATGTGTCTGTAAAGAGTTTTAGGTGAGATTAACATCTGAATTGGTAAAGTAAAGCAGATTGCCTTCCCTAATGTGGGAGTGCCTCATCCAATCAGCTGAAAGCCTGCAGAGAACAAAAGGCTGATCCCCAAGAAAGGCAGGAATTCCTCCTGACTCACCATCCTCAAGCTGGGACTTCAGTTTTTTTTTGCCTTCACACTAGAACTGAAATACCATCACTTCATGGGAATCGAGTCTAAGGAAATAGGAACCAGAGTTGCACCATCTACTCTTCTGGGTCTCCAGTTTGCTGGCTATGGACCTTGAGAATTCTCAGCTTTCATAATTAGATGAGTCAATTACTTAAATATGAGAGAGACTATTTTTTCCATTTCCCTGGAGAACCCTAGTACAGTCTCTGTCTGAATAGTTCTTCCCACTTCCAAAGAGAATGAGGATGTCAATGAATGAGTGAATATATTTAACCTCCAGGGAAGCCCTGATATTAACAGATGTATCTTGATATTTAGGAACCAAACCAATTACAGTGCCCTGTATGTTTTAGAACCCAAAACAATTGTTTTTTATTACTTTTTAAATTTCTTCTATGAGTAAATAAAATAATGAGCATAATAACATGAATTGTCTATTTTTATACTGCCACATTAATATGCAGTCTAGCCTCTGTATTGTCATGTTTTATTATTATTATTATTATTATTATTATTATTATTGTAATTTATTATAAAGACTACCACCTTGAAATATCTTCTTCACATTCATTTTTGTGTAATTTTCTTTTAAGCTTCTTTTTTTAAAAAAAAAGTTCTAGCGTAGAGAGATTCTCTGAAAATGGAACTCATGGGAAATCCATTGCTTGATAATCTAGAGGCAAAGCATTACTGAGTTTGTTCCATCTAAAAGTTTGTCAACTGTAATCATCATCCATTCACCCAGCGGCAGGTCCTCACCTCCCTGTTTTCTTAACAGGGACCTATAATGTCCTCAGAGAGGTTCAGTGGTAGATTCTTTGCTACTCTTAACAAGCACAATGATAATATCGCCAGAAGGTAACTGTCATTAGTGTCTTATCAAACTCCATGGGCATTATTTGATCTTTTAACTTTCATTGCTACCAGATCAACAAAATGAACATACTTAGAGATGACTCAGTAGATCTTCCCTAACAGTAATATATATTTTTAATATAACACTAGTATCTTACTTTAGGTTTTTCCTTATTTTAAAATTAAATAAACACTTTTACTTCAATGCCTGTAAGTGAATGTCCCTGAAATGGAAAAACCAGCCAACATGTGGGAAACCAACCAACAACAACAAAAAAATGACACACTGTCTGTTACTGTTTGGTAGCTTTAATAAGCCAAACAGGAATCCTGGTGGGAAAAGAAACTATCTTGCAATATCTGTAATTTATCAACATGGAAACATTATAGTTCCAATCATAAAATTTGAGAGGTCAATCTTCACTGCACTCAGAACATTTTCTTACAGGGGGCAAATTTATTTCTTAAGAATAAAATGTAGTTACTAAAATTTGGTGAGAAGGGAAGAGGGGATGCACATATAAAACACTTTGTGAAGATGAATGTATAATCTGTTGAGTTAATGAGTGTGATTACTGAACATAGGCAGAAGAAAGAGCAAATTAGATGGCAACCCCAAAATATCTGCATCAGAGAGAATTTGGAGCAGCAAACAGGTTGGAAGAGAGAGATTAGAGGATTCATCTTGAAACTATAATTGTATAGCAGGGACATGACTTCATTTAGAATTTATTTAATTTGGGGCGGTATTGAATAAGACTTGGAGAGTTTATGAAAGAGCCAAAGCTCATAAATCCCTTTGATTCTAGCAATAGGAGTAGGGGTGGCAGGGGGAGGCATGCAGGCATAAATATAATCTACAAAAGATCATATATACTACATTCAGCAGCTATGATGGAGCAGATGATAAAACAGACAAATATACTACACAGCCCTTACCTACAGTGATTACTCTGCCGTGGACAGCAGATTGTTACTTATAAATATAACAAAATGTAAAAAGGATTACTCCTTCCTCTATTTTCATTCTGTGTTCACTCCTAGGCCACGATCTTTAAGAACATTAAAGTGAAAACAACAGTTCATAAAATATTTCCTGAGCATATCTACATGTTCAGATATCACTCATTCATGCAGATCTTACTGTTACAATTGATTTGTTATACATCCATATCTTCCCTAGATTGCAAATTTTCCAAAAGTGTGAGCCTGTTTTAGTACCATTAATAATAAAAATAAGCAACATTAATTCATCATTTATTTTTTAGCAGGCACTATGTATTTAATCTAATGGACAAATTATGATTACTTATTCTTTTATGTCCACATATAATTCAATTTTTGGAGCACCTAATTAGGTGAGTCCTATGCTACATTGGAACTAGATTAACAAACAAAACATACTTAAGTCCAACCTTGATAAAGCTTAATTACTAGTAGAGAATACAGACTAAAAATAAGCAAGCAATAACACCTTCCAAAAAAACCAAATAAGTAAATGAAATAATTACAACGAATAATGTATCTGTTATGACAAAGAAAACTAGAGATAATAATGGGATGATGAAAGAGATGGGGAGCAGACAGTTACTTTAGTTAGAGAACATGGTCAATAAAGACTCCTCTAAGGAGGTGACATTTGATTTAACATGGAAATAAAGTGGAAAGCTATTTGTCTTATTTGAAAAACATAAAATATAATCCCCTCTAAAATAAGAAAGAGACATTGGAATGAGTTTAAGCAGCTAAGGAGTCAGATAATATAGGACCTGTATTTAGACCATTATATGTGATTTGAATTTTAACTCTTTGAGCACTAGAAAATTCTGACATATGTATTGCCATTTGACTTTATTAACAGTTGAAGAAATTGAGGCTTAGTGATGCTTATTAACTTGTCTAAGGTCACCCAACTTGTAAGCAACAGAACTGAGATGCAAACATTGGTTACTCAGGTTCCAAAAACACTAGTTTTTATCCTAATTTCTGAGAGAATGTCCAGTACACAAAGCATTAGCCATCATAATCATCATCATCACCATCATCGTTACCACCATAACCAGCATTGTCATTAATTTACAAATAACTCAAGAATTTTAAATTCTAAGAAACTTGTTCAGAGTCACAGTCAACAACATTTGAACACAGATTCTCTAATTTCAGACTCAGGTGCTTGACCCCAGCATCTATAGAGTTACTAGCAGATAGCAGACATTCAACAAGGATTTCCCAATCAAAGGCATAAACCAGTAAGTATATAATACTCTAAAAAGGAATTTTAAAAATGAGTAAGATAGAGACCCTATGCTTATAGTGCTTAAAAGTTAAGATAAAGATTACAGATTATTTCACATTCAAAGATAACCATACTACAATATAGATTTGTTTCTTTCATGTTGACAAAAATTTATTGGCTTCCTGATACATCTCTGTACCTATAATGTGCCAAGAGAACAGAATATTGTTAAAAGTGGTAATGTAGCAACTTAAAATTGAGATTATTACACATCAAATAGTGGGAAGTCAAAAAGGTTTTATGAAAGAAAGCTGAAGAAGTAGAATTCTGATGAAATGAGAGGATAGTGAGTGGAGCAGTCCAGGCAATGGACTGTTTAAAAGGAGAAACAAAAGTGAGTGTTTGAGTGGTTCATGGAATAGTCAATAGTCCAATTTGATTGGGAAATAAAATTTATGTGGGAAATGAAAGGACAAAAGTCTTGGAAAGGAAGTCTGTGACCATATTTTGGAGCAGTATATTGTGTGGTAGCCCTGCCTGTTTTACATAGAACATTGCCCAATGCATTTTAATTGAACTTTGAATAAGGAGTTAAGAGAATAAGAGGGTTCAGGAGATTGATAGAGTCTGAATTTTAAGAGGCTCTGCTTTGAAGCAAAGAAGAATATTAGGAGATCAATATCCATTCTCAATGGCCCATCTGTTATTTTATATTAGCTCCAAAAGAGAGGGGGAGATAATGTCCTGTTCACCATATGAATAAGATGGCACCTAGAACAGTGCTTTCTAAAAGGAGGTATCCAGCAAGAGTTCATTGAGTTAATGAGTAAATGATTAGTACAGTGTTTTTATTGATGTATGCCACAAAATATCATTTCATCTATTAAGAATCAGAGTTAAAGTGATTTCTCACCTAGAGACTCTCAAAAGGGCATCACCAACAAAGTGCAGTATCACCAATAAGATGTAGTTTGAAATTTGTAGAGATGATTTGGGCTATCACAACAAATAAAAGACAAAAAAGAAATATCACATGGAGACCAAAAATGCCTAGAACAATCTTGTATAGCACAGAAGTCCCACAAGACTTCTAAAAGTTACATCAAATATTCACATAGGTAAGGCATATGTTTATAATACTGAAGTTTTATAACTAACCCCATTTTATAAATCCAGATAAGGTGTGTGCAGTTTTATTACAAACTGATAGGGGTTGGAAATGAATCCTCCAGTTGAGCATCTATAAAGACCTAAACTAGTTGAAATCTTGAGTACAGCCTGATGAAACTAGAGGATCCAACTGCGCCATGTCCTGACTCCTGACTCTCAGATCCAAGTAATACTAAACATGTGTTGTTTAAAGTCACTAAATTTATGTCAATCTATTATGAAGCAATATAAAATTAATACAGATCAAAATTATAGATTAAGCAATTTGCCTTGAGTTATACAATCAAGCAAATGATCAATGTAAAAAATATACAACATAGTTCTGTGTTCAATGCCAATGCTTTTTCGATTCTCAGAAGCTTTAAGATTAGGAGAAAAAAGGTTAATATAATTCATGTTGAATGGCTTCAAGGTACTAATAAATTTAAAAGAACAGACAATGTACTGAGAGTCCAATGGGGCATATTGTTCTGGTACCTAGGAAAGTGGTCCAGACTGAAAATACAGATTTAGGAGTCATGTTATAACCGATAAGTAAAGCCAAGAACAGTTATTAAATCACTCAAAAAGTAATAAAATTGTGAACATGAGAAGGATGAATATTTAAAGTATGAACAGGAGTGGAATCAGAGAAAATGTGAATATTCTGAGTTAAAAGGGAAATTTAGATGTGCCCTTGTGAAGTTGTGACTGGTCAACTGCCTCCAGTCAACACGCAGTCCACATATATCCCAAGGACCCAGATTAACATCCTGGGTCTGGAAGAAAAACCAACGTGTACAACTAAATAAAAATAAATAAAATGCTTCCTCCTCTCACTTCGTGCTTGCCTGCCTGCCTGCATGCCTGCCTGTATACCTGTATGCCTGCCTGTATACCTGTTTTTGCCTGCCTTCATTCCTACCTACACCTTTCCTTTTAAAACAGAAAGAGGGAGGAGATATTTAAAGAATAATACCTTGGAACTTAAAGGAACATGGATTTCCTAAAAATAGACAGAAAACAGTTTACTGGGCATAGGAAGCAGATAGAACAGACTTGAAGTCTTGTTAGATTTAACTATTTGAAAGTGCTTGATAAAAACAATTTGACTGAAGGAATGTGGGTTGACAAGTTGCTCCTAGGGATCTTAACATATCTTTGATCAGCACACTGAACAGGATAGGGTTTAGAATGATGCAATGTACACTACCCTGGCACTACGTACAGATGAACACAGATCAATTCATTTCAATTTAGCTCTACAAACATTTACTGAGTATCTATATATCAAATAGACTATCTGAGAACAGTTGTGCAGATTCACTTAACTATGCCTCATTCCACTCACATTTTTCCAGCTTAGTGACAATATGGAGACACTTTATCAAATATTTGACTGAATTTAAAGAAAAAAGATATGTGTACATATTTCCCCTGATCTATAACTCTATAGTTGGTTTCCCATGTGGATTGCTATACTTTGCAGAAGTTTTCACAAATGAAATCCTAATTATTTCTTGAGTTAATCAATTATATGGATTAGAAAATTATGTCTATTGTCTTAATATTATGGTAGATCCTTTCTTTTTCCTTCTCTTAGATGTAAGTCCTGCTTTCTGAAAAATCCTAAGAAAACCTTTTTTTAACAGAAATACAAGTTTCATGATTAACATAGCCATGTTACTTCTGCTTATATTTTTTCAACCTGATTAAGAAAATTTACAATTTGCCAGACTTCTCTGATATGAGCATAGGGCAATGTATGAACCAAGAATTATTTTTAAAGTTTTGCCTAAGGCTGAAGTTCACTAACCTGTAAATAATAGTCAATGATAAAGAACAGAGCATTAGACAAAATATAACATCCAGAATCACTGAATGCTTCCAAGGACCATTATTTGACACTTAAATAGAATAAGTCCCTGCTAGCTCTGGAGCATGACAAGTCTGTGTAATATGGTTATAAAATCTAAAAAAAAATGTAAAGCATTCCATACCTGAAAACTGCTAGCTATATTTATTCAGATTAGAAATGTTTGCATTAAAAGGCAATCTGAAAATTAACATGAATGCACAATTTAATATAAGATACTAAGAATGTAAATGTTGGGAGTTATATATTTTGCAGAAATTTCTTAAAAAGTATTTAGAAAGCAGCTACCAATGAACATCAAATCCAAATTACATTTGCAATGTTTTATTTTGTTCACTGTTGTATCTCAAACACCAAGAACAGTGCCTGTCGCATAATAAATTAAAAAGGTTAAGTTCCACAAAAGGGTGCCAGCTGCTCAGAAGAAGTGGGAATTTGGCGAAGGAACCCATTATAGACAAAAAGAATCTACCAAGTGAACAATTCAGGAAGGCATCAACATTTTCTACTTTCTCACTCTGCCAGAGGAGGCCCTGAAAAAAGAAAGATAACAGTATGTATGGAATCAGATGATGCATCTAGAACAGTGAAGCCCAGGACTGGCACATAATTGTGTCTGAATCATGTTGGTTGTCACTGTGTTATTGTTGGTGGTAGTGGCTTGCAGACAGGTCACTCCCTGTGAGGGGCTTTTCTCCTAGCAGAAGGGCTGCAGAAAACCTAATGTGGGCCCTGACCAAGGGCATCTGTCTTAATTGAGGCTACTGTAAGAATATACCCTAGACTGAGTGGTTTAAACAACAGAAGTTTATTTCTCACAGTTCCAGAGGTGAAGACCAAGACCAAGGTCCCAGCAGATCATGGATGTGGTGAGAGCCACTTCCTATTTGCAGGTGGCTGTCTCCTTCTTGTGTCTTCACAGGGCAAAGAACCAACAGAAGGGAAAAGCTCTCCTATGTCTTCTCATAAGGGCACTAATACAATCGTGATGACTCCACCCTCATGACTTATTTACCCCCCGCAAAGGTCCCATTTCCAAATACCTTTACCTTGAGAAGCAGGGTTTCAATATATGGATTTGGAGGGAACACAAGCATTCAGTCTATAGCAGAGTTAGTCTTATGGCTTCCTGAATATGCTTCCAAGGCAGTGTTTTTGAGACACAATAGCCTGTTTTCAAAAGTTTCTTTAGTAGCCTCTGAACTGCTAGCAGATTGCTGATGGTTTCTCCCAGGCGTAAAGGAATGTGGAGGAGGGACTGTCTTTCCTCTGAGAATGAAGGAGGTCTATCACTGTGTGATCATTTGGGAGCCCAAAAGAGAGAATTCATATGAAGACTATAGGCCAGTTGTGCATAATTAAGCATCAATTGATTTTGAGATTTATAAATTATAATATTCACCACCACCTCAGTCTTTGAGGTGTTGTTAGACTAGGAATGGTCAATATCAGTAGGCTAAGTTTGAAATAAGGAATTCTGTAAGTATGGGGTTAGATTTAAGGACAATTCTTCCAAATCTTTTCTCATTGAGCTTTATCATTCTCATGTTCTTCCTTCCTGCAGATCATCTATTGCTATGCTTTCTTAATTTTTACTAGAACCTTCACTCTGGTGTTTGTATTTATTACTTATCTTTCATTCACTAAATAAATTGAGCTCCTCAAAAAATCCGATCTTCACCACTAATAGGTTACCATTCTCATTTGTAGAAAAAAAGGACAAAGCACAAATGTTAGCATTGCAAAAGTTTGCATAACTATTAAGTGGTAAAGCCATAAGCACAGGAACTCTGATTCCAGGAACCAAGCTCTTAGCACAGGTTATTGCAAATCATTACAAGGAAAATCTGAATCAGTTTGGTAGAATGCCTCTCTTCTCCTTCAACATCAGAAGCAGTGTTTGTGAGCAGATCACTTTCCCCTCTTCTGTCCTTTTGTGTCCTCAGAACCAGCATACAAGCACATCAAGTGGTGTGGTCTAGCCTTGGACCTTATTGAAGTTTGAGGAACTCTTTAAGAAAACTAATATATGATTACATACACATTATTAACTATGAAAATTAATATGTAATCTTATTCTAAATAACATCAAAAAACATTAAAATTCTTAAAGGTTGACAAATGTCACAAAGCTCGTAAAATTAGTAGACATAACTGATTACCTACATGATACAGCTCTATAATAATAGATTTCACTTCTTCTATGTTCTTATGTTAGAATTTCTTTCTGCTTGACATAGGGAAAAACTTTTCCAAAATTATCAGTAACTTTAATCATGTTCTATAAATTTGTAGGATTATTCTAAAATTTGAAAATATTTTATCCAGTTTCTTGGTATATGAGCTAGAGGATTACAAAATATTTCTATTCTTATTTGAGCTCACATAATTTTATGGTTTGTTATCAACATATTGTAGTATTGCATTATGTCATCTTCACATATACCAGTATTTCAGACTCTATGAACTTTTATCTAAATTTTTTCTCAGTTCTTAAGGAAAACTGAAAGACAATAATAATAAATAGTTCTTTTTATATACATCCAAATCAGGAGACTATAATTTTCCACTTGTTTCATTAAAGCATTCAAGACAGGCAAACCCTTATGGAACAGCGCTTAGGTCAATCACCTCTGAAGGAGAGCAGGCCTCACACTCTTGTGTTTTGAGTCCCAGCAGGAGTGGGGGTTTAGGGGATCCAGTGTGAATAAAAAACCTTCAGGATCTCAGTCTCAGGTGCCCTGAATCAGATCCTGCTTTGAAAACAAAAATTCCAAAATGTCTTCAGAAGAGCAGTTATAATGGCATAGTCAACCACTATCAAATTTTCTTTATGTATTCCAACTCTTAGAAAAAATATTTATATCTTTAAAATATCATTGTGTTCATCATGTAAATTTGATTGAGCTTTTTAAAATGAAAATCTGTTACATATGTGTTTAAAATACCCCATTGTTTAAAATTCTTTATGAGATGAACATGAAAAAAAATATAACTGTTGCAAAACACTAAAGTAGTCAACAGTTTCAATTACTGTCACAGCAGCTTTTTCTTTGGAAAGATTAAGGAAATGAGCTGGCATGGCACATATTCTGCTTACTTATTAAAGTTTTTAAAGAATGTTTGCAGCCCTTTGTCCTCACCTTTCAAAACAGCTGCGTTATCATACAATTTATTGATAATGTTTTTCAGTAGTTAGTTAGCATACTGCAGAGCTTGTTTTTTTTATTCAAAGTCACAATATTCAGGTGGTTTTTAGTGGGCAAAAGTTAAAGAGTACTCATCAGGATTTCTTTTTAAAACAGTAGGGTGCAATTATTAGTAATTTGTGTTTCATATATAGTTTAGAAGACAGAAAAATGATTTAATTTTTTTTACTTTTTTATTTACTGTTTTAGTTGTACACATATTTCCATTATTACAGTGAATTCATAAACTGTTTCAAAAATATCACATTTATTTTTTTCACTTCGACATTTTCCCAACTGTTCATATGAAAATTGATCAAATTTAATAATTCAAAGAAAACTAGTCTTTATTGTGACCTCTGAAGGGCAAATGTCTTTGATATTAAAATGTAATAATCCTAATTACTTCTGTTAGGTTCTCAAAATATTATTGAATGTTCTTTCTTCTTGTCTGTTATTCAAAACATGAGTATAGAGGCAGTTGTAATTGATTTACTCTTTATAATCTAAGTAAAGATTTCTTGTGCTCTGTGAAGTCTTCATGACTTTCAAGGATTCTCATTATACACGTCTGGTCTGGAAGCTCAATTATTGTAACTAATGATTGCCTTGTTGAAAAAAAACAGTTAAACAAAACAATAGATACAACCTTTTAGTCTGGGAACAGACATGTCAAGATCTCGTAAGAGTATGATCATTTTATTTTATTTTACCTTAAGTAGGAGGGTTTTAAAATGTTCTGTTCTGTTTCATTCTCTACAAAATTATTGAAAACAATTTCAAATTTTTAATATTTTTCCAATGGTGCTGAATGAAATTGTTTCTCAGTAAATGAAGCAGACCATAAGGAAAGATCATAATATGTGTTGAACACAATGATTTCATCAATATAAACTTGATATTGGTCTCTGTGATGATAAAAATCTTATTTCTTAGTCTTATTTCCTATGCTCGGATTTATGCTTATCTCTTAAATTACCCCTCTTCTTTACACAGGTAACCTGTGTAAGTCTTCTCATCGTTATTCACTCTCCATGAAATCCATGAGATGGAAACCAAGGAAGAGACATTGGCCTACAGGTCTCACAAAGCACTCCACACATGTGCAAGTGCTCCAAGAAGTAAGATATCCTTTGCAATCTTCCCACTAAAGCAGGAGAAATATCTGTTGAAATCAAACCACACATATTCCAAAGAAAACTATTCACTCTTAATCAAAGAACATTCAAAGAACTTAAACAAAGAAACTTTAAAGAAGGCTGCCTATCTTCTCTTGAATCACACAAAATACACCATCCTATCTAGCTAAATATATTTCTGTTAATGATTTTTATTTAAAAATAAAGCTTTATGATCAGAATTTTAAGAGGAATCTTGTGAAAGTTTTAGTCATAGGCCCTTTCTCTTCAAGGAAGGGGACGCTAGTTTATTTAATCTTCAAAACAGCTATTTGAAGTAGGCATAATTCTTATCTCACCTTTTGTTTGTGAAAACTTAGGCCAAAAGAAGAAATACAAGCTTCGCATGGTCACACAGCTTGTAAAAGGCATAATAAGAACTCAAATTAAGAACTATCTAACTTTAAACCTCATACTCTTACCCACTGATATATGGGAAACACCATGTACTAGATCACAAAAGTCCAGTGTTAAATATTAAGGACTCTTTTGGTTGTAAAACATAGCCACTAGTTAAAATCAAGTTGTAAAAACTTAGTTAAGTAAATTATTGTAAAACAAAAATAGTCAAAACATATTACTTCCTCATGTTATTTGACTCCACTATAATAAATGTTTTTGAAGGTATGTATGTCTTTAAATATCTGTATGGTAGAATCATTATGTGATGGTGGACTCTTGTACATCTTGTCTCAATTCCTTGTTCAATGATGTCATGTTCATAACTTGAAAGTATACATGAAAGAATTATTAACACCTTGGAAATTAGCAGCACTCAAATCATGGCTTCCTCCACACATCTCTCCCACCAGGACTTCTTACACATTTTCTGATTTAGCCATTACACCATACTACCCTAAACAGTGACAATTTGTCTGTGAAAATGTTGCACTACAATCCATGTGACAGAGAATTGGTTTCATTGCTGCCATGTAATTGCACAATCCTTTGATCTAAAGATTTCACATATCCTTAGATAATTCATGTTATGGACCTGGGAAATAAAAAAAGAATAACATCCATTCATCTCAGACTTTCAGATGCCCTCTACACAAAATATATTGCTTACTTATCTAGTACCAGTGAAATGATAACTATCCCTCTTAAATGACCTTTCTGAGTAAGGGAGAAATGTAATATATAAAAAAAATTAAAATCCAAAAGACAGAAATTCTTATTTAGACTACAGGTAGCAGAAAAGACATAAAGGATAATTTTAAATCAATTCTCTGCCTGTAGAAAATTCAGGTATTAAAAAGCAAGGAATAGAATTTGGTCCAAAGGAATTTCTGATACCTCTGACCACCATTGATTATGTATCCTACTTTGAATACAGTCAAAAAAGTCAGATAAGGATAGGCCTCCCCAGGATGTTCCAAACACATGTCATTTGTGCAGGTAGTTTTTTTTGAGCTAAAGTCAAATGAGGCCACAAGAAATTTTTACTACTCCCTTAACTACCTAGAAGAATGAAAATTCTTGAGAGTATTACTCAGAATTAGGATTCCTTTTTTTTTTAACCAGATGTAACCTTTCTATAGGAGAAATCAATCTATGTGGGAGGGCAAACATCTAATTACAGAGCATCTGGTCTTTGTCATATGAGTCATCATCTCATCGTGAGTCACTCCCTCCTCTTCTTGAGGAATCAGATCTCTCTACCATTCCTTAACTCAGTATATGTACTCTCATTTTTCCCCCATTAACTTTGAATCTACATCTATCCAGAGTATCTATACATATGTAATTAAATCTGTTCTTTTCTTCCCTAATCTGTCTGGACCAGCCAGAGAAGAAATTAGAGGAACAGGAAAAATTTCCCCCTGAAAGGTCAAAATCTTCTCTACATTTCCCACTTAAATCTGAAAATATTTATTTTGCCTAGTTAAGTCATGTGCTTATAGATGCCCAATAAAATCAGAATGAATTATCCTCTTCTGTTAATGCTACACATACTGCTGTTCAAAGATATTTATAATACATTTTCAGAACTTGACATATACAAAATACTGCAACAGTCAAGTATTTAGTAATATATTCTGTTTTCCTATAAATCATGTGTTCTAAAAATAATAGGTAAAAATAAAATTATAAAATCCCTTTATTAAGAATGATTCTTCGACACAGTTCCTTACTTTCCAATAAAGAACAGCCACAAAGCATAGAATAACAACTCTGAAACTGAAAGTTTAGTTAAAACTACTTTTTAAATTGGCTTTATTGGATGACAGATCCAATTCTGAAAATTTCATAAAACCATAGAATGAGGAATACTGTCAGGAGGAATCATTTAGTTTACCTCATTAGGCAGGAATGCATCTATACCAGCATTTTTAAGCTCACACAATGGTAAAAGATATTACATAAGGGAAAAAAAGGATTAGTCAAATAAGCCTGAGAAAGGTAGAGCTAAAAAGAAAAATTCTGTACAATACTTCTTCATAGAGGAACCCTCTTTAGTTGTGGATCACTTCCTCATCTTTGATCTTTCAGGTCTTAGAATGGTACACTCTAATATATTGTACTGATTTTATTGATTCTCCTAAATATATCCAACTTTCATAAATGTAATTAAACTCTTCTCAGAATTACAGAGTTAAGTCTATTAACTATTTCCTGTTGGGTTCCTGACTGATAGACATTCCTCCATCATTTCCTCAACAGATGTAGAGAGCTATACTCTTTACTATTTGGGCTTAAGAATATTCCAGGTCATGAAAGTGAGGCTATTCACACTGGCAGCTTCATTTAAATGCTAAACAAATTCTCAGTGTTTCAACTCTTCTGGAAGATCAACAAGTATCCTGATGACTGCTCTCAATGGGTGATCCTTTTCAATGGAAGCAAAAGGATATCTAGCAGCTGTTATGGCATTTATTGTACTAGAGATTGATTTACTCTTAGATTCAGGCTCCATCCCTAGCATCCCCCAGGAAATAGTCACAGAGAGTTCTAGTTTAAACAGAGCTTGGTGACCTCTTGATGTTAGCATCTCTGTTCCACCAGAGCCCCTTGTTTCTTCCCTCTCCCATTGTATGGAGTCTTATCTAGTCTAGGATTAGGAAAATACTCTATTTGTCCAAATGGTTTATGTTTTCCACCATGAAATGTCACAAAATTGGATTCAATAATTATTTGGGGTTTTTTTGATTCTCTTAATTTTATAATTCTGGACTAATAGGAAAGCTCCCAAAATATAGAAGAAATACAATCACACCTAAAGTGGAAGAAAATCTATTGGCATATTCTCAAATGCATTTTTGCTGCATAAATATTTATAGGTACTAGTTCATAAAGGTGGAGTCCATATATATATATATATATATATATATATATATATATATATATGTTTGCTTCACCTCTCCTCCTAAAATTTCTCTTAAAATAAGCCTACTTAAAAAATTAGAGGGATAAAGTCACTGAAAGTATAATGACAAGTTAAAAATTTTAACAAATACTTGTAAAACCAAAAGCAAGACAATAGATCAATAGAGAAGTCATAAAACTCAGAACTCAAGATATGTATAGGAGAAAATTGCTGTAGAGATAGGAGCTCTTCTCATGATAGACTAAAACCTCTCCCTAAAATGGCAGGTAGAGAGATTAAGAATAAGAGAAGAACATCAACCAGAAACAGAAGAGCAAACTGACTATCACAGTGCCTAAACCAGCCAATAGGGTGACAAACCTAGAATTTAATCTTTAATCTCTCCAGTCTTTCAATAGCACTGTGGAATTCTTTGGGAGTGTTATTAGTTACAATGATTTCAAATGTTGGGTGCATAGGACTAATCTTTATATAGAGCAATCATAAGGTACTAACTTGGTCTAAAACCACAGTGAGGATATCAGAGCTAATGCCCAGAGGAATTATTACCCAGATCAAGTAGTATTAAAAGTCAGGCAATTTTATGAAGATTTGAGAGGAGGTCTTAGTCATCTTATAGTGTTGCTAAGTTTGCTGTGTTGTATAGCCAGTTTGTGTATAAAAGTAATGTCATTTACACTCAAAGAATTTATACACTTTGCCTATGTAGGAACAATGTTCTGTCAGTCACATCACCATTCTATTTTGTCTAATTACAGATTGGTGTTGGGAATGGGATTCAAATACACACACACACACAGATACACACACACTGTCTGATGACATTCACACAAAATTTAACAGAGTTGTTCTAAGTACAAGCTCTAGTTTTCAACTGCCTTAATGTAAATCTTATCTCTGACCCAAGGTATGTGATATTACACTAGTTTTCTCATGTCCAAAATGGGGACAATACTTTAACTTTCAATAGATTTAAGATTTACATGAGATTTCAATGAGTTAATACAAACAAAATCCCAAGTACCTGTCTTATCAAAAATATTTTAAATTTTCTTTTTATTGCAGCTATTTTAAAACAGAGATCTATAATCTTTTTCTATAAAAAACCAAATAGTAAAGAAATATCTTCGATTTTGCAGTCCAAATATGATCCTTGTTGAATATTCTCCTTTATGTGCGTATATGTGTGTGCACACATGTGCATTTACGTGTGTGTTTATAACTCTTAAAAAATGTGAAAGCCATGTTTAGCTCAAAAAAAGATGGCAGGCCAAATTTGACCGACTCTCTGTCAACCTCTATTTCAAACAGATTCCTCTACTTTCTGTTGTAGAGATGAGCAACCAGCTCTTTTTTGTTATGAATGGCAGCCTCATACTGAGATACTAAGTTGTTTATTTTAAAAAAGTTAATAAAAAGATAAAGGAAAACTATTTCCCCAAGATTTGTGGACTTAGAACAAGGTCATTAACAATCTCTTAATCTCAGTTGGACCCAATCCAAGAGAGTCATCTCTTTAAACAAAATTATGTCTGTAAGAATAATTTATTTACCCTCTTCAGATGAAATATGTTGAAAACATTATAATTCAGTATTATTAGGAACCATGTATCATCTTGGAAATGAATTTAGAGATGTCAATTTCTCAGACACTTCTAGCTAAATATTTTCCTACATAGAATGAGTAGGAAGAGTTATTAAGTGGATAGTAGTGAGCAGAGGGAAAATATAGTGAAAATTTTTAATAGATCAAACTTAATAAAATGTCAGGAATTCTAGAATCAGAAATGTTGGAGAAGAGCAGTAGGCGAGGTGGGGAGCAGCCACATACTGAGAGCTGGTGTAGTAATACAGCAAGTGGCTCTGAGACAACAGTTAGGCTATGTCCCAAAGACTAAGAAAAAGGCCAGCAGTCCTTTACAGAATTGACATTTGAACGAATGACCTTCCAATAGTGGCATCTCCCTTAAATGAGTTCTTATGCTAATTGAACATGTAAAATGAGAGATTATGGTTTTACTGGGTCAACTTGAAAGCATTTAATTTCCTGGAAATCTCTTTGGCGGTGAAGCATTAGAAAAAAAAAAAAACAAACAAACACAGAGTGTTAAGAACAAATTTCTATTCACACTCAAAAATAGGAAGTCCAATGCCTGGTTAGCCTGTCAAGATTTTGGTAAACTATATTCCACATTTATGTATTCTTTAGACTAAATTTACCAAATTGCAGAGAAAAGATTATTGGGGTTTTATCTTGGGAGTGTTATTCAACTAACACAAATAACAGCATGATAGTGCAGATATAGTGTACATTAATCTAAACACACAAATATATATTCATTATTAATTTTTATATTTGAATTGAAACTTCCTGTTGCTTAAGTTGGATGAATTATGTTTATATCTTATGTGAAAATGAAAAGCATTAGGGATTGAGCAAAATTTTTCATAATTATTGCAAGAAAACTATAGGATATGCAAATATAATTTAAACATGATATTGAGTAAGATATATGCTATATTTCAATGTGTTTATTTTGAGTTGTGTCTTGTGGAATACAGAAACTGTTTCACCTAAACTATTAGAGTTTGAAAACTCTTATATTCTTGACTACTATGTAACTGAAAATTAGACTGATTGAAAATTGAGTTAGTAAATATTCTTATATATCCATTGTAATACCACACACGGTTATATTTTATATAATACATATATATTTATATATGTAGAGAAAGAGAGACTTGTCCCTTTAAGTGCTGTACCTTCTAATTTTATAGATTTTTATCATAAAGTACTAGATGTCCTCTGTCTGTATATTCTTTATAATTCCTTAGAAAAGAAAGTAAAATTCCTGTCCTCCAAAACTAGCTGTTTGAGCAGCCAATTCTAGGTACTTGAGGCAGGGAATAAAAATAGAATAACAAAAGAAAGACTTCTAAATATAGGAGACAAAATGTTCCTTGGTATGATATAATGTACATCAAAACTACAGGAGAAAGAAGAAATTAAATTATAAAGCCTCTTAATATATATTTGATTAAACTGAAAATATTGTCGTGGAATTGATTATTTTCTTCTAGAAGAAAAAAATATATTTTTTGCACTGTAACTTAAGTGGCTTCCTTAGCATTGCTACATCCCCCATTATACATAAAACACATCTACTTCTAGCCCCTAGATTTGATCTTTATTGCTATTTTTTAACCAAAGCAACTAGAGCCCCTTGAAGAAGGTGACTGATTTCATAGCAAAAGTAGCAGAACCCTGGATGAGATTGAAGCATTATATTGAAGTTAGAAAGCATTTTCATTTTTGTTTTTATATTTTCCTAAACCAGTTAGATGTTTATTACTGTGTCTGCAGACATATAGTTGTGGTTATGAATAAGTGAATAATAAAACTAAATCTAAGTATTGCTGATTATATGTCAAGTTCATACTTTATAATTAGACCCAGGGTGAAAACACTGATACTTTTATGAACTGTGCAGTAAGCACAGCCCTGTAGTTAAAAAAAAAAAGGGCTGTTTCACAGAAACACAGTGGCAAATATCTGAGGCTCACATATGGAATCACACAACTAATTGTCCTTTGAGCTCACTTCTGATGATCAAAGAGAGGAGGGTGGGGACTCTGGTCATTCTCAGTTCGTCTTCCTCTCTATCCTTTTCAGCTACATAAGATTCCTGTTCCTTTGGGATTCAACACAGCTTTTCAGTCTCTGATATACGCTCAACTATGTCCTTGTCTCCCTGAGACAACTCATAAAGCTCACACATGGAATATCTATAACTTCCCGCTAGGAAGGGGGAAAACTTTTGGACAGGGCATTTGGTGGTAGACAAGTAAAACAGCTTTCTGATTTGTTAGTCATGATACATAACATTTTCCTCTTTTATGCTGTAAATATTTCCACCATGACTAATTTCAAGCTATTAACAGTTTAACATCTTGCTCACAAAAATTCTAAATAATTGAGAAGAATAGCTCACGAACATGGGTTAACGCCAACATCCTACTGCCCTGCTTTCGTCATTCTGCTTTATCTCAGATTTTCTTTGTGGATTTTAACTTGCAAAAATATCATGTCTGATTGGCCTTAGGAATCACTATTCTCAGATTAAATTATTCAAAGATAGCACTCTCTTTGGAATTCCCTAAAAATTCTGAGTCCATACCCAGTGTTGATAGCAGAGCCTGAAACTGTCAATCTGGTATTTCCTGCTTGTTTACAAAAGTTTTACACATATACCCAAGCACTGATGGAAAGAAAATAAAAGAGATGAGGAAAAAAGAAAAAGAAAAGAAGTAAGAAAAGCAAGGAAGGAAAGAAGAAAGAAGCAGCCTTCTCCTGTCTTTCACAAATACATGACTTGCCTTGTGTTATAATCATTCTTTTACATGTATTACCACTTCCTAAGGTTAAAAATAGCATGAGAGACCTTAAGCTGTGTCTCATTAATTTCTGTATCTTCCATAGCACACAATTTTATGCCTGGTCCACAATGAATTTTCAATAAATAATGATTGGGGAAAAAATGGAATGAATGAGTAAAAGTATTCACAAAAAATGTTTATATAGAAAATACTGTTTTAATATTGAGTCACATAAATAAGTAGTCAACACTCTGATTTCCAATTTTCACTGTATTTGCCATCAATTCCTCACCAATATCAGGTTAACTTACTAGACCACCATCAACAAATATTGGTAATAGCTTTATGTGCATCTTCCTCCAACAATGGACAACACATATTGAACTTCCTGGTTCTGTTTAAGGTAGAACTTTTGCATTTCATTGAGATAATCACTCTTTGCTGATAGTAGATCAACTCTTTGTTAGAAGACTGGTGCCCAGTGTTACTTTTTTCCTTCCAGATAAAGAAGGCAGCCATCACAGACATGATCAGCATGGTGTGACTATCAGATTAAATTAGAATTGAATTTTATTTAGTCCTCTTATCATCAAGGTACTGTTAAGAGTTATCCATCGGTGATGAGAGCAGTTAGTTTGATGCTGAGCTGTTTGAAATATTTAACAAAAAATTCAATTTAGACATTTAGAATTTGTTAAATAAAAAAGAACCAGCTCTTCAAAATAGGATCAGAAGACTAGCACACCTTGTTTTTATTGTTGCAGGTATGAATCTTAGGTGGACAAGCAGAATCACATTTCATTATTGCTGGAAAATCATGCCATTGCTATTGTGAGTACTCAGTCCCATTGAATTAATGAGAAATTCAAACCTCGATTGTTTCCAAACATTCTCCCATCCCAATTTATATTGAGGATTTTACTCCACGTTCAAGCATTATAACATTGACCACCAGGTATCTGTTTACATTGGTAACTGCTAGATTGTCCTACAGCCCTTATGACTCCATTAGGTCACCAGAGTGCCATTTTCATGTCATGCTTAGGGTAAGGGTCACTTTAGCAAGGCTAAGACCCTAAGCTTGATGTCTACCCTATTAGATTCATCCTCTGGTAACTTTCCCCTGAAACTCTGCTCCCATTGGGTTCTTCCAGGGAGGAGTGACTGTCTCTTCTGTTGAAGGACTGGCAGTTCTCCTCCCCCAGATCTGGAGAAAGTTCTTTTTTTCTTCCTTGGAGAAAATTCTGTCTCCTGATTTCAAAGAGAGTACCTATGTCCTCTCTTGTCAAATTCTATTATCCTTAATGGGAAAAAAGTCAGAAAACCCTGTCAAAAATGTTCCAAATGGCAAAGAAGTATAGAACTTGATGTCTGCCTGAATGTAGGACAGACAAGGCGGGGACATTCGAGGAAAAAAAAAAACTCACAACTTCTACTATTAGCTCAAAATAGCACAACATCTATCAAACACCAAATTTGTGATTAAGAATATCTGCATTTAGGGATTTTTCTGCTTTAATGTAGGTAGCACCACTTTCTTATCCTTTACTCAAAATGCTAACTGAGGTACATTTCTATCTTTTTGTAACTACTCCTTGCCCAACAAAGATTGCATTCTGCTTAAATAAAGTACACAATTGCCTAAGTGATATAATTTTAGGGATTTTAGGGTCCTTTCCTATTTAAAGATGCTTATTTTTGTTAGTAATGACTTCAATGCTACCACTAGAGAAACCCATACTGTGGATTACGGCATAACTACAGGATACCTAAAAAGAATGCAGGGATTCAACTACTCATTCCACATTTATTTATAACATATATGCCAGAAGCTGTTCTGGGCACAACACACACCATATCAAATCAGCACACATGGTCCCCCTCTCGTGGAGTTTATAGTCTTCTCATGAAGAGAGAAAAGAGAAAATTTATTGCTAAAATGATTTTTCATTGCAATGGTATGTGCTATGAAAAGAAGATGGAGAATATGAGAATACATAGCAGGGGAACATTCCTGATGAAGCAGAATTTAGGATAAAACTTAAAAATGTAAATGAAGAGGAGGAAAGGGGAGCTCTAAAGCATAGGACACAGCATGTCTGAAATAAGCCAAATGATCCTTCAAATTAAAAACAAAAGCTGGAAAAAAAAGTCTCTAGTAACTGAATCCTAGGGGTGAGGGAGAGTTAGTGTTTCAATGTCAGGACAAGAGGTGAGTTGGGTCTAGAGTGTGCAGAACTATATAAACCATAACAAACAAAAACCCAACATGCTTTAAGCAGAGCAAGGAATGATCAGGTTTCTATTTAAGAATTCTGGCTGCTGTGCAGAGAATGAATTGGAAGGAGGCAGACATTGAATATGAAAACATTATATCATTATCAGCTATTAACATCCTAGTCTCTCAAATTCTTTCCAACTAGCTGTTGATACAAGAGTGTGCCCATGAAAGCCCTCAGACTAAGATTGCTCACACATTCACAGCCTCACATTCACATCCTCACTGAACTGTGGATTTTTCTACATATTTCTTCTCTCTTTTTTCTCATGCTTTTATTCTTATAATAAAGACTGTACTTAGCATGTCTGGTCCATTGTAAGTATTGCTTTAATCATTTGGAGGATTATAATCTCTCGCACCTTGAATATTTAAATCTCGTCTCACTCTTACCACTCATCCTATGACCCTGGACTGAAATCATGTTCCTGAGCTCCAGTCTGGCAGATGGGCATTAGTTCTTTGTCAACAGATACACCTGATAGTAACTTCTTGAATATTTCCAGTTACTATACTTTACAAATCAAGACACTCCTCAGATTCCTTAGTTTAAGGCACTATCATTTCTTACACCTTATTCCAACATTCTACTGATACATCTTCCTATTTCAAGTCTTGCTTCCTTCCAGGGCCCTGACTCACATCATAGCAAGAAAGATATTTAGAAACTGAAAACTTTTTTCATTAATTTTCTCACTTAAAGTCCTTCGATGTTTTCACATTTCTTTGTGGTTTTTTTCATGTGCTTTTTAAGGGAAAGTGCAAGCAGGAATGAAGGTGAGTAGACAGGAGGGCAGGGAGAGAGAAAAGGAAGAAGTATTTGATTAAACTTTCTGTTGTTGTTGTACATCTTGGTTGTTCCCTCTAGCCCCAGGATGTGAACCTGGGTCCTTGGGATGAATGTGGACTGTGCTCAGCTGGAGGTGGCTGACCTAACTACTACTCTACCAGGGAATACCAAGGTTTCACATTCCTTCTAAGAAAACTTCAAATTTTTCATCTTTACGAGGTCCTTCACAACTGGACCCCACTTACCTTTTCTGTCTTATCTCTCACACTTTTTCATTTGTACTTTATGTTCCAGTCACCCTTCACTTATTTAAGAGCTTAATTAATTAAGGGGTTGAATCAGCTTGGATTCTCACATCACTGGAGCCCATCAGAAAGAGCAGGCTTGCTAACTGGCGCCTCTAACTCTTTGCTTCACTGGCAGAATGTACAGTGGTGTTGCTGCCAACAAAGGAGATAGCACTCTCTCATGTAAATAAAAATATTCTTATTCCCTATCTATTCTGATTTAATATTTCTGCAAAACCTATTTAGAGTAACAGTTGGAAGTTAACAGTAATTTGAATTTCTAAAACCAAATAATATGTAGTATAGTGCTATTTATGAAGGATGAGTCATTTATTTTGTTAATCTAAACTTTGTATTTTTAATATATCTCCCAGGAAGTTCTCTGGTTCAAAATGCATACAAACTGAAGAAACTGAAGAAAATGGAAATATTTCACTGAATAATTCCACAATATTGACTCTGCTTTGACCCAGCGGAAGTGAATTACTAAGTCAATGTGTTTTGCATATAATTTTTTGTAATAGAAAAATCAATTTCTCCCTGACTCCAAGAAAAATATATTGAACAAATAGTTTTAAAAAAGTCCATTTTGGGAAATGACAAAATGTTAGCCCTCCTAACAGGCCTTGATTCTCACATGCTCCAGCAGGCTCCTGTGATTTGTCATATGACAGCTCCTCTCCTTGCAACAATCTTCATTTCCTCCTGCCATGGTATTCTTAGCTTACAAAACATTCCTTTAAGGGAATTTCTGTGTTCCATAGACTAAGGTAGGACCTCCTTTATGTCCTTCTATCTACCCATAGTTCTCTTCCCATTTAAGCGTGTGTTTATTCTATTTTATTGTGCATCCGTTTTATTTTATTGTGTCTCTATTCTTCTAGAACTTCAACTTCTGAAGCAGGATAGTCTGTCTTTGTTAATTTATATATCCCAAGCACTTCTACCTGTGCCTAGAACATAGAAGACCCTCAGTATATATTGGATAAATAAATGAATACATAAAAGACTAAAACATGTGTAAAAGAGTACTCCACATAGGTACTGATTCCTTGTCTGAGCTGACCCTGGCATTTATCAAGACCTCTCTATACCATCTTCTGTGAAGGTATGTATATGATTTGAATAAAAGATCTAGAATTAACTGCAGTTGCTTCTACACAAACCCAGGCATGTGAGTTTTCAACAATGGGTACTAAAAAGGTAAATGCAAGGCACTAAGCTCTATGATTATCTCAGTCATAAATATGTTTATGACTGAACCTCTTCAAATTTCTCCCTAGTTTCCATAGGAAACCTTCCATCCATTGGCAAAACATTTCAATTTATGAAGTCCCAGCTCTGTAATTCCCAAAAGACTGAAACTTGGGTAGCTACATTGAAAACTATAGAGAATGTCAGGCAAAGATAGCTACCTGGAAATTTATCGATGGACTGTGAAATAAGAAACATTTTCTCCTGATTTACATAATCACTCCAGTTTCCACAAGTACTTACTGTATGCCAGGGATGTATGCTGTCTTTTACAAACATTATTTAATTAAAAAAACAGAAAAGCACTAAGTAGGCACAACTATATTACACCCATTCATTATATGAGAAAGCCCAAGGAGGTTAAATAAAAGTCCAAGTTCATCCAGTTAGGAAAGTCAGAGCCAGAATTTCAAATGGATCTAGCTGATTCCAGTAAACTAGAATCTTTAATATAGCCTACTGTCTTCCACTCCTGCCACCGATCAACTTTCAAAATACAAGCTGTTTTCAAAAATCAAAATGAATTAATAAGAAAATGAATCTTTCTGTTCATGATATTATAATTCTTCATTTTGGGTTCTTTTCAATCAGCTGTTGGATGCTCTACTTTTGTGGTAAATAACATTTATTTAAACAGAATAGATGTCTCATTCTGTTTGCATCTAAAATTAATTAAGAATGATTAGAAAGCATTCAAGAACAAAATCTAAGCAAATGATTTTGAATGCATTCTATAAAGTATATGAAAAAGAATCACTGAACAATCTTGCCACAATTTTAGAAATACACAAATATTTCTCAAATTATTATCATTCATAAGTTTTATTAAAGAATTTGCAGTGATATAATAAGATTAAACAGCTCAAAAATTGTGGAAGATTTCATGGGTAGAGAGGTCAGCATATTAGTTAAAGGGGAAAATAAATTTGAGAGATGCTAGAAATAATATTGACTAGCAGAAATAAATATTATGGTAGGAAAGAGAGGTGAAAGAAGATAGCCACTGCTCCCTCATAATTAATTAGAGTTACCCTTCCTGAGACCTTGAAGAAAAATGTGGGCCATGTGTGCTTAGGGAGGACTAAGTATGAAACGTACACTACTTTTACACAGCAACTTTGGTCATGAATAACAAAGCCAGCGAGGATGTTGTTGATAAAGCTAGCATTTATTGGGCACTTAGTACATGCCAGGGTCTACACTAGCTTCTTAACATGTGTTTACAGATTTAAAAAGAAGAGAGTTCAAAATAAATGAATGAAGACATAGTTTGGGGAATCACAGTCACTATCAATTGAATTAGAGGGAAAAGAACAATTGTTAAAATTATTCATATCTTTACACTCAATAAATAAGAAATGTGTGCAAACTGGCTACTTCTAATTCTTCACCAGGGATCATGAGAAGTTTTATAAAGTGTATGCTGGGACATCAGAGAGATATATAATCTGTGAAGGACTTGAATCTTATAAATGAATGTAAATATAGTAATATTTAAGAGGAAGGATAAGTTTACATGCTCTATAGGATCACATGAGTAAAGTAAGACTTGAAATGCATCTTAAGAGAAATAAAAGAATTTATGAATGGAGAGAAAGAAGAGATCTCTAAATCAAAGGCATCACATTAGCAAAGCAACATAGAGGAAATTCATTGTGACTTATTAAAGACAGTAAGGTTTGCACATTTGGAATTAAGGATAGGTTCTGAGAAGAAATGGGGAAGAGCTAGATCTATAAAAAGGAATGAGATTATGGGAAACTTTGAAACACTTTAATTACTTTTAATGTAAGGTACTGGAACTTCATTATTCTGTAGTCTCTCCATCACTCCACCTTCTCACCAAAATTCAAATGTGTAACTGATCAACTAGAATATGACTTTGGTAATAGTAAGTAGCTTTTTTAAAGCAACATCCCTTCTAGTTCCTAATAATTTTATGTCCGATAGCTGTTTCTGTCTCAACTGGGATTGACATGAGTACAGGGACTGTTCCATATCCCTTAAGAGTAAATAAAAAGTCAAATGCTCTGAAGGAAGTTTCCTTTCCTAATAATACCATTCCTCTACACACCCTCTGTGTACTGTAGCATCCTTCCTGGCCCTCATTTCCTGCCTCCAAAAAGAAATGGGTTCCATCTTGTAGAGTCCAATCACATTTAACATGAACCATGGTCTCATCAGCCTAAAGCATAAGCTGGGAAGCACAATTTACCATAATTCCAGCACATGACTGGCATGATCGCCTTTCAGAGTTTATGTAAATAGAATATTCTATGTAGCAACACAATTTTTGTTCTCACAATTACTTGGAAAGTACAGAACACATTTTCCAAAGACAATAATGTGAATGTGAAAGGCTGGACTCCAGGATAACTTGGCACCCTTCCTGCTATTGCAGCAAGCTGCCTCTGTCAAAAGTGCTGAGTCTACATCAACAATAGTAATTATGTGGAAAAAAGGTGCTCCTTGTAGACACTGTGGGCTGTCATAGTCAAAGATACTGAAAACGTGAGCACTGTTAGATGGTGAATTTGTCACTTTAAGTAGGACAGTGTCTAATAGTGATAAAGAAAATGAAGCAAACACCTGACATTAAAACTCTTTGATGGTGTTTTCATAGAAATTGGAGGCAGACCTACAAAATCCCTAACCTCAGAAAGGAATATGAGAAGAAAAATATAGCCTTTTGTGACATGGATTTTCATAGCTAGATGAAATGTTCACAATCATTAATAATAATGCTGCTTCCCGAAGAAGAAACTGAGACCTAGAAAAATTAAGAGATTTGACCCAACCTCATATCACTCTCAAAGCTGAGTGCAACTTCTTGCAGATGTTCCAAGTATCTGGCTTTGTCCAATGATGCCACGGTAATAACAAAGATTTGCAGTACACAAAGCAGTAGGACATATATTATTATGCTTCATCTTTATGCAGCAGCATGAAGGGAATATTAGTATCCCCTTTTCAGATTCAAAATCCAAGACTGAGAAACATCAACTGACGTGCCTGAAATGCCTACGGAAAAGGTAGGGCTCACACCTGTGTCCTCTATCCAAGAGATGGCGTCATTTCCCAGTATCATGCTGCTTGTCTTTCAGAAAGAATTCCAAAAAAACATCCTCTCCACTTCCCGTAGCACTCAGGCATTTGCTCATCAATCACTTCATTGAACAAATAGGTTTTGACCACTTATTACACCCAAGACAATGATCTAGGTCCTGGATACATAGAAGTAAGAACAATAAAGTCATAGCTCTCATGGAGCTGGACAATAAATGAGCAAATAAGATATAGATGCAAGTGTATATGCTGTAAAAGAAAAATAATGAAAGAGTATAGAAACTGTTGAGGGTAGCAATTACTAGTCATTCAGTGACTTTGTCCCAACCTGAGCAAATTGTCATGCACAGATCTTATATACCATTACTTGTAAGCAACAGTAACAAGTACAGGTTCATAGATCCTTAGGGATCCACAGGCTATGTTCAGCATTTCCAAAAAGTAAATAAATATACAAAAAGCGTAAGTTGAATATTTACTAAGAGAAAACTCTAGAGGCCACTCTTTCAACTTTTAAGACAGACTGCAGGAAGTCTGTAAAAGAAACTCCCAGCGTCTTCATCATTCACATCAGTATTTACCCTGCTCCTTTCAATATTCCATCAAAGGCCAGAGTACCTCATGTGGTCCTGGCTGCTCATCGCTGACAACTGTGATAATATCTTAAGACCGTTCTCTAGTCTCAAGACCTGACTTAGAGAAACAGCACTGACTAAGCACTACAGATGCTTTCTACAAGTTATGTGTTATATTATTACTCCTTAAAACAGCCTGATGAAGTGCTATTTTTAATTTGCAATTGAACAAATAAATAACAATGGAAATTAAGCATATGTGTGGTCACACACACAGTATCTTTCTTCAAGTAACATGCTAAGTGACCAGCTAGTTAATTTTGCTAAGTGAGTGGGTAGGATCTGTATTTTAAATTATATTTTTTAAACAGTAATAGTCACAATGTATGAATAGGTTTTGCAAAGAATTTCACTGTTCACAAATTTCTTGCACATTCAAAGTGACAGTGGTAAATAAGCAAGAAAAAGAAAATAGAAATCCCCATCATCCTCAAAATAAATTTAGTTTCTTTTTATATGCATATACTCTTTAAAATCTTAGAGTTTATAATTTTTAAGTTTTGATGAGTATGAGGACTAAGGGAAGATGTCAGCTGGTATTTGGGCTTTTTTTTTTCCCTAAAAATATTGTTATGTTTATCCTGACCCGAAAATTAGAAGCACAAACTATGACAGGAATATTAATGGTTAAATCTTAAAGAAGTAAAGTTTGAGTTTCAAATACACAACAAGGTGGATATAATAAAAAGTGAGTCAACATGATCTGGCTAGAGAACTGCTTTGCTTTCTAGTATTATCAAATTTTATCTCCTTAAATAGATGAATCATAATTCAGCTAATGCGATTTTGGACCTCATTTAATCCTCACAACAACTACAAGGTACAGATGATGATCTTCATTTTACGAAATGAGATAACTTGGGCTCAGAGAAGTAAAACAAAGTCCCAGGTGACAGAGTCACCATCTAGACATGGGTGGATTTCTCCCCGAGCATCTGTGCTCTTAAACACCCCCAAGGCTGTTTACCTGCTCTTACTCCCAAAGCCCAAGTTTCCACAGGAACTGACTTTACACACCTCCAACCAGCGCCAGCGGGCATCCACAGCTAAACACAGACCAGCTTTTTTTAACAGATGAGCAATAATATTGGATATTCAGTAAAAGGCACATTTGGAAGAAATAAATACCTAAACTGTCACTTGGACAAACCAAAACATTTTCAGAGTAAAGTGTGTCCTGCCAATCATAAAAATAAAGATGAAACATATTCCTGATATCACATTAAAGTCAAAGATTCTTTTTTGCATGATTTATTCCAAAATTAATATGCTGATAATTCACAACTCCTGGTAATATCACCTTTGGCCTACCACTTTTCATCACTGTGCTATGATAGAAAATGTGTCTTTGGGTTAAAGCTTATTTATCTGGAGGAATGTTATTATGGTCTGCATAAGTAGCACTCGGTTATTTTTCAAGAATTATTTCCTCCATCTGTTCAAATCTCTGTTACTATGAAGGGGAGGTAACATTACCTCTCAAAATCCCCAGTTTTAAGGGGCTTATTTGGTCTCCTCCTTGACCTTTTATTAAATGATATGGACCTGTTTTATTTCTGTAACAAGTATTGCCTAACTGTTGTTTTAGACACTGGAAAAATTATAAACCAAGATTCAAAAGACTACTGTACAGATTGCACATGGGAAGGCTGGCAGTCTTTCAGACAGTGTTCATTCTCTGCAGCACAAATTGTCACCACAATAGAGAGCCTAAAACAAAAGCCAAATGCTGCAGAAGGAATACTTTACTTGCTGAAAAAATTCCAACATTGAGGAGCATACTTTCCTCTGGATACACACGCATAATTTCCATTATTGTTAATGGGAGCTATACATGCATAACACCCATTACTGCTAATGGGAGCTAAGTGCACACACAGGGGTAAAATACAGTGAAATCTGTCTTAGAAAATCACCCAAGAGACTAGCAAAAATCACTTGCCTGGTAGAGAATGGTTTTAAATTAAAAGCAGAACAGAACTGAACTTGAAACCACAGGGGAACCATTAAACTTCAGGGAGCGGTGGGAATTGGCTTCTCTCTTTCTTGCTCTATTCCAGTGTCTTGTTTTCCACATCCATGTTCTGATGAGAACCAATGACCTTGTGATCTTCTGAAGAGATGATCTGGAAATGAATTTCACACGTTCATTGATTCAAATGGTAGACTTGGGTATCTTTTTGTGGGGAAGGAAAACAGCTTTGGATGATTACATCACAGCAATGCTAAATACCAATCACATGGTATTTTTAATGACAGTTAATGAACCAGGATGAAAACAGTAAAGCAATATTATTAAGGTCATTTGTATTAATCATTCATTAAACATCAAAAGCATCTGTTCTGTTATAATATTATTGCAAAAGTCTACGAAAGATAAACCAGAAAGTGTTACCATCTACCCAAGTGGCCTCCAACATTTCCTTGGGCATTTCAGGACTTTGTAAGCACAAACCATTGCCACAAAATCTTAAAATCACAAGATCCTTGTCCTAGTACAGTTTCTTCATTTTGAACTTAGGCAAATTGCATAGAAATCAAGTGGGTCTTTTGCTTTGTCAAGGTCACAGAGTATCAAATGCAGATTTTAGACCCAGAATATAGAACTTTCCTAATTCCAAATCCAGTGGTTTAATGTTCAAAAGTCCATAGATTCCCAAAGACATTCATCTTTTTTAGCACAGCATTTGTCTCTGGGGACCAAATGCACAGATGGGTAGATGAATTGCAAACTCCAAATGGGATGACTCTGGAGTACTAGAAAGATAAGGACTAAATGTTCTACGTGTTACTCAAGTGATTGCATACTCCAGTTATTTCAAAAGACAATGTCAAATACAATTTTTTAAAATGCTTTATTTTAAAGAGCCAGGGGAAAAAATAGGCAGCAAAAAAGAAGGTTAATTACCTCATATTTAAAAATGAAGAATGGAAACATTGTGCTTAGGATAACTTTTCTGTTCCCTCTCCCACTTCCTAGTTATCTTTGCAAGACTTTAATTTCAGAGCCCCAGCAATAAAGTCAGCCTGTGTCATCTATGTCATATATTGACACGTCACTTTTGCTATATTTCATACAAAAATGATCCTACTTGGCCTTGATCTGACTCTCCTAAACATGGACAAGAGCAAACAGGAAAACAACATTGGGAACTGTCTGCAAAATTGCCAGTTTACAAAACCCCTATTATTTCTTGGTTTTTTTTTTTCCTGTGGGAGGGGTTCCTTGTTGTCTTGGCTGCCAATCCTCAACTCTTATAGGTTTTAATATCAAACCTAAGAGAGACTAACCACTCAGTGGAAGACTTTGAACGATTCATTTCCAGTCCAGCTCAAGCCACTAAAATTGGAGTCAGTTTGACCCAAGTGATCTTCCTTCAACTTGCCAACATCAGTCTAATAATAATTTTCAAGCAAAAAGATAAAAGAGAGGTCAGGAAGGCAAGAAAGGAAAAGAAATGGGAGGGAAGAGAAACTATGATTAGTGAAGAATGGCTAAGGAAGGTTAAAAAAAAAAAAGAGGAATAGAAAGGAGAGGAACGAGGAGCAGTAAAAGGCACTCTCTGAGCATGGAGCTGAAGTACTACAGTGAAAAGAGCAAAGATTTTAGAGCCTGAATAACTGGCTTTTGCAATTAGCTTTGCCTTTTTTTTCTGCATGAAATGTTGAACAAACAAAAATATTTGCTCTTAGATTCCCCATTTATCAGAAAGGGTAAAACGCTGCCCATCCTATTTCTTAGGGTTATTCTATGGTGCGGTAATACATGAAGATGCTTTATTAACACTTTATAAAGAACTATTATATAGAAATCCTCTGATTCTAATTGTTTAGCAAAGCAAATGAGCAGAAAAAAAGTAGTCATACTGAAAGGACCACCTTTGTCTGGGTATCAGAACACATCCTGATGGTCTCTGAGAATCAGCTTAACTTGCCATGAGAACTTCACACTCTATCTTTATGCCATGAGAGAAAATCAATTAAATGATCACCAAATGCTACAAAAAAAAGATCAGTTCATACTACAATGATCATGGCGTGTAATCTGACAGAACTCCTTCAAAAGTTATATCAAAGGACAAATCTTTGGACTAAGAGCAAGGGCTTTGGATTGGAATAAAATTCGTTCCTGCTGTCCCTACTGGAAACCAACTCCAACTCTATAGACATAACTACAGGCAGGGAAGTAGCCAAAGGGTCATGACTCAGCCCAGCGGTTGATCTAGAGAGCCAGAAAGCTCTTCTAAAGATACTTAATTCTCACTGACTCCCCTCAGGTCTTTGCAAAAAAAGAAGTAGAGTCCTAATTCATTTTCTGGAATCCTAAAACGATGTGTTATTTTTATCATTTTTGTAATCTGTATCACAAACTAGCTTATGCTGCACTTCTTTTGTGTACACTATATGATATGGTTTGATTTTTATTCATTTTTTCCTTCAACAAATTGTGCTTTCTTTGAGGGCAATAACTGTGTCTTTTGCTGTTACTGGTAATGTCCAGGCCTTAGAACAGTTCACTGCATATAGTAAAAAGCACAGTGAATATTTACTTGATTTATTTACATATTTGTTTATTTACATATCTTTCAGTAGATGAAAAGATAATGTAGACATAAGGCATTTTATACAGACACCAGGCAGTACATAGTTTCTTTTTATATTTAAATAGTTATAGAATCAATTATTTGCATAATTCATTAACTCATCTGAATGTAAACAAGTGTCCAAAAAAAAACCAGAAAAATTAATTTATTCTATAACAAGCACAAATTCCTGCCAAGCAGTGGAATAACATCTAATAATCATGTTCTTAAGACTCATCTTTGTACAGCATTTTAAAAAGACAAAGGAAGTGATTTGGTCTTCAGCCATATTTGTGGGTGATATCTTTTATGAGGAAATGTTGAGATAATTGTTTTGTTTCTAAGACACATTATTTCTTGCAATTTTATTTAATGGTTTTCTTTGATTTAGAGTTGACATTTTTCTTTCCTTATTATTAGGATTGCATAAATTATGTGACTGCCATTTATTTGTCTACTTTAGAAACATGAAAAATAAACATTTTTTCTTGCTGGAAGATGAAACTATTGATTCACACACAGATTAACATGGAATAGTGAAAGAAGTACTAGTTAAAATGCTAGTTAATGTAAAAATGTAGTAAAAGGAGTCAATTATATCTTAAAGGATAGAATTAGACCTGAATCCTAGGTCTCTCAATATTTTGTAAGCATGTGGTTTGAAAAGTTGCTAATTTTGCTAATTGTACTGGCTTCTCTATAATTGTATAATTGCTCCACTTGTCTATAAAAAAAATTTGCAACAATCAGATGAGGTAATGTCTGATGTGAAGATTGTAGGTACACTCCAAAGCACCATGAAAAATTAGTAATAGCTGTATCAATAGATCCATTTGTTTAATAACTACTAGTAAGATTCAACATCTAATATGTCTAATCTTTACAAATATTATGCAAAATAGGTGTTATTATCCCTTTAAGGAAGATGAGGCTTAGGGAGATTAATTAAGTAACTGCACAAGATCAAATAGTGTTAAAAAGGATGAACCAGGATTTTAAAACCCAAAGTAGATTACTCAAATGTCAAAGAGAAATATTCCATGAGGATTGGGATGAGATATTCATAGAAATTTGCAGTCAATTTGCTTTCATTGTGCTTTCCCTATTTTAATATTTTTCCTTATCAATATGATTCTAAATTTAGATAAGTCATCTGGTGATAACCTGCATCACAACGTGCCTTATCTTTCAAGGTTTATCTTCACTCTGGCAAGAAATATCTTAAGTGAAAAGAGGTCAGGAATGCTCAGATCACTAAGGGAACCCTTTTTGGTTGAAATGTAAACTGATGCAGCCATTATGGAAAGGGTATGAATATTCCTCAAAAAATTAAGAATAGAAATTCTGTGTGACCCTGTTATCCCACTTCTGAATGTTTACCAAAAACCTCTGATTCAAAGAGATAAGCAGTCGTGTCTCCTGCAGCAGTTTACGATTGCCAAGAGCTGAAAACAACCTAAGTGTTTATTGAATTAGTATAAAGATGTGGTATATATAGACACTTGTATACTTCTCAGTTATTTAAAAAAATTTTTACAGGTGAATTTCTGGCATTTCAAACAACTTGGATAAATGAGAGTATATTTTGCTTAGTGAAGTTAGTCACAGGGAGAAAGACAAACACCAAACGATTTCACTCTAATGTGCTACATAGAGAAACCAAATAAGAGAACTAACTAAAACAAAAATACCTTTGTAAGACCAAATTAATGGTTACCAGCAGGGAAGGAGGAAAGATTGGGCAAATTGGTAAAAGGAGTCAATTATATCTGAAATTATACCTTAAAGGATAGAATTGGACTTTTATAGTGGTGAACTTAGTGAAGTATATACAGATATTGACTTAAAATGATGCACACCTGAAACATATATAATGATACAATGCAATGCTGCTCAATGAAATATTAAAAAATAAAATAAGAGGTAAAGCTTTTGAGGAAAAATAAAGCTAGATACTGTGAAACTATATATATTGGTATGGAAAAAGGGACTGATTCAGCAAAAAACAAAACAAGTGGATAGTTTGATCCAGTTTTATAAAAAATTATACACACACATTTTACACTGAAAAAAAAAAAAAAACCTCAAAAAATAGAAAGCCTTGAAATGAATAAGGTTGTAGATTTTATTACCAGTATAAAGATAATTTTTTTTTGCTTTTGATCATTTGTTATAATGATTCTAAACAGATGAGTCAATTGAAGCTGGATCACAAACTATTGTAGGTTAGCTTCTTCCAGAAGCAGAATTTGAGATAAGGTAGAGCTGCAGAGTATGTATTAGTGTACCATGGAACAAAGCTCATAGAATGGAGAAGGAAGCAGGACTGTGGGCCCCATGACAGCTTCACCTAACCCCATGGGGAATTCTGAATATAAAATGGTCCTCAAGAGCTATTATTTCCTGTGTGGAAACAAAAATCTCTTTATAGCCCTGCCTTGATCAGTTTGGGATAGGCTGCCCTGTAAAAGGCATGTCCTTGAGCAAGGGGATCCCTGAAATTGAAGTGGTACCTGAGGGGGCTGACCACTGGAGACAAAATACAAACAGTACTCCCAGTATCTCAGCAACAAACCCTTCTTGAAGGAGGAAGGACTGCTGTTGACCTCCATGTTTATCACACAATATAAATATATATATATATACATATATATATTATATATATAATATATATTTATATATATATATATTTTAAAATTTTGTTTTAGTTGAAATGGAGATCTTAATTTCAAATGCTCAATAGCAACTTTGGGGTTTATATACGCTCTACTCTCTTCATAACTTTTTATATTGCAAATGGACAGTACATTTCTTCTTAAGTTCTAATAAAATATATTAGTCTTTTTAGGTTCTGCTATGGAGTAAATTTGTGTCCCACTCCCACAATTTATATGTTGAGGTCTTAGTCCTTAATAGAACTGTATTTGGAAATAGTGTCTTTAAGTGATAAGGTTAAATGAGGTCATAGGGTGGGACCCTAAACTAATCTTACCTAATCAGAAAAGGAAAGTAAAGAAACATCTCTCTCTCCAGGAACTTTCAAAGGAAAGATCAAATAATGACAAAAGCTTCATCTGCAAGTCAAAAGAGGTCTCAGGGAAACCAACCACTGCCGAACCTTGATTTTGGACATTCTAACCTTCAGAAGGATGAGAAAATAAATATCCGTTATTTATGTCATGTGGTTTGTGGTTTTGATTTTTTTGTTTTGTTTTTTGTTTGTTTGTTTGTTTTGTTTTATGGCAGCCCAAGCAGACTAATGTTATGGCAAGATCTCCAGATGGTGAGAAGACTGACAGACACTCAAAGGTATTTATTACAAGCACAGGTTACCCAAAGCTGAGTAGCCAGGGGTCTAGGGGAGCTTCTTTTATAACCTGAGATAGAGGTTTATCTCTTTTGATAGCTCTTAGCAGAGATTATAGCTGTAGGGGAAGGAATGCTATGCTTGCTTGCTCTTGGTCAGGTAAACAGGGTATAAAACTTCTGGGGACTAACTCTTGCCTCGGGATCAAGGAAAAGTTTTCTATAGTACTAATAAAGAGCCAAAATTGAAGGCCAGATCCAAAAGGTGTCAAATAATTAGACTATGCAGTTTATAGTTCTTAGACTAACATTATTTCATATATGGCATCATTGAATTCCAGTAACAACAATCCGTTATACAGAAGTCATACCTTGTTCAGCTTTCTCTATTTCCCTATATATACCTGTGATGTGATTATTCTCTCTGCGCTTTTATGTTTAGTTATCATTGTTTAATTTTACATTTTTTTCTTTAAATAAATCATTGAACTATGGATGGAAATGTGCTTTGAAATTGGTCTTAATTTGTCACATTACTTGTTTTTTTATGATCCTGAAGTCATCATGAAGATAATGAATTCCCTAAGATTCTGTGAGTTGGCCTTGTCCCATTTTCTTCCTTTGCCTTGGATTCTAAAGAAATCCTAGTTACTAAAAAGTGTTGCAGTAAAGATAAAATCACCCTCTTGGTAAGACTACCTTGATTTTTAGAAGAAAAAATAATCCATCCAACCTCACTTTTTTCTTTTTTACCACAATTGCAAAGAAGCTAGTCAAAGCATGAAAATGAGCAAGACATGTCTTTTATGTTCTGTTCAGTGACTACCAACAACCTTTTTATAGGATCAAGTCCATGGTATGGGGTTTATTATTACTGGGCCTTGAGGAAGCGAGCTTAGCAGCCCAAGAGAGTAAATTGGAAAATGTCATTAATTGAAGAGTTTAAAGCAAATGCATGTCCAAATGCAAGCTAATGTATTACATCCCTAGGCAGAAATCAGAATATGTGCTTTTTCAGATGTAACACTTTAATTGGCCTACCTGATAGAAGGTTAAATAAAATGTACACTAAATCTCATTACTACTCAATTGTCAGATATCCTCCCTGAAACATGACTAAAAGCAGCAGTGAATAGGTGCAACCAGAATTATGAAAGACCTAAAAGTTATCTTTAGCAACCTTATTTGCAACACAGAAATGTAAGTGATTCCATCAGATCAACAAAACTCTTGCCATTTTATCCAAGATTTTTAAGTACAGGGTTGAGTATTTGATGATTTCTTTTTAATATCTATTTCAAATGCCCTCCTGCAAATTACTTCTGATAGCACATTTCTAATAAAATGCCACTGTTGGATAAAGTTTAATTACCTGGCACAAAAACAAAATACTGTATCTTAACAAAACATTTGAAGACTTTTCTGGCATGAAATGATTCTGAAAACAAGAGATTTTCTTCCCCTGTTAATACCACACCACCCCTCCAAATAAAAACATTTGTAAATAATAACATCATTTGTAACAAAAACAGTGAAGATGAATGTAATGGACTATCAGAAGCCTTTTAAATTCCCAAAAATGCAAAAATAAAAATGATATTCAGATGAAGATGAATTTAACATGTGTCATGACTATATTTCTTATTTGCTATGGTGAATGAGCTGCCCATATTTCCTCTTGATATCTGCAAGTCAACTTCCTGGCTATTGGTGGTTCTAGTCATCTATGCCTCTCTATAACCAGTGGAGAGAAATACAATAATACCTAATACCATGCTCCTGGAATTCCTTCTGTCAACTAATATTTACTGAACCTCTGCTTTGAGCCCAATCCACTGGGGATAGTGAAAAAGACACCCCTGCCCCTTCAAAATTCATCATCTAGTATTGGAGAGCACAGAAAAGCAAGCAATTATAATACGTGATAAAAATTCAAATGAAGAAAATGAGATATGCAATGGAAAAGTCTAAGAGGGATATCTGACTCAGTTTTGAAGTGAGGGTCAAGTTAAAAGTTCATGGTAGAGCGCACCCTTGCAATTTAGTTCACCAGTCATAATACACATACATTCCAAGGTATGAGGTTCAAGACAAAGGGTCTGGGGAAACAACCAAGATGAACAACCAAATAAAAACACTTCTTTCTCCTCTATCTTCCTACTTACCTGCCTACTCATTTTCATTCCTACCTATACCTTTCCTTTAAAAAAAAAAAAAATCCATGGTTGAATTACTAAACTGAAATCAGAGGTGGCACAAAGAACAAGATTAAAGAAAGATAAAAGCTATAGCAAGTGCAATGGCCATGAAGTAAGACCAGGAATGTCAAACTGGTAGAAATGCAGTTGATTTGCAGCTTAGCTTTAGTTTTCATGCTGAGGTGGGAGACATTTTTGAGAAGTAACGTACAAAATTTATACATTAATTGAAGGCTTGCAAGCAGATGTACAGGCATTAAAATTTATTTTAAAGGCAAGTTGGAGCATGGAAACATTTTAAGCTGGAAAGTCAAAGAATCATGCTGGCATTTGAAAAAAATCGCTCTGGCTGATATACAAAGAGCAGATTGGATGGAGATATAGCTAAAGGCCAAATAACTGGTTATAAAAGGTTATTGCAATAACCCAGTAGCAGTAGAATGAAGAAAAATAGATTAATTTGATAAATATTTGAGGGAGATTGACAGGTCTTAGTGATTATCTAATATGGAAAATGAGGAATTAAGAATCAAAAATGAGAATCAAGTTTCTGAAATAAGATATACTGGGGTATTAGATAAACAAAAACATGAGAAGAAAAATATATAGAAGCAGGGAGGACTAGCTTTAAAATAAGAATTTTAGTTTCATTCTCACCAAAAAATATGAAAACAAGGAAGAACATGTGACTGCAGTAACTATAGATGAGGTGGCAGAAATTTAAGGTAGTTTTTTTTCTAACAAGTTTCCTTTGTTTTCTAGGAAATCATAGATAAAGTCATCTGCTGAGAGATAGAGAGATAGGAAATATGGATGTTAGAAGAAAGTGGAGAAATTTTGGAAAGCTGATTTTCAAAATGGGAGCCAAAGTGATGAGGGACACACATTGAAGGAATTTTAGGAGGTATTGATCCACCTGAGTTTGGAGATCATGAAATTAATTGACATTAAAAGCAATTAAATGTCATTAATTTTCAGAGTAGTATGATTATCACTTTTTTTTTAAGTGTGAAGCATCCTAAATAAACAGAAGTTTAAGAAACATTGATTTAAAGTTGAGGATTTTACAGTTGGCTGAAACAAAAAAGCAGGGAAAGAGATTTGAACGAAAATGATTTTTTGAAGTGACAGACTATACAGTTTAAGGAGTTGACAAAGTAAAAGGATTGAGGGATTAGAAGTCCTAAGAATTTCAGATACAAATGTAGTGACATTAACAGAGAAAGATGCAAGATAGGAAAAGAAAGATAGAAGATATGGTCAAAAATCAGAATGTTTTCAATTGCTATTTCAGAATTGAAGCAGTTCCAGATGACGATAAACAGGAGAGACAAGCTCTAGGAAGTGAATTAATAAAAGTAAAGGTCCCTGAATTTGAGGAGCTAAATGGACAGAGATTGTACATCCTTATACATATTGAAGTAATTCAGAAAGGTGAGAGAAATGGGGTTAAGAAAGACTACAAAGTCAATGTAAATTTCTTCAAGGAATAAGAGGAACTAACCAGTTAGCCTAATGATGACACTGATGAATAGAGCTGGAGGATAGAATGAGCATTAATGAAGAGATATTTTGTATATAAGTGAAAAAATGAAAAAAGTATGATTTGGAATAAAAACAGTGAAAAGTATTGCTATATCACTATCCAGAGGCATTTGTGGGCCAGGATGTAACACAGTCATTTTTTTCTTCTATGAATGCATTTTAATTCCCCTATCAATTCTGAAGATGACAGAGGACCACCCTCTGTGGGTTTATTCAACCTTAATTGCCATTTTGAATTGGGCTTATTGTATTTTATATTCACAAATAATCATCATTTCTTTCTCTCTCTTTTCAAAACTAGTGGATTCTCATGGCATGAATATTTGAGACTATACTACACCTGCTGCACATCAATTTTGCATGAATCTTTACAAAAAAAATGCATGTGCTAGCAGAAGGTAAGGACCACACTGGGTTTTCCCATCCAGAGATGGTCACCCTGATGTGTAATCAATCAACAGGAAAGGTGTGCTTGTTTCAAAGAACCTCCAAGAGGTCACTTTCTTAGGTGTGATCAATCTCCCCCATGCTGATTCTGTTACAGCGATTACCACTATACCCTAACAGCTTCTTCTCCAGGGAAAAACAAAACTGTGTCTGTGAATGTTTAGTACGGTGTGTCTTGTCAGGTTAAATTACCTTGCAACATAACTCACTGTAAATTCACCTCATAAGTAAAAAGCAATTGGAGATTTTAAAACACCATCAAAAAATGTATTCTATTTGTGGGTGGAAGTGTGTTGTGCAATCACAAATGAACCATGACAGTGACCCTCATCATCTGCAAGAGACTCAGCATTTTTTCAGTCTTGCACATAAGGAAAAAGAGAAACATCCCATGCTTTCAGACCTAAAAGTTCTCAGTGTTCAAAGAAAATAAAACGTTCTTCTGACCATGACAGAGATAGAAAAAGTGTTTAATGAGTATCTAATATATGTTAGGCTAATGCTTTTCACATTTTTTTATATGTAGGATTCAATATAAGTAGCATCTCCTCTGGGAAGTTTTTCTTGACCATTTCCTAAACGAAGGTTTGGTTAATTTGATGTACTATCTTGACAGAACCAAGGGATACCCAGATATTAGGTTTAATACTATTCTGGGTGAATCTATGAAGATATTTCTGGATGAAATTAATGTTAATTCAATAGACTGACTAAAGCGAATTATCACTAACCCCTTAATGTAGGTGACACTCTCTCAATCTGTTGAAGTTATGAATAGAATAAAAAGCTAAGTAAAGGAGAATTCACTCTCTCTGCATGTTTTCGAGTTGAGATATTAGTCTTCTCCTGCCTTCAGATTCAGACTCAGACCTAAACCCATACTACTGGCTCTTCTGCATCTCAGGCCTTTGGTTTCAAACTGTAACTATTCCACCAGCTCTTCTGGGTCTCCAGCTTACGAGCTCACATCCAGCATTTTTCAGCCTCCAGAATCTTGTGAACCAATTCCTTAATATAAATCTTAAATGCAGAGAACACTATATACATAGTAGGATCCAATTCTGCTTCTCTGGAGAACCTGAGGGTTAGGACCTCATTATCTGTTCTCCTTATCTGACTTGGGCTACACAGTTGCCATCTCTTCCATCTCCCTATGCACTGCTTGTTTTCACTTCCTGACTGTTAGCTATTTTAAGGAGACTTACTCATTCAGTATTATATCTGGAAGAATATCTCACATAAAATATACTCAATGGGTAGAATGAATTAAATAATAAATACTCTTTTTTAAAGAGAGGAGAAAGCATTCCCAATCATTTATTTTTATTTTGCTGTTACCCCCGACCCTATGTCTCGAAACCAGGTACCTGAGCTTTATATGGTCTACACCCTAGTCACTTAGTGCCTGAGTCATGAGGGCACTCTATAAATACTCATATTATATTCAAAACTGTTACATTTTTTTCTAAGGAAGCCAGAATTCATAGTCATCAGACAATTTACAAAATACCATATGGCAAGTAAATGATAGAGTTGAGATTTGAACTGAGGAGCATCTGGCTCCAAAAATCCTTACATATTTTCTATACTACATCACTTTACTGCTTCCCTTTTCAAAACAGAATTCCTGAATAATTAAATTTACTTTGAAATTTAATTCCATTGGAATATTAGAGAGTTAATATAAGGGATTAAGGAATTTTGACTGTGGAGACAGATTGCCTGAGTTTGAATCGTACATTCTTTGTTTACTGAGCAACTCTAAGAAAGTTACCTTGCCTCTCTGTGTCTCAATTTTCTTATTCATAAAATAAGAATAACAAACAATATTTCCTATGCCATTGCCTCAATAATGTTGCTTAACCCGTTTTAAACTTAGTGACTTAAAGAATAATCATTCTCACAGAACAGCAGATATCCTAGGGTTCAGTTGATTTACACTGGACTTGATTTAGAAGAGGGCAGAGTTCTTTTTTTCTTTTTTTAAAGAGCAAAGGAAACAGACAGGAATGAAGTCTGGCAGGCAGGGAGGAAGACAGAGGAGGAAAAGTCGCTTTTATTTATTTATTTATTTTTGGTGTTTTTCCCCAGCTCGAGTCACAAGTTCAGGTCCCTGGTCCATGCCCAGCACTAGCTTAGTGCCTGAGCCACTAGGGTACACCTTAAGGAATGGTTCTATATTTCTGGTTACAGAGCTGGGGCAGCTTTACTTCTTAAGGCTACGTGTCAACAGGGAAAGATCTAGATGGAACCATCTTCCTCCTTGCAAAGAAGATTTCTCTTATGATGGCAGAGGTGCAGGAGGAAAGTAAAAACACACGAAGCCTCTTTAGGCCTTGGTTTAGTGCTGGCAAGTTGACCCACATGTAATTGAGCAAAACAGGTCACATGGCACAGTCAGGGGGTAGAGAAATAGACATCTACATTAAGACCATAGCCAAGATGTTGACAAGAACCAGACAAGGAGGACTTAAGAATCAGGGCAAAATTGCAGCCTACCACCCTATCTCTGAGAATTGTAATGGGATATAAATTATATAATAATTTAATACAAATATCACACATAGAATGGAGTCTGGCACATGGTAAGAGCTGAAAAAACGTTCTGAATGTTCTATCTGTATATTAAACAACAAATGGCTCTGTCATTAAGTGGTTGTAAGAATATGCTAAGTCACAGGCTTCTCGGCTTTTTCTGTTGTTTTTCTACCATTGAGTTTATAATAGGTGTCTCACTTTCTTCACTGTGTCCTAAAAAGATCACATAGCACATGGGAGGTGCATCAAAAGAATAAAAGGTCACAAAATATAATACATGCTAGTTCTAAAAAGTCAACAAATGCCTCCAATTTCAAGTGATAGAAAGTTATTGTTCTTATTTTATAGATGAAGTTAATGCTTCAAAGAACTAAAGTACTATTTTTCTGTCCATAAATCCAAATATTGACTGAGAAATGACATAACTAACGTCTCCTGTCTTCTAGATGTTAGCTGGGTCAGAAATTGAACACTGATGCTTATTATCCTTCAGCATGAGCTTGGTTCACAGTCAAATTCTAGAGGTTTCAGGTAGTTAGGAAATCTCCAAGCAACTAACTTTTATCCATTCATTGTGCTAACAAATCCTCTAGAAGCTAGAATTACAAAGATGAATTTCCCTCATGCCTGTACTGAGGGACTTACATCTGTAAAGTTAGAGACTGTGAGAGCCGTAATGTATCTCTCAGAACCAACTATCCCAGCTTCATGCATTTTCAGATACCTGCTTAGCCCCGACAATGAGACACAATAAGAGAAATAACATAACCGGGGAAATGGGGTCCAGAGACAATGACATAGGTTAAAAGCGGAAGAAGTGGGAGATATGAGAAGAGAACAAAGGCAGTTTCTAAGACTGCATACATGCTCAATAGTCTAAACCCTGAGTCAGGACTCTGGAGTTCTGGAAGAGCTTTTTATATCCTTCTTGCATACAGACACAGGTAAGCTTACTCAAACATTCTAGGCAGTTCTTTTAAAGTAAACCTTGAATCATGACAGAATCTCCAGGAATGGTGGAAAACACTGAGGTCAAGCTGAAAGATTTCTCACAAACAACCTGCTGAGTAAATGGGCACCAGGCATATACAATACAATGTAGGAAGTGCTATGAACAGAGGACAAAGTGTTCTGCTAAAATTTAAAAATGAGTGGGAGTTGGTCAAGCAGACTAGCAGAGCTAAGGCATTTCAAGCAGAAGTAAGAGATACAAAGACATAACACATGAGAAAACAAATCTGTTTTGGAAAAAGATTGTTGTAGCCTGCTCATGGATGGTGTTTAATGTACAAGAAAGCAACTGAAGTCTCATGTAACTTCCCTCCCTGAAGCCTAGTATCTGGACCAGTTACGTTAGACTCTAAAAACAGAATGCTAGACCTAGAAAAAATAATTAAAATTCAATGTAATACCTGTTAAAGTGAAATATTTACCAAAGAAGACTTTAAGTATTGTCTCATACTCTTGCAGAACCCCTGTTCCTTCCCTCACCCAGCACTGTTGATGAATTTGGCCTATCCCAACTCATTCCTTTTCACTCCTGGACAGTTTCCTTGAACCTGACTCTAGCTTCTAGTAGCTTCTAGTAGCTTCTTCTAGTAACTTCCCCCACACCCCTGCTATCCTACCCTAGTAATTATCACCAAACTCCAATTCCTATGGACAGGTTTCAAGGTCTTTCCCACGGGATTCTTAGAACTTGGAAATCAAGGAATTTGGCTAGATACCAGGAAAGAAATCACCTTAATTCTTTCTTTCAGGAGTTATTTATTTATCACATGCTGTGTGCTAGGCATTGCTCTAGGGAATGGGAATACAGCAGTGAGTATGACAAACATCTCAGCCTCTGTAGTGTATGCATTCCAACACCTCGGTACCTCTTTTCTATCCCTCACTCCAGCTGCCAGCTCAGATAAAAATGCTTAACAGAAATAGAGTTAAGAACAATGGAAATTATTAAGAGGTTACAAGAGAAAAAAAAAGTCTACCTCCTAGAGAACCACCATTCAGAATGGATTTCTAAATACCAGTGCCAATGAGGTATAATCATGTGGATCAGTAGATTTACATTGTCTTTCTCTCCTCATTTTCCTTATTCCTAACTTTCGACTCTTGATTTGTTTTTCCCTGATCCTATTTAAGAAAATAAAATTTCAATTAAGATCTGTGATTTCTTCCACAATTTACTGTAAAATAACATTGTTTGATATCATATCTTACTGCTGTATCTTGAGTAAGAGTCTGTAGTTTACTTCTGATAGCTAATTCTTAATATGTTAGTTCCTAAATCTATCCTGTCACTCATTAAAAGAGCTTTAATTGATATTAGGAAAGCTGCTTGTAATCTATTACATTTCCCAAGCACCCTACACTTCCCCGTTATACCCAAAGAGTGGACTCTTGATGATTTCATTAAGTCTGGTCTTTACATATAAAAGGAGTCACATCAAATGTATATTTAAGTTGCATTTAATTAACTCCAGTTCCATGGAGAAAGAGAGAGAGGGAGAAGTTAATCAGTGCAGGTAATTTCACTTACCATTCTTCTCAAGAAGCACATGGCCTAAATTAATTGTGAAAATAAGTGTTATGTTATTTTCTCAGTCTCTAATCTCATGTGCCTCTCAAAGAATGAGCATGATTCTAATGTTCACATGTAGTATTTTTCCATACAGCAATGCCCCCAAATACAAGCCAACTAATTTATCTGCTCAACTACAGAACCAGTGCTCTGTTCCACTGATTAGCTTAAGCCTGAAATTTGGTTCTATTGAGAACCTATCTGCCAATGTTTAAAATAATGTTTTCTTAATGTATTTCTGAAAATAATTTTGTTTTCTGAAGTATTTGTTTTATAATCTATCTTAAAGACTTAACCCTAGTCAAAAATACGATTTATCCCAGTGCCAACATATGATTTATCCAAAATCTTTGAACCTTCTATCTGTGATCCAGTGTTAGCAGATGCTCATTGTCCTCCTATATACTCTGTTCTGCATACACTTTCCAAACACCAACTGCCAGCACCTGCATCTACTTGAGGGCTTTCTCTGGCCACAACATCTCTGCACATGCATGGGGTATGCCAGAAGTACAAGGAAATTAATGAACCTTAGACCATAACCTATGACATGAGATGGCAAAGAAGACCTAACTCTGAGGTTCACAGTGATGTCCCAGAGTTCCCTAACTGGATTAAAGTGGAATTGCTGAGTGGTAACTGCTTAATGAAGCCATTCATTGGCTTCCTCATTCCCTGCCCCTCTTCCATTCTCCTACAAGTTGTTTCCTGGAATTCCTCCTGAGAAATTAATTATCCTTGAATCCTTGTCTCATGCCCTACTTATAGAGGAACCCAAACCTCACACCTATAATTTTTCTGTCAGCATTAGACTCTCAGAAATCATCTAAGTGAATCCTGGGGGATGTGTGTCCAGTCTCTGAAGATACACCTCCACCCATTACATACATGCAACTTAAACTAGGTTATATTATACCAAATGCAGCATGAAAAGCATTTCTTGTGTGTGAATCTGACTCCTAAACATCTGCAACCATCAGCTCTTTGAGAACAAGACCCTGATTTCATATAAGCTTTGTAACATTTCACAAAACTTATGCCTAGAAAAATACCAAACCTGTCAAAATGGTGCAACATTTCATCTGCACTGAAAGAAATCAATTCCAATTTAATACCTGATGCCACTTACCCATAAGAAGAGTCTAGAGCTTACTTGGCTTTGGTTTCTGTGCATAGGGAGATACTTGAACCATGTACAATGAGCTTTCATATCTTTTTGTCCCCTGTATGCAACAGTTTAAAAATTCATTATTTCAAGTTACATGGTTGAATAGCTTGACAGAACTCACTCTCATAGTCTAATTTATTTTAAATTATATACCTAGGGGTTTTCTAGATGTCAAGAACTTCTAAATTTGGTGCATATACTACTAACATAAACCTAAATAAGTACATAAGTAAAAGTCCACATTGAATGAAGAAAGTAAATTATGTTATTCCTAGAAAGAAGAAATCTGGGATTTCCTACTACTTTCCTCTCCAAAAGATAGGTATGAAGCATGCAGGAAATAGATTACATTTCTAAGAAAAATAGAAATATAATGGTGTCTTACAATGTTGTTTAATGTAGACTGAAAGACTAAATTTTTATTATAATGGAAAAATATTTGAGAAGTGTATTCCTCAATAGTGTTTTTGGTCATATTTTCTCTTAAGTTGTCTGAATCGTGAGACAATATTCCTGCAGAAGTATAAATTTTTAAGCTGCTGTACAGAAATTTAAATTTCAGGTTATAATGATTTGAGGTGAAATAATCTTAGTTGCCTCCCAATATGGTTCATAATAAATATGTAATTAACTATATACTATAGGTATAATCACTGAAATCTGTGTATTAAACATATTCTTTATTGATCTCCCTTTGTTACTGGTGGGATGTGAATTTCTTCCTTTAAACCGACTCCATGATGAAATTTTCTGTAGGACAACTGATGTTCAGTTTTCTTGGCAGCCTCAGGACCCCAAATGACTGACTTTGGAATGTATTATATTTCTCCAACAGTGACATTTGGGCCTCCAGCTAGTTTCCTGACTGGGACCTGAGAGCAATCCACACACAGGGCTGCCTTATGTTTGAATCAGATTCAGGCTATTGAGCTTGTAGCTCTAAACGTTGTTTATCACTTGATCCTCTTTGGTGACCAGCAATGGTTAATTTCCAATTTAAAAAATAAAATTAAACAATCTGCTCTGTATATTTCAGAAAAAAACAGAGTCTGACCACATTGATTTTGTGTGGATTCTAAATCTTTCCTTTCTCAGGAAATAATTATTTCGCACTCAGTTTACTATAATACAAAAGTCATCTGCAATATTCATATTCAGAGGAGACATGACTGTCTCATTCAAATGACAGAAAATAATTTCAAACTCACTGTAAACCATAAGAGTATTTGCATAGAAAACACTAAAAACACCTTTTTCTTTTCCCTAATGTTTTACTCAGGCAGGACTGTATCTCATTTCTTTGAGAACAACTCTTTAGTGGTTATTGCTGTGCTGTCTTTGAGAGCCAGATACCTTGACTTCTGCTATGAGCCCTAACAAGATAGAGGCACGCAAAGGATTTTAACGGTAGGATATCTTGTTGTTCAAACGAATAAAACTAAAGCAGCCCTAGAATGAGAAATTATTTTAAGCTTCCTCATTTTCAGAATAACATTTGAAGAATATGCCATTCTTAAAAAATGCTGTTCTTTCTGTCTGCTTATAATCTCAAGCAGAAGTCTTCAGACATTGTGAAAACACATTCACACTTCAATAACACAGTTGCCCAGGCAGCTGTGTAGAAATCTATCCATTGTTGATGGTTTTGAAGCACTGACAGGCAGTCCTCAGGGAAAATCAAGTGTTTTTAAAAAGCTAACCTTGATTAAAGGTATGCAGACCACTCTCATTTTTTTGAAAATAAAACCATATAAAACATGCATATGCACACATTTCTTAGTTAATATCAGCAAAAATACTCTAAAATCTAAAACTTCCTTGATGTACTGGCAAAAATATTGACCTTAGAGATTATACAACAGCTGAATGGCACCAAGATATCTGTTTCTCTGAATGGCAAAGGGTCAACTGAACTATAAGTCTGCACTCTTTTCATGGGATTATGGATCACTAGAGTCAATCATTTTAATCAATTTTATAATTAATATTCATCAGTAAAATGGTATTTGGTATAACAAAGTCTAACCGTGAAACAAAAATACATAGTCTCAGATAAGAAGAATCAGACTTCTAGGACATGGAAAAGAAACAAATACTACTTCTGCAACATTCTGTCCCATTTTTTGCATCTCCAATTCAAAAGGAAATGTTTTAGTTATATGATTAAAAAAAAGAGTGTAGAAAAAGGGTAATCGATTGATAAAACAGGCTATTAAAATATTAAGAATAATAAACAAGGTGCACGTTGTGAGAGTAGCAGTTAGGTCAATCTCCTCCAAAGGAGTACATACCACATAGCCCTGGGTTCAAATCCTGAGTCTGGGAGGAGCAACCAGTGTGAACGACTGAATGAAAATAAAATAAAATGTTTCTTCCTCCTCTCTTTTGCTGCCTATGTGCATTCATTCCTGTCTGCACCTATCCTTTAAAAAAATTAAATTGAATTAAATTTAAAAAGTAATGAAATAAGACTGATGAACATGCTAAAATAATCTTGGAAAGGGAATAATAAAGACCTTGATTTAAAAAAAAAGCTATATTTTAAATGTTTCAAATTTATTAATAAAAAAATCAAATGCACTTCAGATGATTGAATTTAGATGCAAACCTGACTTTAATTTATCAAACCAGTATATAAATGAAGAGTAACAACTGCTATGACCCATCTCTGAAGAACTTCACTCTCATAACCAGCTTCACATCCCCTGCTCCAAACTTCTTTTCTCCTCTTCACACAGAAGCAGCGAGTGTAGTATATATACCAAAGTTATCTTTTAGAATGTTTATTATTTAAACCAAATAAAAAGCTACTTGGTTATTAAAACACATTTTCTCCCCACTAGGGGTAGGAAGGAAGTCAGGCAGAACCAAAGAGAACCCTAGAACTCAAAGAACCTTCTGACCACCAACACCCTTAGCCCACAGAAATATGGGGAATTCATAATGTTTTTTACTTATCATGACATTAAGTAGTCTATGAATTGAGAGACTGTACTATATTCCCTGCAATACATTCATATTCTTAGTACTACACTTGTTATTTGGAAAGGAGTAACTCTCCAATGATTTGGATGAAGTATATGATAGGGCTTTGTGTTCCGGTACACAGAACTGAAATATGGTCTTGAGTCTCACACACAATGATTGCATATGGCAGATTAATGTCAAAGAGGCTTTGAACAAGCAAAGTTCATCATCAGAATTTTCCTCTAGTACTGAGTTATGACCTCATGTATTACCCTGCAGTGCCAAAAAAAAAGATGAGAAAAGGTGGTTAGAAATATTATATAGAGCCCATAAAAAGAGGTATTCTTTCCCATCATTCAGAAAAAAAGCAAGGAAAAGATTTGCTAAACCATAATTTCCAGATAGCAGTCTATTGTGTGACCACTGAAATCTACCTAAATATTTTGAAGTAGACCATATTTTGAATATCATTCTAACATCATCAGGTACACAAATTACCAAACCCTCACAACACTTACATGGATGTAGACATCACATATAGTAATCTAAGGAATTTGTGAATGAAAATAGAGTATAAATGAGGTCACAGTTATTTTTTGATTTCTATATGGATCATCTACCTTGATTCTCTTATAAGGCAAAGACTACATTCCTTTTTTTTTTTTTTAATGTTCCTGCATTTTCATCTAAAATCACAGTTTAAAATATAAGGTGATGCATCTTATGCATAGGCATATAGAATAAATTCCTCTTAAACTTAATGTGAGGTCAGGCAAAAAGCTTTTTTTTAAGACATTAAACACAGTATCTTCTCCCTGGAAAATATAGCCTGAGAGATAAGTCAGACATACAAGATTTGAATAAAACAAAACAACAATAACAATAGCCAGCAAGTCATGCAAAATCAAACAGAATCTTGAAACTCCAGGAACCCTCTGACCACTAATACCTGGAGGACAACATTCAAAGAACTTCTTTTCTTAAGAGGATACTAGAGTACACAAATTTATTTAGTGACAACTATTCACCCTATCCCAAACCTGATTGTATGTTAATTTTGGGTACCTACTCAGTGCTCAGTAAATTTATATCAAAGACTGTCTCCCTTATAGGGACAAATTTCATTCTGTTGATTTCAAGATAAACTGAAGTGGGTGATTCAGTATAAGCTAGATGAGTGATTTAATCATTTGGCCATGCCTCAAAATTGCTGTTATTTTTATTTTTCATTTCTGTAGGCTACCCAGTTTTCTGAGTCATAATTCATGAGATAAGTCTAACATAGCCATATATGAGCATGAGAGAAATACTGGACTAACCTGATCTTCAATTTAGGGAGAAAAAAACCCAAACATTAAAATGTAGGGTTAGTCAAGTCATCTTCAGACTCCATGTACTGTCCCATCAGATAACGATGCTCTCTATTTTCAGTGTGGTAACATAGCTCCTGGAAGTGCATTTTCTAGAAATCTTGAGGATCTTTCCTAAGCTAAGTGACCCTTATCTGCACCCTGAGCACCTCTCCATCTTTAAGGTTACTAAAATGTATTTGGATACTTTATTAATGTTTCTGTTCCCTCAATTATCTTATCTTCCAAGGTCCTTGAGGGAAGGACAATTTTTCATCCCTCTTGGAGTCTGATATAGAATTTTACACATATCCTCCATTTACTTTGTTGTGATTGTTCTGTAACGAACTAGAATACTGAAGGAAGACTTATGCTCACACACTAGTTCTCACTATTCCAAAACCTCAAAGACCCCTTTGGTCTTCAGTGTTGTATAAAATGATTTACCTTCCTTTTTCCAGCTTTCATTCCTTTGTTACTGTATATTTACACATAATGAATTGACAAGGGCTGGATGAATAAGACTCTACTCTTAAGGAAACAAAGATGACTTGACTTCTTAGTCAATTTTTGTTTCACACAGGCCTTCTCTTCTTAACTCAGCCACAGAACTGAGCAATTTACTAGGAACTTGTGTTCTATATGCCAGGAATCTAAAATTCTTGTGTCAACTTTAGAATCCATCCAATGGAGGCATGAATTATACATATTATCCCCCACTTAATGTTGATCAACAATCCATTTGGCTTCATTGGGGTTCACTTTACCAGAAGTGGTTTTAATGTGCTCCAAAGAGCTGGAATCTTAATATTAAGGAGAAAAAAAAGGAGTTGCTCAAAAACTACTTTGCCAAAAACTTTATGGTTGAAATTATATTCTAATGATATATTTTTAAACCCTTGGTGTACTCTCAGTATCCTTATTTGATTTTAAGTAGATGCAACATAAAATTACTTAAATATTTACATTTATGCCAATGATTGTAATCCATTTCATCATTTAATTGCATAAATCTATCTTCTATAAAATAATATGCTGGTATTTCAAAATAAATTGATTTTTAAAAATGGACATGGATAGAAAAGCTACAGATGGGGTTTTTATATACAGTTGTTTGCTTAGTAGATTGAATATTGAATCCTTCACCCATTAAATGTATCCTCGCCACAGATTTGCTGCACCTGCTATTTTACATCTCAGTATATTTTATACTGAATATTTATGGTCCTTTCAAAATAATGTAGAAAGACTAAATAACCAGAAATAGCACAATGCTGACATCTGCTGGATATATAAATAGATGCAGTTGACAATCAAAGGAATCCCCATACTCAAATCTAAAAATATAAGAAACATAAAACAAAACTTACTTCGTTTTGCTTAATACACACATAAACTGGTTCTGTACAGATTCATGTTCATATATAAAGAAAAAATATCTCCATATTTCAAAAAATGGCTAATGTCGGGAAGTCAGATATACTTTTGGACTCAGAGCACAAAAAGGGAGAGGAAAGAAACTGATTTTCTGAGTGAAGACAACCTGAAAAACAATGCACCTCAGACAATGATGTCTTTCAGTCACTAATCCACCTGCTTAGTAAATGGCACTTTCTCTTGAAATGCGTAAATAATAAAGATAACTGCAACTTCTTCTTTTGATCTTGGGAAATTGTGTAAGTCTTGATCTGCTGTTTCCATACTAACATGGTTTCTTTTGTAGATTTTTCATCAATTCTATAAACTTAATAAGAAATATAACTTTCTCTTGCTAAAGTATATTCAATTGCTAGATAAGTTGTTATAATGGCAAGAATCACACAGTTTTGGGTTCAATTTCAGGCTTAGCTTTTTAGATATTATGTGAGTGAATTACTGAAGCTATTTAATTAAAAGGCAAATAAATTTCACTTTACTGCTCTATTATTAAAAGCATCAATGACAATATATATAAAAGTCATAGCACTGGCTAAAATGTAGGTATTAATTAAGTAGTGGTTATTATCAACATCATCATCATCACCATCATTATCTTGAGTTAACCCTATAAAATACTCCAAATTTAGATTCTACTACTATGCAAGGTCCTCAAAGACATGGAATATTGTTTATTTATATTGCATTCCTTTATCCTTTTATAGTACCAGTCACAAATTGTGTTCAATAAATGTTAATCTGAGATCTATTTCTGAAATGGATGGTATCAGAGAATCACTTTGCATTGTATAGAAACTGCACATCGCTAAAACAAATGGCTAAACTATTTGTTAAAAATAGGAGAATCAGGGAACAGTAACAAATGAAGATAGTATGACAAGCTTAGCACTGCACTTTCAGAGCCAATACCATCCTAACATGCTGTCTTTATCTTACCACAGAGGGCTTGAAGTCATGGCATTCTGACACATCATTAACTTGATCAATTACATGGTAGAAGTATTGGTGCAAGGAAAAAATTCTGTTGGTGAAACACGAAAACTAACCTAGACACAAAACTGTCCCCTCATTTACATAGTGTATTTACAGTTGTGTAATATTTGTCCTGCATGAATTCTTATTCAAGGTTGTTTTTACCACTAATCACAGACTCTCTCTCATTTCAATTCTGATAAACATTTTACCCAGTAAAATTCACAACTTACAAAAACTCTAAAACTGAGCCTTACAAATAAAGTCGAGAACCACAGAAATAGGACTATTTCCCTACATTACATGATCAAAATACATATATTAAGATCTACGAATACAACATGAATTTGATGGAAGGAACAAGAGGCACCCTGTCACCTGTCATGTTATCAAATAACTCAGTTGTGTGAACTTTAAAATGATTAGATTAACATAGTTTTTGAGGTATGTGCATAACACTATACCATTTTTCCCATTTCCCTCTACAAGTCAACATAAGCTCTGAATGCAAATATCTTAAATGTCCTAATGGCAGAGGAAAGTAGGATTCCTATGTCAGAAAGATGTCCTTTGTTCTTTCCTCTAAAATCTTTCTGTCCTTTAAAATATTACTTTCCCTTTATGATTTTTTACATCTCTTTGGCATATGCTACTAAAATTCATGACTGGTGAAACCTGACTCTTTTCTTAATGGACTCTTTTCTTAATAAAGACTGGTAATCTCCATGACCAGTCTGCTAAGTTGGTCTTTTCTGACTTCCACTCATAGTACAAATTATCTTAAATCGCAGGTACATTCCCATGTATCCCTTGACCAAAGCAAGCCTTCTGGTTCTCCACACTTCACTATCTCTGCATTATCATTTCTGATTATACAAGGAGGAGTCAAGGGAGATGTCTGATGTTCAACCATGTCTGTACACAGAAAACATCATCACTTTTTTTAATGCAGCCTCCATACACACAATAATGTTTACCCATCTGCGGATCCAGGAACCACACAATGCCACTCAAGAGTTTCTGCAGGAAGCATGCCTATGGAAATCATGATATGAGCCATCCAGAATCTCTCAACTGGCTAACTGGTGAAGATATTTCCCTGTTAATGACTTTTAGTGTCTACTCCTTCAAATGTACAGATAAATTTCAAATAAACAATCAAAGAATTCTGACCGTAACAAAGGAGAAAAATAAAGCTCCATAACTGGCCCTAAAGAAATGAGAGCTATAATATGTCTGACAAAAATAATTTAGAAAAATCTTCTTAAAGAAATTTAGTGAACTACATGGAATCACAGATAAGACAAATAATAAGGTTAGGAAAAACAATGCATGAACAATATAAGAAACTCAGAGAAGAAATAGAAATCATTTTTTAAAAAACAGCCAGAAATCTTAGAGATGAAACTACAGAATGAATGGAAGAATTCTAGAAAGAGCTTCAACAACAGGTTCCACCAAGTAGAAGAAAGAGTCAGTGAAATCAAAGACTGGTCATTTCAAATTGTCTAGTCAGAGAAGAACAAAGAAAAATGAATGAAAGAATGTTGAAAAAGCACATCTGAATTTTGAGAGTGTTATCAAAACAATCTACAAACTATTGGTCCCTCAAAAGAAAACATAATGGAACAAGGGATCAAAACTTATTTAAAGAAAAAATGTCTGAGAACTTTTCAAGTCAGGAAAGAAATTTGGACATCCAAGTTCATGAAACATATAGACACTGAAATTTTCAACCTAAAAAAATCTTCCTCAAGACATAAAGTAATAAACTGTCTAAAATCAAAGCCAAGGGGAGAATTCTAAAAGCAGTAAGAGAAAAAAAAAAAATCTTCATAAAAGCAAACCTCCATAAATCTATAAACAGGTTTCTTGACAGAACCCATGTAGGCCAAGAAAGGGTGATATGATACATTTTAAGTACAGAAAGAAAAAAAAACACTGCCAACCAAGAATACAGTAGCCAGCAAAGTTACCCTTTAGAAATGAAGGTTAAATAAATATATTGTCAGACAAACAAAAGCTAAATCACCACTTGTTTTACAAGAAATGATAAAGGGAGATATTCAAGTTGAAATGAACGCTATTAACAACATGAAAATATATGTAAGTATAGAATCACTGCTAAGGTTGGATAAAGTCAAATTTAAGATAATACTATAACGGTGGTATGTAATGCACTTTTTACTCTGGTGTAAAAATCAAGGGACAAAAGTTAAAAATAACAATAGCTACAATAATGTGTTAATGGATATACCATATATAAAAGATATAAATTGTGATATCAATAACATGAATGTCAAGGGATTAATATACATAGTTTTTGTATGCAGTAAAAGTTAAGTTGCTTTCAGTTTAAAATAGACTATTATATCTACAAGATATTTTATGTAAGCCTCATAGCAACCACAAATAAAAATCCATAACCGATAAAATAATGAAAAAAGAATAAAAACAGACCGCTATAAAATATCATCTAATAAAGGAAGAAAACAAGACAGGAAGAAAGGAATTATGAAATAGTAAACAATTAACAATACGGCAGCAATAAATTCCTACCTATCAGTAATTAAAAATATATGGAATATGTTCTTTAATTGAAAATCATTGAGTATTTGAATAGATATTTTTAAAGATCCAACAATATGCTGTCTAAAAAGAATCTCATTTTAAGAAAATACATAGGATAAAATTGAAGGATGGAAAAGATATTAAAACAAATGGCAACCAAAGAGATCAGAGACAAAAGACTTTAAACCAAAAACTTTCTCAAGAGACACAGAATGTCACTATATGATAATAAAGTATCAAATCATCAAAGGAATATAGCAATAGTAAACAAAGCAATAAAATAGTAGTGAGGGACACATTATGCCACTGCCAACAATTAATAGATTTCTAACAAAAAATGATTAAGAAAACAGCAGACATGAACTTTGAAGATCAAATGAACCTAAAAAATATATGCAAAACATTCTAGCCAACAACAGAGTACACATCTTTTTAAAGAGCACATGGACGTTTCTCTAGGATAGATCACATGCTAGAGTATAAAACAAGTCTCACCAAATCCAAGAAAACAGAAATTATATCAAGCATTTTTTTATAATCATGATAGTATGAAACTAGAAATTAATGACAGTAGGAAAACTGGAAACTACACAAATACATGGAAACAACAGCATATTCTGAAATAACCAATGAATCAAAAAGAAATCAAAGGAGATATTAAAAAAATACTTGAGCAAAACAAAAATAGAAACACAATATACCAAACTCATGGAATGCAGAATACGATTCTAACAGAGAAGTCACAGTGATAAAGGCCTACATTAAGAAAAAAATAAAGATCTCCAATAAACAATCTAACTTCATACCTTAAAGAACTAAGAATAGGAGGGACATATAAAAACCAGAAAAGAAACAAATAAAATAAAGACTTGAAAAATAATGGAAAAGATTAATAAAACTAAGAGTTGATTTAATAAAAAGATAAAATTGACAACTCTTTAGCTGAACTAAGAAAAAAATAATTGACTCAAATAAAATCGTAGTAAAGCAGGAATATTAAAACTGATACCACAGAAAATAGAGGATATAGGAGACTGCTAAGAAAATTATCTCCAACAAATTGTAAAACCCAAAAAATTGATAAATTCCTAGAAACATACAACTTACCTAGACTGAATCATGAAGGAATCAAAATCTGAATAAACCACTAACAAGTAAGGAGAGTGAATCAGCAATAACTCCCAACAAAGAAAATCCCCAAATTGACAGCTTTACTGATAAATTCTACTAAATATTTAAAGCAATCTTTCTTAAATTATTCCATAAAATTAAAGGATAAATAATACCTCCAAACTCATTTTAGAAAACCGTTATTACCCTGCTATTAAAGTCTGACAAAGATACTACAAGATAAGAATATTATATACCAGTATCCCTGATAGACATAGATACAAAAATCCTCAACAAAATATTAGCAAACAATTTTAAGTGCTAAATTTCTATCTGAAGTTGATCTCTCAGATAAAGGTCAGAGGATTTATCTTGATTTGCCTGAGTAACTACTACCTACCTGGTTTTGACATATATTTATCTTTCAACAAATATTTGTTTAGAGCCTTATATGTGTCATTTGCTGTTTTAGTAAGTGAGGTTATGAGTTAACAAAACCTACTGAAATCCTGGTCATTGGGTAGGCTGAATCCTAGTAAAGAGATTTAAAAAATGCACAAATAGTAAAATACAGAAAAGACTATCAAGCAAGGAAGGTAGGTAGATTATTTAAATCAAAAGTTCAGGGAAGACCTTACAGGAAAGGTAACGTCTGAACAGAGACTTCAAAAAAGTGAAAAAGCAAAACAGTGGGAGAAGAATATTTCAGGTAGAAGAAATAACACATGCATAGACCCAGAAATAGGACTGTTTTTGTGCTAGAGGAATTACAAGAAGTGAATCAATTATTTACTACTGGACCACTGAATAACATGTATCCCCATTGATGGGCTGATTGTTTGTAAATCACACTATATTTCTGAATTTCCACAGCCTATTGCCCATAATTTCATAGACTTGTCATAAGAACTCTGATGACCATTTCACAATTCAGTCTCCACCATTGGTGGCTCCAGCATTAGACACCTGACTCCCCCAGAAACAGCACAGTACATGGCACCTGACAGGAGTTCATGAGCACCTAACTTCGTCATATTCCTTGCCCAGGACCAGACAGACTGTCAATTGTAAAGCACAGATTCCAACTCAGGCTGCTAAACTTTCACTCTAATGTGCTATCCATGACAGCCCACAGCCTTATAACCTTTCTCTAAAGATTAGCACAAGAAGCAAATTGAAGTAAAACTCAAATCAGTCCAATTTACTACTCATTAGCAGTTTTTATGAAGACTGGTTATAGAAGAGACTGAAACTCAAAGCTAATGTGACATTTTGAATTATCTCAAGTTGTCACTTTTCCATGCTGTGCTTCACTCTCATTAGGAAAAGTAATCAAGATCTGGGCCTATTATTATACAGTGTCCCTCCCTGTTATTAAAGCCTAACATGCAGAGGTAACTAATGCTAATGGTAATGCTACACTTTCCTTACTGACACAAAAAGTTCTTTATTCATTTTTTTCCCTAATTTATGCTTTGGGGAGTTTCCCCCTTTTCAAACTATTTCCTCCATCTATCAATTATGTACACATTAATTTTCTCCTAAAGCATTTGCTTCAGAACTTGATGGACACATTCAGTTTCTTTAAAATGAAGACATTCTATGATGTCTTTAGCTACCCCCCAAGTCCCCATTATGCAGAGTACTGGAAAAAAAAATCAATATAGAATATAAATAGTTTAAATTTAAAATATATTTCAAAATCCGCATATCCAACTAGGTGTAGAATCTCTAGAATTTAAGTAACTATTTACAACAGTGGGTAGAGAAAAAAATACATTTTTATTGTCTAAACAACGCATATGAAAATACCTTATAGCATACAGTTACCATCTTTCTGTTGAGATCCAAAAAGCATCTCTTTGTTTTGTTTACTGTCAATGTTCTTCACCTAGTTAATTTTATATCTTCTGCTAAGAGAAAAATGCATCAATGCTGTTATAAGTTATAATGAATATTTGAAACTCTTTATATTGAATCATGAGGTATTCTTGCCTCTGTAGCTTCCTAATATCATTTATTTAACACTGATTATGTTATTATTTATACAATAATGTAGTCATTCATTCTACCACTTGTGAATATTAGTTTGTAATGACTCTTTCAAAGGTATGACTCTGTTGCATAGATTAGAACCCTAAATGCATATGGTAATCCAGAGTATTGATGAAAATGTGAGTGATGGTTCATTCTATGATTGCTAAATTTACCTTTTTGAATTTCATATCATAAACATGGGGAAATACTTTTTTCAACCGTATCTTCTCTTAAATCTGTCTTAGTCTGTTTTATCTTCTATAACAGAATGCCATTGACTGTGTAGTTTATAAACAACAGAAATTTATTTCTCACATTTCTGGACACTAGTAATTCTAAGACCAAGGTGCCAGTAGATTTGCTATCTGGTGAGGGTCCACTTTGTGGACATAGATGATTGTCTTTTCCCTCTATCCTCACATGGTGGAAGGGGCAAAGGTATCCTCTGGGATGTCTTTTATAAAGGCACTAGTCCCATTTATGAGGGCTCTATCTTTACCCTTCAATGAAGGAATTATTATTTTCAATAGGTACAATTTAAGATCACCCAGGGAGAGCATGACATTGCCATATCTATCAGAATCAGGAAAAGACATTTATTAGAATGCTACAAAACAAAAGCTACAAAAACCCTTAAAGGAGATAGATGTAACTACCCCAGGAAGGCTGCTTGCCACCTAGTATGGTTCTGTATAAAGTTAGGTTAGTGTCCTCATTTTCAGTAGTGTGGTGTGTGCAGGACTGAAAATACCTGCCCTCTGTGCTATTCATCAGTGGCACCATAACTGGAACAAAAAGAACAAGAGTTGAAGCATAGATCCATGCTTGCAGCACAAGGATTGGAGTTGACCTGTACATAGTTAGAGCCTGAACTCATTCTGTGTCAGATGTAAGTGAGAATCCTCCAAAATATCATGTGATCCTGCAAAATGAATATCCTACTAGCAAGCAGGAACAATCTTTGCACCATGTCACCACTTAGCTCTGAATCCCAGTGCAGGATCCTGGGATGATCTCATAGGAATAGGTCCAGTACTCCTCAAGGCATCTGGCTAACCAGCTAAGGGCATTAGAAAGGAGGCTATGAAAACACCACAAAGAGAATAAAATTGAACCAGGTTCAATGTAGGGACTGATCCAATCTTGGGGCACTCCTTCCTGATGGCAATGTGCAAGTCATATTGATCTTCATTGACAATCTTGTGAATAATTTTAGTCAGAATGGTCAGTGGGAAAGTTATTTATAACTCCTTGCTTCAGCTACAAGATTTGGCATCCAAGTCACTGCAGTTAAAACTTATTAATCATTTTCTTCCAGGACTAACCAATGTCACAACCATTTGTCAGCTCTAAAATTTTTATATCTATTAAACATAGATTCCTGACCATGACCAGGCTTCTCTCTGTTTTAAAATGTTTGTCTTCATATTTCCCTGTTGATATAAGGGATACAAAATTTTAGTATTTCTGGAATCTTCTGATATTTGGAATCAAGCAATATTTTTGAGGCAAGATTTCAAGTAACGCTTCAGCAATCCTACAATGGTACAAAATATAAAAAGATGCTGAGAACTCAGAAGAAAAAGAGGCCAGTGAACACTTCCAAGAAAAAGCATCTGTTAATTAGTCAGTCCTCTTTTTTCTGTCTTCTTCTTTTGAGTTTTTAGCATCTTTTGACCTTCCATATAGCATGCAGTATGATCATTTAAAAATAGCACTCTGCTGCACAAAAGTTCCAATGCTTCCTTGTATATTTACAATGAAAATTCAAATTCTTTAAAATGCCCTACAAAGACTTAGATAGTGTGTCCTTAGCCTACCTCCCTCATATAGTTTCTTAGAATTCCTCCTCATACACAGAACTCTTCAGTCATCCTGACTACCTCAGATTCTCTAATAGAACAACCCATATTCATCCTTTGGGCCTTTGCCTTATCTGGAATTTCATCTTCCTTAACAACACATTACTCACTTCTGTTCATTACTCAACTAGCAGCTTAAATATTACCCCCTCAAAGAAGCCATCTCTTGTCATCTAAAGTAGCTCCAATAATTTTCTATCACACTAGCCCCATTTTAACATTATACACATAATCTATTATTTTTCTTCTTTACTGATAAAGTTTTTTGTCTCCTTATCCCCTCATAACAACATCAAGAACCTAAGCTTCAGGAGAGTTTAGGCTTTGTCATGCTTGTTTATTATTGCTTCCTCAGTGCCTTAAACTGTGAAATTTATTAGATGAATGAATCAAGATTGACTTCTGATTCTGGTTCCCATAGAAATTTCCAAAGCAACATAGAGAATAATCTATAAGAGCTAAAATGGAGTATACTGTCAAGTTACAAAGCCAGGAAAATAAAAAACAAAATGTTGGTCTTTAGGCCAACTATGGAATTCATTATTTTTGAAAAGATAATCCCAGAGACATGCTAATAAGGCAGTACTCTTTCGCCCAAAATGAATTCAACTATATCGTATCAAAATAAAATTAATCTTATTTGGAGAATCCACCACTAGCCTAAATTGGAGAATCCACCACTAGCCTAAAGTTCTCATAAAGGAGAAAGCTGTGCTCAAATTTGAGGACCCCAAGATATCCTTGTTCTCAGCCTCTGCTGGGCGCCACCTGGAAGAAACCCTGTGCTCTTTCAGAAGGAGTCATCAGGGCTTTGATAATAAGAGGCCCATGTTCCTGAAATCACAAGAAGATATGCAAGAGAGGCAAGGTTAAAGGCCACTCAGAGGACAGAGGACATGAGAGGGAGGGGACACAGAGCAAAACACTTTAGTTGGACTAATTTCAATAAGTTTGATATTTTATTTGGGGATATTTCTTAAAAGTAACAATTATTGATTACCTTTTAATATACCTCCAGATATAGGAATCTCTTCATCCTCAATATATCTCTAGGAATTAAAAAAAAAAGTCCTCAAATTACTATTCAGGGTTTCAAAAGAAAAGATTAAAATATCTTAAATACGCAAGCTGGAGAGAATACTGTGCCAATTTTTGCATGAAATTTATTTGCAAAATGTAAATGTCAGCTTAAGATCTCAAAATGGAATATAAGATGATACTACTTTATTTAATTCATAATGGCATTCAAAAATGCTACAATGAGACACATTACCAAATTGCAAATGATTTCAGGTTCTGTACACACAGATGGATCTCGCCTAAGGTGTTTAAGTGCTAAGAGTCAATAGGTTAAAACAAATATACTCTATAGGACATTAATTCAAGTTAAAAGTTTTAAAACGGAAAGTGCTCTTCCACTAAATGGTAATGTTGTTCCCTAACAAACTGCCAAATCATGCCCTTGTCAGGAGAAATAAGCAGAATAACAAAAGATGTGCCCCCAAGTGCCTGTGAGGCAGAGTGTAGCATACTAACTAAATCATGTCTTCCAAACCGCACTGTTCTCTCGCCTGCTAGGCAGAAAATGTGAACAGCATTGCTCTGCTCAGCTTCTACACTCACACAACTCCAAACAGGTAGTGCCAAACAGGAGGGCCACGAGGCCTGCACACTTACCTAAGAAGTCAGGTCACCTGTGCTCCTCTGAAGATACGAGATGTCTTTCAAATCCTGCAAAATACAATTTGGTCTAAGGTCGTTAACTAAGAGTGAGAAATGATGGGATTAAAAAGAAAGAAGGGGCACTGGTGGAGTAGAGATTATGCCCACTGCTCCCAGTGAAGCCTAGTCCATATTCATCCCAAAGATCTGAGTTTGTGTCTTGGATCTAGTGTGGGGGAGGAGTGAAACTACTGTGAACAACTAAATAAAAATAAATAAAGTGCTACTTCCTCCTCTCTCTTCTTGCCTGCCTGCCTATTCACCTTCATTCTTGTCTGCACATTACCTTAAAAAACACAAAAAAATAAATAAATAATGCAGTGCTGAGACTTCTTTTTCACCATAATGTCAATCACTTTAGAGCACTATCCGTGCATCAAACTTTTCTAGGTACATTTCTTCTACTGCCGTCATAAAAGAGTTTGTTTATGAATTGGTTGTCATGCTACAAATGCACACCTTCTTTAAAGAACCAGTACTTCCTCTCCAGTATGTCAGGACAGCTCTCCTTCCCACTAAGTAGCTTAATAAACATATAAAATGATATCAAAACGTTTGCTTGATCTAATTACAGGTGGGTTTCCAATAAAACTTTGAGGTATGGAGAGCTTCTCTAAGGAAGAAAGAAAGGTATTAAACTGTTCACATTCAAAGAGGAATACCACTCAGGCACATTCTGGTCTTCATATCCAGTAGTGATTAAGACTCAAGACTGAATATTCCCTTGTTTAGCAGGCCTACAGGAAAATGACTATAACTTCATTTTCTGGTGACTGAGATCAACATAAGCAGGACCATCCCTTAAGCATTAGGAATAAAGACACAATCCTGAGATCTTTAGCATGGTATGAAATAAAGCAAAGATGAGTGGTGTGGAAAATATTATACCAAATCAGAAAATCTACATTCAGATACTGCTATTAATCAATTGTCTTCCTTTGCCTCAATTATTTACTAGCTATGAGAGGTAATTGTATCATCTATAAAATAAGATGACAACGCTAATTTTACAAATGTGTTTTGCTATTTCAAAAAAGGTAGAGATTTAGTCATCACAAAATCTTTACCACAGTAATGAGAACATGGAGACAGGTGAATAAATGCAAGATAATGTCACTAGGACAGATTTTGACAACTAGGACCAGATGGATACAATTCCTCATGACATTACAAATAAATCACTACCACTATGCCTACTTTAACTGAACTTGTGAAGAACAGAGAGGAGATTTGATGGTAAAAATGGGAGTTAGATAATTATAAGAAAAATGTCGGATGTCAGGAACCAGATGAAAATTAGGCACAAGACGCCCCATCTTTAATCATGAAAAGAGCAGAGTTGTTCTGGTTAATAACATGACAGGTAAGAGGTTAGAAACATAGGATAAGAGAGTCCAGGAGTCATCAAAAGGTCAGGACTTGATTAAAGAAATGAGTCATAGATACAGAAGGAGCAAGTGACATTAGAGAAAGAGGAAAGCATATTCAAAGCAAAGAGACCAGAAATTGTTGTGATTTGAATTTAGGGCACGTAGTGAGAACGAGATGAGCATGGTTAGGTCATTTCCAGGTAACATAAAGATCCTGAAAGAATCATTCTGGAAGAATTTTCATGTAGTCCAGTGCTTAATAGTTCTTTTTCTACTTTTAGGAAGATTATATAGAGGATAGATTAAAGAAGAGAAGTAGACAAATTTAATGGTACCAAAGTCCATGTAAGAGAATAACATGGAACGCAATTAATATCCTCCTCAAAAAGATTTTATAGATCAAGAAAGTAACTCCCCCAAAATATGCCAAATTTTTCTTTAAAAATTTTTTTATCTCTTTGCACTCTACTTGTACATTCATTGCTAACTGAGAAGGGAGGAAGCAAAAAATTCATCTTTTTTAAAACTCTGAAGAAGGCTCCATACTGAAAGCATTTTGTTCCTGTAGAACATAACTGAGATGAAATAAGAGCTGGAGTCTTTTCTAGCAAATAGAAGGCAGAAAGATAGCTCAGAAAAAAAAATCCTGGTTCAGGCCTGGGATATTAGAGGACTAACAGTAATGAAATGATTGAAACATCTCAAGCCACAAGAACAGTAGTATGATAAAACATCATAATGTTAAAGAATAACTTCTAGCAAGTGAAAACCATTAGTGGATAACACACTAGGAAATCTGTAAGCACCTACCTAAGATGCTAAACTAAAGCAATCATCATGAGATTAGACATTTGGGGCATAATTAGAGAGACAATAGGTTTGGAATTAGTAGAACTTGATGCCAGATTGTATATGTGAAGTAAGGGGGACTGTAGAGTCCACTATTACACTTAGGGATTGAAATGAAAAGAAAAGAGCAATTTGGAGAGAGAGATGAAAATGGGAGTGTCCAGTGCAGGTTCAGTATCCAAGTTGGAAGTGACTAGTAGGTAGCTGAAATATGTGTTCAGTTCAGGCAAAGTATGTCTCTGAAGATCCAGTTGTAACATCCACTTCTATTTAGATTGTAGGTAAGTCCTACAAATGAGTAAGAGAGAGTTTAAAGGGAGAAAACAAGCATCCTAAGATTAGAACACTGGGAAACTCCAATATTCAAGAATCATTTCATCTAAAGAAGAAAATCCAATGAAGTGTATTAAGGAATGGCCAGTAATATAAGAAATTAGTAGTGTGCTCTAAACCACAGAGAAAAGAATGAAAATCCAGCTATGACTACTATCTTGGCCTACTTGACTGTCCACTACTTAATCAAGGGAAGTAACTTATCTCTTTGTGCCTCAGTTTCCTCATCTACAGAGTAATATAATTCGCCATATAGAGCTGTTGTGGGAACTAAATTATTTAATATATAGAAAGTGGGCTAATACGGGCTAATAAAAAGAAGAACGTGTCACAGAGATATATCATTTTAGATAAAGTGACATCTATAAAGAGTTACCTGGATTTAACTAATAGAAGCATGCTGTTATGGATAAAAGGTATTATCTTTGAAAGCACAACACATAATAATTATCAGATTTAAAAATTTTTCCTACTTGTATATCATTTAGAGTTTATGACGATGAGAGAAAATTATGGCACTATCTTTATAAAGAACAAATAAAAGGGCTAACACTGCATCAGAAGTATACCATGCATGAGATTACAGTGAATTTGACACAGTAAACTAATGTATGGAGTTACCATCCACACAAATGCAAATGACATGTTGAGTTTTTATTATTAACAATATCAGATGTCTGAAATCTCACTGGAATTATGTTAGAAGCACAGATGAGCAGACAGAGATGCATGCTGTACATAAAAATGTGAAAATAAGTGACACAAACTGTAGCTGGGATAGTGACCTTAAACGTATACATATTTCTTTCTGATTATGACATTTCATGCAAAATGAGATACAGCTTCACAGAATACAAATATTTGTGATCACTAGTATGTATGTCATATTGTACATTTTTGTGCCTAGAAATTATTACTAGCCTTTCTATTTAACACTTATTGAGTGTTTATTATGTGCCAGGCCCTTCTAGGTATGCTATATGCATTCATTCATCTAAACTTCACACCAACCCAATGAGATACATCACCTCTGAACATACGAGGAAGCTGAGACACAGGTAAATAAGTCAAGAAACTTGCCTTCAGTTACAGTAAGTGGGACAGCAAACATTGAATTCAAGCAGGCTGGCTCCAGAGTCCATGCTTTTAGTTGTTATGCTACATTGTGTCGCACTTTATAAAAGAAAAAGAAAAAGAGATGGAAAGGAAGTCTATGCCGCCTTGTAAAGATCCATACAATATAGTCATGCGCTGGATTGTGCTCCTACATCCAAATGCTACAGCCCCTCCTTAGCTCAGAAAGCGAGTGCATTTGGAGATAGAGACTTTAAAGATTAGAGACTATGGTTAAGTGAGGTCATACGGGTGAACCTAACCCAATCCTACTGGTGTTCTAATAAAAAGAAATGTGGGTACAGAGTGTGCTATCAGGCTGGGCATATACAGAAAAACCATGTGAGGACACATGGGAAGATGGTCGTTTGTAAGTCACAGAGAGAGGTTTCTGAATAAAACCAAATTTCCAGAAACCATGATTTTACACTTCTAACCTCTAGTACTGTGAGAAAATTATTTGTTATTTAAGTCACCTAGCTTGTATTTTGTTCTGGCAGCCCTAGAAAACCAATACATATTTAAATATCAGAGTTAAGTTTAAAAAAAAAAAAAAAAACTAAGGCATTATCTCTTCTAAAAAGTTCACCCTAGCTTGGCTGAAGTCCTGTTTTCAAAGTTAGGGGGGCCTGTTTCATTGAGCTAGAGCCTGGTAGACTGTTTCTTCATCATCTTTCTATTCCTACATGCACATAGAATCCTAGCTCCATACAGACACTTTGTCTACTTTTTCTTACTTGGTGCCTAATGTTGCTCTCTTTCTGGTGGATCTGTTTTCAAGACCAATTCTTTCTTATCCTCTATTCCTTTGACTGACATCTAAATCCCTTCATTCAGAGATTATTTCTTATTCTCCTATGTTCAGTCCAGCAACTGTATCATTCCTAAAAAGCAGTAAAAATTTTTCAAAACCCAAGTTTTTCATGCAACGCTGAGCAAAGAGACTGAGGGAAATTTGGTAGTACCCTTTAAAATATTAGGAACAAATGTTTGAGATTCTAGGAATTCTGCAACCAGCTACATGATTGTGTCTTACTTAAAGTCTGGGTAAAGAGGTCATTGTGTACTTGTTTTATCTGGAAGCAGTTACTCAAGATTCTTAGGAACATCTCTTTTTAGGTGACTAACTTCACTCTGTCTCCCTGAAGCTCTGTAGTTTACCCCTCATAAAGCTTCAGAAATGTCTTTAAACTGAGATTTATAAACTCTTTATATTTTATGAGTTGCATGGGAGTGACAGCAGACCTTAAGAACAGTCTATGTGGTCAGGCGTGGTTTACAAAGAAACAAATCATCAAGCAACTTCATAATAAATAAGATTCTAATGGAAAGATGATATAATACAAAAGAAAGTTGCCTTTCCATTGACAGACAAACCATTTCAATTCATGACATCTTTGGAGACACACTGCCAAGATGAAGGTGGATAAAATGTTATCATTCAGGGATGTCGTTTCTAAATCAAGTGAAATGACACAAAGGGCACTGTATTTACAGTATGATTTTTCCATTTGTTAGATCTCTTAAGTGCTGCAAAGCAACATTAACTTACCCGTCTTCCTGAAAGGTGCTGTAGGTGATTGGCTATATAGATCTGACCTATAAGCAAAGCTCAATTTTGAAAACTATTTGAATTTTCTATTATTGTGAAGCTCTACATTGCAAGACTCAAGATATTTTGTGAATTCTACTACCTCCATATTTTATGTTATTTTTAAAAAGAATGATTTTATAGCATGTTTGTCATACACTGAAAATATCACGACACTGCAGTTGGCCAGTCAAAAATTAATACAGGTTTGAACTACTGAAATGACATTGGATCATAGGGTAGACTTCTGCCAACTAAGAAGGAAATGAGGTCAGTGGCTCATTGAAGGAGGAGCAGAATCACAGCAGAGCACATCTGGCACATAGAACATGGGCCTGAGAGTCAAGAGATGTATGGGCTCACCTCAGTCAGGCTATTGGTTCAAATAGTGACCTTGAGGAAGTCAATTAGCCTCTGTCCCTAGTTCCCCACCTGCAGCATTGAGATAAGAATATTCTTAATGCATGAGAATGTGTCAGAATTAATGATTTGTTATAATGGGACTTGGTAGAATAAGGATCTGGGCCAGATAGAAGCAGGCAGTGAAACTCAAAGAAAAATTTGACTGTCTTTTCTATCCAATTTAATGTTTCAGAAGAATCTGGTATTTTAAGGACTACATTAAAGTCTAATCAATATATTTGCTTCAGAAATTTTAATACCAGAAAGAATCCAAAACTATTAGAATAACTTGTAGGTAACCAAAGTTAAGTTGATTGAATTTACTGCAAAAAAGGACAAAAATTTTAAGAGTCTTAGTATCTCACAGAAGGGGGAAGTAGAACAGAATATGATAGATGACAGATCAATGATAAATAGATAAGAGGCAGAGAGAGAGAGAGAGAGGATTTTGAGGTCTGGATTCAAATATGCAGCTTTTCAAGGTGAAAAACTGATACGGATTGGGCAAAATAATTAATATTATTCTATGATTAATAGACACAGCAAGACAAGAGTCCTGAAGCTTATCTGTACAAAAGCTCTTATTGGGTAAGCAAGTTCCTTTCCCAAAGCAACACAACAATTTTTCTGACCAAATTAGAAATTTTCTGAAGCAAACACATAAATTATTTACTAGTTACAAGCTATTTCTTTCTCTGTAAGAATTCCCTGGAAGCAGTGAATAAGTCATGTTAACATGGGCATTCTTGGTGTGCCCTGGTGGAGCAGTGGTTAAGTCAATCACCTCCAAAGGAGCAAGGTATATACCCCTGGGTTCCAGTCCTGGGTCTCAGGGAAAACAACATGTGTGAACAACTAAATAAAAATAAAATATACATGCTTCTTCCTCCTCTCTCTTCCTGCCCACCCACTTGCCTTCATTCCTGCCTGTACCTTTCCTTTAAAAAAAAAAAAAAAAAAAAAAAAGGTAAGCATTTTCAAATTTTGATCCTGATAATTAAGCTACATGATACAAGGGTCCTAATTATCACAGAAATTAGTACCAAGAATTAAGGGTGCTATTGTAATCAATACGTAAAAATGTGGAGGTAGCTTTGGAACTGGGTAATGGGAAAAACTCTGACACCTTGTTGTGAACGGACAATTAATGGTCTCTTAAAGAAAAGAGAAGAACTGGAGAGAAAGCTTGTCTTCTTAGAGCATACCTAAGGCATGGTTCTGATGAGGTCTCAGATAGAATTGAGGACCACGTTAGTGAAGATTAGGAAACAGTGATCCTTGTTAGAAAGTGGCAAAGAATTTCACTGGACTGTGTTCATGATCTTGTGCTTTTGGAAAGCACAGCTTACGAACAGTGACAATGAACATTTAGATGAGGAAATTTCTAAGGAAAGTAGTGAAGAAGTGAGTTAGCAATCTGACTGCTTATAATGAATTGAAAAGAAAAAATGGTATAAAGATGGAATTATTAACTGAAAAGTGACTAAGAGTAAAACTCTGGAAAATTTTCAGTCCATCTTGCAAAACTGAGAAAGTGTGTTAGGAAGCAAAACACTAAGATATGAGCAATGACTGTGACCATTTCATAAAAATTGGTATTAGTGTGAACCACAAACTTAGTCATTCCAACAAGAAAACTGACAGTTTGAACTGAACAGGGAAGGAGATAAGAAGGAATTAAGAAAGGTTGTTGGATTTAAATTTTATAAGGCCATAGAGTTCTACTATGAACATGGACTAGCCTGAAAGACAAGGGGAGAATGACCCCAAAGGAGATTCAGAGATCATCAAGGCTTTCTGGGACGATCATCACCTTATTTTTAATAGGGCAGACGACCTCTATGCAAAGCCTTGGAAGCACAACCTCTGCCTAGCAGAACTTCAGGGATAGGAACCCCCACCATAATGGATTCAGATTGTGGTACCCGTGCCTCAGTGGGTCCAGAGGTGGGACATACACTTCATGTCCTCCAGTTCAGGAGGACAGAAAACTGAGACAAAGTGATTATTCTTGAGCCCTAAGATCTCATAAGAGTTTTCCTTGTTTGGATCATTTGGGAACCACTGCCCCTTTACTTCTTTGTATCTCTCCCTTTTGGATTGAAAATGTCTATCCTATCCTACGCCCGTCCCATCACTGTATTTTGGAGGCACTTAACTTGTTTGGTTTCACAGATTAATTAGCTAGAGATGAATTTCCCTCAGGATGAATCATGCTTCAACTTTCATACACATCTGACTCAAATGATACGTTTTTAAAATTAATTTTATCAAAGGAACATTACATCAGTGTAAGGTATAAATCAACATTTGTATATAATATATTAAGTTCATCATCACTATTTCAGGTCTTTTTCACCATAGAGTTAATTCCCTCTACCCAATTTCACTCCCATTTCCTGCAATCACTAATATGATGTTAGACTTTGACGTTAAATTTTAGAGTTTGGATTTTTAGGCTTGTTCTGGGACAATTTAAGTCTTTACAGGTCATATAATAAATGTATTTTGGATAACAGAGGGATATGAACTGGTGGAAACCAAAGAGAGAATTCTATAGACTGAATGTTTATATCCAGCCCAAATTCACAGAATTCATAAATGTTGATGTTTATTCCAGAATATAATGGTGTTTGGAGGAGGGGACTTTAGGAAGTGATTAGATCATGAACCCATAGCCTTCATGAGAAGTATTACTACTTCATAAAAGAGACTCAGAGAATTCCCTTGGTCCTTCTACCAAGTGAGAACAGTTGGAAGACAGGCTGACTCTGAGCCAATAAACAGACTCTCATCAAGCACTGAATCTGCCGATATCTTGACTATGGACTTCACAATACCCATAAACATAAGAAATAAATTTTTGTCAGCCCTGGTACTGTGACCACTGTTAGGCAGGAGAAAAACAAAACAGAGCTGATGTGAGGGAAAAAAAAGCAAAAAGTATGCTTGTTTTATCAGCATCCTCCTCACTTTATCAAGAATTGCAATCAAGCATAGGATTACCTCCCTCCCATACCACACCTCCTTCGTCAGACTAAACACCTCCCTCCTGGTCTCAAGCCTGAACTCGCCCCTATCCCACAGCCTTAAATCCCCTTCCCTCCTAATTCCCCTCCCGGTACTTCACTGGTCCTAGTTTGAACTCTGAAAATTACGGTAAACCTCAGACTTACAGGCTCAGGCACCCCCTGTCACCTACCCTCCCACCAGAAGAACAGAGGAATTTTTCTAACAGAAACACTCTTTTGGCTCTACTCCTCTTGAATGTGAGCACATACTCATGCAGATGCGTGTCAATGCTTCATACATGTATCATGTACCATCCTGCTCCATTTTAAACAACCAATGTTTTATTGCCACTCCAATTTCTCAGTCAAAATATTGTTCTAAGCGAAGTATCCCTTTGCCCATTTTTGGATAGTCTAAGCTTTAAAGTGTGTTCCTTGATCTGATGAAACATGACTGAGAAGTTCAAATTGGTGTCATACTATTCTGCTCCAGTTTTTTATAGCACTCTGAGCATTTGTATCTATCACCCAGGAATAAACTCCAATCCACAGTCAATGTCTACTTTTCTCAAGATCCATTTGTAGACCCCAGGCTACCAGAATCAGTCTGACTCAGCAGCTGTATTCGAAGTCTTTCCTCCAGGAACCTGCCACATCAGGATCTCTCCTGTTGGTAAACAGAACCGCTCTTACTGACATTTTGTGCTTCAGAGGTGTAAGAGGAATATCTCTAGATTCAACCCAAATATCTGCATTGCTGCCTACTCATTTAATGGATCCAGGTGGCCATCTTAAGTGAACACACAAAGATATACCTGCTTACTGATTCCAGTCATCTTCTGAACCAGGAAAGGACTTCGGATGAGGACCAACATGCCCTACTTTAATGCACCCCTCAAGTACCCATATTGATTTCCATAGGGATTCGACCCATAATGGCATCCTTTTAATTGGACAGTTTTCCACTGCCATCTCTCTTTTCATATGGCCACGCTATTGGCCACTGCTCACAAATTCAGAAAAACCTAGCTATCTCTAAAGACTTTACCACTATTTAATTCTTCCCTCCCTGCTAGACAAATAGCATATAATTCAGCCTACGAAACTGATGTTTTACTTTCTTCTATCGGAGTAGCAGCCTTACAAACAAGATACTGTCCTTTCATCTTGGTGCTACCATACATAAACCAAGAAGTTCATTGTTGGTCACTCAAACATTGTCTATAGGACACAATCCAATAGAATCCAGCAGCCACTCACACAATCCAGAGTCAATCCTAAGGCAAAAGAAGTCACTTTGTCTTTGAAATCTCCTTGCATTCCCCTGGGAGCAGGATTCAGTATAACTTATTTCCATTTTATTATGAAAATTCTCTGACTTCTGCAATCCCAGTGTTTCTCTATCACCCAAGACATTATGGGTACTTCAGGTTTTAAGATTATTTTATGTTTTTCAGTCATAGTGGCAATTTCAATTAAGTCCAAAAGCAAGCTAGTTATTATTCCTCAAATGGAAATTCTCAAATTTCCAGTGGTCCTCAAAAGTTTTTGCCATAAGTCCTTGTCTATGCTCTACATAGGGTTATCGAGCAGACCAATTGTCTCTACTAATAAAGGACAGTAGAGAAGAGACCCAAAAAAAACCTGACAAAACCTGGAATTATTGAAAAACAGACCCCTCCCTAGGAACCGGTGTCTAGAGCTACAACCCCTAGTTACTCCCACCGGACAACTCCAGGCAATTTTCAAGAGAACTCCACACAACTCTCAAGAGAACTATAGTTCTAGAGAAACCTCCAGGTAACTTCACTTCATCAGCTCTCTCACTGCTCCAGAGATCTGCAGTTTCTAGGCACACCTGTAAGGGAGGTCTCCCCCCACACCCCTCCCCAGGTATATATGTCACTATTTTGAGAGTGAGCTCTCTTTTCTCCTGCAAACATCAAAGAACATGTGTCATATTTTCTGAGCTGTTTTCCAATAAACTTGGAATAAGACATCCTTCCTTGAATTTTTTTCGGGATAAACTCATCACTCATCTGTGTCAGATGCCCACATCACTGTACCAGCACTTGAGCTTCAATTGTACACTGTGTGGACTCATGCAATTTTGTTGGTTCTAATTTAGCACGTCGAATTAATATTGCTTGAAGTTTGATTGCATACCTTCTGTTTTAACAATACAAGGTAGAGGAAATATTTTAAAGTTAGATACAGTATCCATCCCAATAATACAATTGGGTAAGAAAGACACAAACCATTTCACATAAAGCCAGCTCAAACATTGTAATTTTTATACAAACTTTGATCTTGGTTCTGTCAATCTTTACATTCCTAACTGTAGCCTCCATTAGGAATTCATTAACAGATTTTTTTTTTACAATACTAGCTAATGGGAGAGTTAGGTTCACGGCAGATAAAGAAGAGAAAGATCAGTGAGCAACAAGCAGAGGTTTATTGGGGCACCTGAAAGGCAGATAGGCCAAAATGGAATCCATACCAAGGGAGGGGGATTGCTGATTTTTATATGCAAGGGCAGGGCTGAGAATTAGGAGCCAAGATGCTCCACATACCTTGCTGGCACCGACATGGTTGAGCAACTTGTTTTGTTACTGTGAGGATCTTTGGATCTCACTCCAGGGTTCTTGTAGGCCCACTCCAGGAACAAAGAAGTTAACACAGCAATTTGCAAGCAAAAACAAATGAGATTTTATTGAAGGCAGCACACCCTTTAAGAGATAGGATAAGGGCAGACAATGTTTGAAGAGGGGAACAGGCCAAGAGGATCTTCCAGCTGAGGTTTTTTAAGAGTCTAGTAGCCCTTATTCCCAGCCAGGGGGTATCCTGGGGTGGGACAAGGGGTTTGACTGGTCCATTAGTTGTTCCCTTTTAAAATGATTAGAGAATTTCAGATTAACACTACTTTACTGTCTGCTTCCCTCTGATTGGAGGACTTCCTCTGTTTCCCACCACCATCCCTTTGCCAGATCCTGGCAGACTTGCTATCTAGCAGGAAGTATTCCCTATACAGACATAATAATCATTCTCATAAAACTTTTGAGTTAAGGAAAGATAACTTATTTACATAAAGATTGTCTAAATATTACAACTTTCCATTATATTTTTATATTCTCAATCTAATTATAGCCTGGGCAACAACTTCACCAATGGGGTTTGGTATCATTGTGCACAGGACTCGAGTCAGAGTCCTCTCCACCCCCAACATCTACTCTTGTGCAAAAGGCTTTGGGTCCCCATCAGGGAGTTAGCCCTGCGTACTAGGTCTTTGTGTCTCTCTTTATCTTGATAAATTGTCAGCTATTGGCCCCAAGGGATTGCGGTCAGATTTCTCACTGTAATCTTTGCCTTTGTTGGTTTGTTTGCTTGCTTCTGATTTCTCCAAAGCTTTTAATTTTGAGGTGGGGGATTAGCTTGGGTATACTCTGTCCCACCCAACTTTAAGTATTGTATTAAGATCTTTCTTTTCTGAAAAACCATTGTTAAATGAATTAAGCAAGAAGGCCATTAGACTGAGGTGGCTCTAAGTAAGCAAACCAAAACTTAAGCCTGTAAATAAATGCCTCAGGTTATGAAACTGAAACCTAAGGACAATCAATCACAACCAACCAACAAGATTTTCCCAAATAAAGCAATCACTTAAGCTATAGCCAATCAAATAATCTTGTTTTGCTTCTGTGTCTTCTGTATAAGCCATTTCTGATTTGCTGCTTCCTGATTCAAATTGAGTTTTGTTCACATAAACTCTTAAAAAGTTTAATATTCTTTATCTTTTAACAATATCAATGTCCATTTAATTTAAATCATTATTAATTGTAAGGTTTTTCTGGGCTCCGCGAGGAGAAAAGCTCAATCAGACAAAAAATGTCGAATAGCCAGGGCTTTATTGGAGTTTGCACACCCCCGGGCGAAACTCCCAAGTCCGCAGAGGGCGGGGAAGTCGCGGGCTTGGAAGTCGCGCCCAGAACAAAGGGGTACCGGCTCTTTAAGCAGAGGAATTTCGCGGGATTCCTATGTGGCGATTGGGGATTGGCCCTGTGAATCCAGGTGTGGGGGTCGCATCCCTTATTCTGACATCATCCACCTTTTTCCCGGGCTTGGCTGCCGTTTTCCCGGGCATGGCCGCTGCTGCTTTTGTCCCTGGGCCAGCCTAACATTAATAATCTTCTAAAAGTTTCTACTTATCTGGGAAGAATCCTGTGACTTTTTTTTCCTCTTTATTTTACTCCTATCAATATTTTCTTTATTCACTACATTTCTTAACAGTTTAAAATTTTCCGTTTTCCTCTTAGGCATCCCCTTACTCTCCCCTCTCTCTGTTTCCTCATTCTCTTATTAATTCATCTGACATTTTTAACATTAACTGTAAGAACTTGAGGAAAGGCTGTAACAGCAAATTCCGTAAGGCTTCCCAGATTATTGCTTGATTTGTAGTAGTGATGCTATATGGGGTGCCCGTGCAAAACGGACCCCCTTACTCACAGCATTAGCCATTCCTAGGTACTGGGTATATTCAGTATGTGACTATTCCAATTATGTAGCCACTCCATTGTCACTTTAATGCAAAGATAAAAAATGCTTCATCTGAGGCATTCTACCTGGCATTTATAGGGGGAATTGGGAAGTCACTCTTCTCAGTTTACAGACCATTTGGGGGCTTTTATCCAGTTTTCCAAACTAGAGATTTTACCATTACAGTCCTCCCTCGCTATACTGTGGTTCACTTATCGCGGCTTCACTGTATCATGGGTTTTTAAAAATATGTATATCTAATTCTTTATCGCGGAATTTTTGCTACAACGTGGGATTTTGCAGTATATGTCTACTTCACTATGAGTACCCATATAGAACTTTACATGTTGTTAGAAGTATGTAGGTTTAAGCGTGTAAAAAGTGTTTATAAGAGTGTGGAAAAAGTTAATAAGAATGTGGGAAGGTTTATGAAGCCTTAAAATATATATAAATAATAAAATAAATTATAACGCCGCTACTTCGCAGATTTTCACGTATCTGGAACATAGCTCCCCCAATAGGTGAGGGATCACTGTACTTAATTCTTACACCACTGCCAGGAAAATAGCATATAATTCAACCTATGCTTTCCTTTGGAAATAATCCCGTCTGCCTGAATGGTGTATAGTCATCTGTGATTGTTTTAGTGACCTGCGGGTCCTATACCAAGCCAAGTAGGCCGTTCTACCCTGCAACATTCAAAACCAAAGACAAGATCCCTAAATTAGTTACTCTTGCAATTTATTTTAGTAAAAGTTCCTCAGAGAACAGATAACAGCCTACAGAATAAAACAACTCCTCACTATACCCCCAGGTTTCAGTAGGTTCTTGGTTTTGGCCTCATCCCCACCCCAGTCTCATATTAACTATCTTCTAGATAACATCTGTCACCTTGGCATACTTTTTCCTGGTTGTGGACAGTTTTCATGCTACTACCAGAAGCACACAGCCACCCAAATCTGAGCTTACTCTCTATCAAGTTCTTACACAGCACTTTCTTTCATTTTAACTATTACAGACAACAGCAATAACCAATGGATTTTATATTTTGCCTTTTTCTTAGTAGTTTTTTTCTTATGCATCCAGCAGACCAACTCCCTAGGAATTGGCTCCATATTTCACCGTGTAACTTTTACCTTTAGTAACTGACCACAGCATGAGTGAAGCTCAATATCAGGCTGACCATAATATCATGCAGGAATCTAAGGTTTCTCCCTTACCCGGTCAATCTTTCTCTTCCCAAATTATATATTTCCATGAAAAAAATAATAAATATAGAACAAGTTCATTGACTAGAAAACACTTAAAAACATAATACAAATTAATTCAACTATACTATCATTTTAAAGGTAAATGACATAAATATTCCATTTAGAAGACAAATTGTCAGTATGCATTAAAAACGTAAGATTCAATACTAAGTTGTCTACAATAAATTCACTTTAAATATAAAAATACAGATAGGTTAAAAGTAAAGAGCTAAAGAAGATACATGACGCTGGCATTTTAAAAAAAGTAAGCTCCAAGGTAAATAAAAACAGCTTTCAAAAAAGGAAAATTTTCAAAATGAATAAATGTATGAATAAGAAGGAACATTATATAATGACTAAGGAGTTGATTCTCTGAAAAGATATAACAGTCTTACCTTGTATACATCTAACAACAGAGAATCAAAATACATACAGCAAAACTATAGAACTACAAAGGGAAATAGACAAATCTACTATATAGGAACAGGCTACTGCATTCCCACTTCCATTCAATTGATAGATCAAGCAGGCAGAAAATCAGAAAGAATATATTTGACTTGAATGTCACCATTAATCTGTTTGATCTAATTTGCACAGTCCTTCATCCAACAACAAAAGAATATATATTCTTTTCAAGTTCACATGGAACATTCACCAAGAGAGATCACATTCTTGAATATAAAGAACATCTTAACACATTTAAAAGAGTTGAAGTCATACAAAGTATTTTCTTAAATCACAATGGAATCAAACTTCAAATTAATAACAGAAAAAAAACTGGGAAATTTTGAGAAAAATCTCAAAGTTTTCAAATATTAAGCAACATACTACCAAATAGCACATGGATCAAAGAACAAATCTCAAAATAAATTTGAACATAAGTTTAAATAAGTGAAAATGAAAACAATTTATGAAAACTTATGAGATACAGCAAAATAATTTTTTAGATGGAAATTTATAGCATTCAATTCATATATCAAAAAAAGAAAAGTATCTAAAACAATAATCCAGGCTTGTATTTTAGGAGAAAAGAGATAAATTTAATCCTAAAATAAGCAGAAGAAAATAAATAATAAATATTGGAGCTAATAGCATTGAAATTTAAAACATGAAAATAACAGCAAAGATCAACAAAATCAAAATGGCTCTTTGAAAATATCAACAAAAATGAAAAGATAAATAAAAGAAAAGCCTCTAGTAATGTTAGCCAAGAAAAGAATGAGAAAGAACAAAGATTACTAATACTAGAAATGAAAAAAGGGGTCATTACTACAGTTTCTGTAGGTATTAAAAGAATTTTAAAACAAATGTTATGAACAACTCTAAGTCCATGAATTTGATAACTTCACTGAAATAGACTAATTCCTTAACAGACACAAACTATACACACTCAGATTAGGGGGATAATTTGAATAAACTGTGCTAATTGAATCAATTAAATAATGAATCAATAATTAAGCCTTCCAATAAAGGAAGCATTTGGGTCAAATGGTTTCATTGGTGAATTCTACCAAACATTTAATAAAAGAATGATAAAAATTCCCATTAATCTCACCAAAAAAAAGCAAAAGGAACACTTGCTAACTCATTATATGAAGCCAGCATGTCACTAACACCAAAATTACAGCTGTAGCAGAGCTTTAAACAGACATTTCACCAAAGACATAAAGATGGTCAAAAGACACGCAAAAAGATGCTCAGTATCATTTATCATTATGGAAATACAAAGCAAAACAATGAGATTGGCTTATATCAAAAAGACAAGAAACAGGTGTTGGCCACAGGTGTAGAGAAAAGGGAACTCTTATACCTGTTGGTGGTAATGTAAATTAAATTCATGCAGCCACTCTGGGAAAGAATAAGCAGATTTTTCCAAAAATAAGAATCAAAACACCATATAATCCAGCTACTCCACTTCTGGGTATTGACCTGAAGAAAAATGAAAATACTGTTTTTAAGAGATATATGCACCCCCACATTCATCACACTATTATTCACAATAGAGAAGAGCTGGAAACAACATGTCATTGACAGAGGAGTGGATAAAAAAATTAATGTTATATAGATACATATTAATTTAAATTAATGTATAAATTAATATATGCAGATATATATATATAAAATATTACTCAGCTATTAAATAAAGATGAAATCTTGCTATTTGCTACAACTTGATTGGATCTTGTGGGAATTATGCTAAGTGAAGTCAAATGGTGAAAATAAATACTATATGACTTTACTCATGTGAAAGATAAATGAATAAAGCAAATGACAAATAAAACAACAAGAAAAAAAACAAACTCAGTTTCTGATAACAGACTAGTGGGTCTCAGAGAAGGGGGATGCAGGTAGATAAAACAGGTAAAGGAGTTCAAGTGTTGGTGGCATCTAGAAACTAGGTTTTTGGTGCTGATCATAATGCATATAAACAGAAGTCAACCTATAGTGATACACATCTGAATTTTTTAAATGATGTTACAAGAAAGAAAATTATAAACCAATATATATATTATAAATGCAAAAAACATCAACAAAATATTAGCAAATCTAATCCAATAATGAATAAAATGAATTATAAATCATGATAAAGTAAGATTCATTCCAGGTATGTAGAGGTTGGTTCAATGTTTGAAAACCAATGTAATCTATCACATTAACCAGTTACAAAAGTCACAGGGTTGCATCAACTGATACAGAAAAAGTATTTGATATAATCCACATCAGTTAATTGTAAAAAATCTCAACATACTCAGAATAAAGAGGAACTTCCTCAACTTGACAAAGAATATCTGCAAAAAATCTTTAGTTAATACTACACATAATAGTGAAAAACCTATTTTTTCTTCCACTAGTCAAAAAGGCATGCATATATCTTCTCACCATTCCTAACATCATACTCGAAGACTCAGCTAGCACAATAAGACAATGAAAGGGAATTAACTACAGATATTGGGAAGAAAGAAGTAAAAATTCTCTGTGTTCATAGATGGTATGATTGTATGTAGAAAATCACAAGGAATCAATAATTGAAAAAGCCTCCTGGAGCTAATTATAGTGATCACAGCAAGGTTAAATTACGCAAACTTAATATAAAAAAATCAATCCTTTCTACATACCAGCAATGAACAATTGGAATTTGAAATTGAAAACACAGTACATTTATACTCTAACATCCCAAAATAATATATTTAAGTAAAAATCTAACAAAATATAAGATCTATATGCAGAAAACTATGAACTCTAATGAATAAAATTAAAGATCTGTTTATTATATTTGAACTATTTTCCTCCATTAAGGAAGATGAATACAGCACTGGAGAGGAGGAACTAATTAGTTAAGTATCTATTATGTGCCAAATATTATATAAAGAACTATTTAAATTATCTTTTTCATAATTTCAAAAACCATACTACAGTAATATGATTGCTACTGTCATATAGCTGAGAAAACTGAGGCTCAGAGAATAGTTGCAGATAATGGGAAAAAAACTTTTCATAAAAGATTATTCAGTCATTAACAATCATATTTCTGGAAAATGCTTAACAACATGGTCATGTTATAATGTTAAGAAAAGTAAATTAAAAGAACAGTATTTAAATCACTGTATGCCATATGAGATAAACTGCATAAAAATGTTTAAAAAATGTGAAAATACTGCCCTATACTATTGTGACAAATATATCAAAATATTAATATAACGACCAGCTAGGATGCTCATACGCTGTGAATGAGAGTATAACTCATGATAACTGGCACTGCCACATTAGTAAGTTGTTTCAAAGTAATTACTTAATTTGCACATCTGCATATTCTAAAACCCAGGATTCCCATTCCTTGGTATATACCTAGCAGGTATAATTCTGTAAATCAAATGACATATTACCAGAATTTTCATAGCAACACTATTCTTTATAACTCAATGATGGAAAGAGCTCAAAAATTATACACAGTAAATGCATAAATAATTTGCATATTCATACAATGGAAAACTATAAAATAGTAATGATGGATAAGCTACAACTTCATGTAAAATGAATAAATCATGCAAAAGTATTTTTGAGCTAAAGGAACTAGACATAATATAACTTAATTTTCACAGACAAAACCACACTCTCATGTTATTGACTTGAGGGGCTACTCCTGAGAAAGGGACAGGAGGTGTGCCACTAGAATGCTAAGGATATTTTGTTTCCAAAGCTCAGTCATAGTTACATGGATGTGTTCACTTGGCTAAATTCATTGAATTGTATAACTGTGACTTTCTGTAGTACAAGTGAAAACTTACAGAAAATATCAATAATTCTATTACTTGAGGAGAAATTAATTTTTCATTTGTTTTTATAGCTTTCTTTATTTTCCAAGGTATTTATAATAAGTATTCCCATTTAAAAGCTTTATTAAAGCATAACATGCATAGGTTTTAAGAGTTCAATGAATTTTGGCAGATGTGAAGCCATGAAACCATCACCATGCTCAGAGAGTTTTTCTCTCCTCAACATTTCCCTAATTATCTATGAAATAAGTCCCCTTGCTTTTCTGAGCTCTGGTTTGATTTCTGTTGTTATAGTTTTGTCTTTTCTAAAAATTTGTTATCAGTGAGATCTTACATTATGAAGTTTTTATGCAATGTTTTGAAGATGGATCCATGTTATTATATATAGCAGGAGTTCTTTCTATTTCAAAGTAGGATTTCACTGTATGGGGATAGTACCATTTGTTTATTCAGCAGTTAATACAGTTTCAGATTGCTTTGTTTTTTACATTTTGAATAAAACTGATGCAAATATTTAAATGCATTCTCTATCTTGAGTAAATAAGCAGGAATAGAATTGTTAGCTTCATATTAAGTTTACATTCAACTTTACAAGAAATTGTCAATATTTCCCAAAATGTTTGTGTCTTTTTGTATTTTCACCAGCAGTGTATGAGAGCTCTAATTGCTCCAACCCTTTATCAACCCTTCACATCATTGGTCATTTCCATTTTATGGAGTAGTATCTATTTCAATTTTAATTTTCATTACCCTCATAACTAGTGGTGCTATTTATATATCTTTTTGGTGAAGTAGCTAATCAAATATTAAATCATTCTTATTGATTTGTCTTTCTTTTATTGTTGATATGAAAGAGATCTTTATATTCTGAATTTAAGTCCTTTGTCAGATAGATAGCTATGTGCGAATTCTCTTTTTATCTTTTTAATGATGCCATTCAATGAGCAAACTTTTTTATTTTGGTGAAGTTTAACTTAGTGCTTTTTAAAAATGGCTTGTGCTAGGTTCAATATTACCTTTCTAGAAAAAAAATTTATATATTAAGTAACTGGCAGTGACTAAAAGACCAAAGAGGTAGAAGTTATCACTCTAACTGGGACAATCCAAATCCAGAGATTTAAGCCATCTGTTTGTATGACTGAAGTGGATTGTTTGAAGAAAGAGCATGTGAACACAAGAAGGTTGCACAACATTGTCCATAATGCATGACTAAAAAAGTGTTTGATTTAGGGTAAAAAGGAAAAAAAAAAGATCAAAAGACCAAGTCTGTAATAGAAGTTACTACTTTAAGACAATTAAGTCTCAGTTTAAAGAAGTAAAGATGAACATGCTTATTATTGTTCAAATCTTCCTTCAAAATAAAGGCCAAAGGGAGAGAAAATTAGCTCTTAATGAAAAAAATGACAGTAGGGGAATTTGGAGAATAACTTAGCTGAAATGTTAAGCTGTAGACTGTACAGGCAAGACAGAAAACAATGTGGTTTTAAAATGAAAACACATTTAATTGCAATACAGAATCAAGCTGGGACTATATGTGAAACAAGAAAAAACACTTAACTATTGTTAGAAGAAACACTTTTTGAGAATGAGTTTTTCTAATTATAAGTTGTATTTTTTAATATCCCATATCAGTTAATAAGACAACATTCTATGTCCTCCTGAACATGTGTAGACAAAGTAATTGTGCTCTTTATCACTTTTAATTCATGTTGTAAAACCCAAGGAAATATAATTTTAAACCCTTAGAACATTAGTAGGCTTTAAAGATGAATTAAAAATGAAATGAGAGGCTTATCTGTTTTCCTACCATTGCAGTGTTTTCAGAAGCATTCTATTAAATCACAAGCACAAAACCAACTGCTAAAATTTAAAGATGGACAAGATTTAGAATGAGCTCTCCTTTGAAACTGTAACTTCAATTACAAACTGAAAGTCCCTCCCTCCATATCCCCCCGCAACTACATAAAGATAATTCATTCATCTCTAGGAGAAAAATAAATTAATAGGTTTAATGCATATTGTAATGTTATTTCTATAGAAAGAGTACATGGTAAAAGAAAATGTATGCAAACGCTATTTCTGATATTTTCTATATAATTGTAATTCAGGTAGGGAATGCATTTTTAATGTTGCCTTTTCAACATATTGAGTTTTTTTAAGACAGAAAAGCTTTCCTAAATTAGATTTTCTTTTAATTCTCCAGAATACTGAAGAAACAAGGGAACAGCTTGCCTTCGATAAGAATCTTTCTTTTTAAATGTGACAGAGAGAGATCCAATTTTCCTAGCTAACTGGATTAGAGCAATCCTAAATAATTTAGCCTCCATTTACAGTTTGGGCAAGTTCATTACATACAAACTCCCAGCATCTCCTGTCCTTAAACTCTTTTGATCAATTATTACATACTTTTAAGTAAGAAATGTACAAAATCTCCATAGACTATTGCTCTAAGCATTCTTTTCTCAGAATTTTAATCATATCTTTATACCAAGAAAAGGAACTAAAATTTGTTGAGGTTAGAATATAAGCTCTTCAAGGATATATCAGTTTCAAATTAGACACAAGCTTCTCACTAGGTTGGAACCTTCCCCAGGGTAGGAGTCTTGCGAATTCAATTTTGTTCCTAGAACAAAATCAGGGTATGTTCAATAAAAATGTATCTAAATCTTCATGCTACGCACCAGAAGAATAAGAATATTAAGCACTTTTATACATTATTTTATATACTGATAGCTGCAAAAACATGGAGAAATTGGTAGTATCCCTTTTCTCAGATGAAAAACTGATTTGCAAAAAAAGAGGTAACTCTCCAAATCTCTCAAATATTAAGTAATATTTAATTTACCCAAACCCAGGCTTTCTGTATTTTCAAGCATGATGTTGACATCTGAATTATATAAAAGACTTCTCATTGATTCTTTACTCCATGCTTACCATATTTATCACTCAAAACTCTTTGCCTCTTCATATGACAGAAATTTTCTACTATCATCTTATAGATATTAGAGTGGTAATTCTTCCTAGTCCCTAGTATATTTAACTTAATTTTTGTATTATTGATAGTTTAGTGAATCACAAGCTAGTATTGTCATGTAATTTATTTTGCTGAATTGGGAAATCCTACTTGGTAGAATATGAAAAATAACCATAAATTCTTTAAAGTATCTCTTAACCTGAGGTGAGTTTGCGACTTTTTTTGATTAATAGAATGCTACAGAAGTAACGCTATGTATCATGAGTCATGAGTTTAGTCCTCAAGAGACCTTGCTTATGCTCTCACTTTGCGAATGTGAACAAACCTTGGCTGTTTTTGGAGAAGAGAGAGAGCACTAGCCACGCAGCTGCGCTCTCAGACTTCTGTGCCTACCCAACAACATGTGAAGTAAGATGAACCATCTTAGAAGATCCATGCCAAATTGTCAGCCACAGAATAATGTTAAGTATTTTAAGCCAATAAGGTTTGAGGGAGGTTTGCTATGTACTAGTAAGTAGCTGACAAACTCTCTCTAAAGTCTCTTGGTATATACTTATTATAGATATAATCACTATTTATGAGAATACCATAAATCTGCCCTGCAATACAGGAATTCTGACAAGTTCCCATTCACATAACTTCCACCAAAAATAACAAAAGCATATTATTAGTATATATACTATTATTCAGTATATTCCTGCCATGTGAGAATACTGATTAAAACCAAATCCTCCAATTATAATTTTATATAGCTGATAATTAGAGCATTTTTCCATGAACTAGCATCTGGCTCCATATATTTCAAATCTTGCTTCCATTCCTCCACACTGCACATTAGATGCTGTCACCTTAAAACATATTCATACCCCTTTGACTATATACCTGTGCATCACAGCATCAATCAAGTTTCCAGAATGAGCAATAGGAGGAATCCTGGAACCTATTTTTATGTCAGAATGAGGAAGTACTAGCTTCTCATATATGGGAATCATATAAATGTTTCCTTAAACTAAAGAATATATTCTCCACCCAAATTTCTTTAGCTAAATCTCAATGTCTGGGATCACCCTAACCCAAAAGAAGAAGAAATGTAATAGAAGAGACTTCAGAGTTAGAAAAAAAAAAAAAAAAAAAAGACAACAGATTTAATTAATTACAATGAAGTATCTTGCACAAATTTTACAAAATTACATGGTGTGTGAACACCTTGCTAGGACTTTGGAATAATTTCTATCATGGAAGGGACCTTAACACTTAAGTTTCATTATTTCAGTCTCAGTAGTAGCTTATGTTCAAGCCCGTTTGGAGTTTTACTTTTATCATTTAAGCCCTTTTCGAATCACATGGTTACATCCATATGGTTGTGTCTATCTCTTTGCTTTCACACTCCAAAAACTTGAATTTCATGGCAGTGCAAGCCACCAAAAAAGATAATTGCTTGAGTGTGATAATGGTGACTGACAATTTCATCTCCAAACTATTTACCAGTTCATACTCCATATATCAAGAATCATGAGAACATGACACCTCTTGTCAGTAAAACAAAAGAATCTTGTGACAGCATTTCAATTGAATTTTTCGCCGGGCACTCACATTAGCACTCAGTTAAATTAATTCCATTCATTATACCAAAGAAAACACACACACACATACACACACACACACACCCCAAACAGATAAGAAACAGATATTCCAGACAAGGTAAATAAAATTATATACATATGTAAAAGTTAATTCTGCACTTGTTCCCAGGCTTTCACCACCTTCAAAATAATTTGTCTTAGCTTATTATAACTTTTTCATTTGTTTTTGACAATAAGCCAATCACAGGTCATTTTTTATGCAAGTGAATTATTCTTTACAGCAGAGAATGACTGTCATGCAGAACTGTAAGCAAAACATGTCAATCTCAAAGTTCAACCTAAAGTGTCTTTCAGTTACTTCTAAATCTCAGTAAAGGTGTCAGTCCTGGATTCTAAGCAAACTCTCTGTTGGCGTGAATGTCACTTTCATAAAATGTGAAGCTCAGATTTCTGATGGTTTGAGAAACTTCCCAAAATTATCTGAAAAGTAGGTCATGTCGTTCTCCTATTTTGGTCCTCAGGATATTTCCTAACCTTCAGAAAACAGCAATTTGGTAGTCAAGGCATGAGCCAGGCTAGGGTGTGTGCCATGAGTGATGGTAGGATTTAGGGAAATTGTTCAAATCCTCAGAGTCCTTGTTTTCTAGTTTATAAACTATAAATAATAGTGCTATGTTCTTTATAGAGTAGCTGTGTGGATTAAATTAGCTGATATACATTACTTAATGTATTGACTGACAAAAAGTATATACTTCCCCTGGTATTTCCCACTTATATTTTCTCATTATAATTATAAATTTTGCTTGGAGAAAGAGCATTGGAGAGTAACATATTTCAAATGGAAAAACAATTCAACCTGTTATTCTAGGATTGAGCCCAGCTTTCTCTTTCAACTGTGTGGGCTGAGTCACTCCACAGTACAAGTGTTCTACCAGTCTTCCCTTGGGCTCTGCTTTAGTTCAAAAGTGGTGGCCTTTGTCTCTACAGTTCTTCCTATATATCTTGCTCCAAATATATGTCCTTCATATATATAATCTTCCAAAAGAACTAGTACAAAGTCAAAAAATAAATTTAGCCCATCAAACTACATTTAAAATGCTAAATTAAATCTTAAGAAAGGGACACGATGAGAACAACTTTCAAAATAGAGATTCGAAGATAGCTTTCATTTCAAAATCCAGTATTCTGGTAACGCCCTAATAAACCAAAATAGTATCTTCCACTTACTAGGCAACTTCATTATCATCAAAATTTTTTGAGTGTGTACTCAATATTGAACGTTGTGTTCCATCTGCAAATACAATAGAGTAAATAACAAGATACCTACCCCCAAAAGCACTTCGTTCATTGAGGCCAGGGGGGCAAACATGAAAAAGCTGTTCAGTCAGGCAAGTATAGAAACAAGACAGACACAAAGTGCTTCTGAATATGAGAAGATAAAGCAATTCCTAGATCATTAGTAAAAATGTTTATGCAGCAGGTCTGATTAAGGCTGGCTCTCTATTAAAACATCAGGACCTTACACCTTAGTATTGCAAAATATTTGAAGTGTCTACTCCAAAAGCTGACAGAAAAATGGTCTTGATGGCCTCTAGGAGAAGTTCTAGGTTTTATTCACTTCTGCTGCCCTTCCACTACCACATCACCCCATTGTTAATGTGGATGGTCAGATTCTGACCTCTGAACTGAGTCATGGCTGAGTAGTCACACAACTAAAATTCACACATTTTTGTGATGTCTCACCCTTCCAGTTCTTTCTTCTAAAATATTTTCATGATAATATAGGAAGAAAAATCTGGCTAATCATCCCCTCTATCTTTGCTTTTCTGGACTCTAACTTCCAAGAGTACAAACTTTAGACCTGCTCTCCGCAGGGGGAAATGTGGTCCTCTCCTCTCTCTTGTTTATCTTTCTTTATCTGCCCTTTCTCTTCCACAAGGCAGTTAAATCAGTAAGCTTCTCAACAGCTGGAGACATCCATGCAGAGTACATCAAGGCATTGGGACAGACTTTCCATTCCCAGCTATCTAGTATCTCATCCACTGGCACAGGTGAGTGGAATTCTCACCAAATCAGAATAGTAAGATTCAAGTGCAATTGGATATAGGATAGACATTTTTAGAACTAGTCTTTTAGCTATCATTGCTTCCAGGTCATTCAAGCCAACTTAGTACACATAGATCAGGAAGTTTCCTGTGAGTCCTGATTAGTTCCTTCTTGTTCCGCTTTGGAGTTTAGGAGTGAGTCCCAGCAGTTGTTACAATGCGATGCTTCGTTAGTCAGTACATCCTGCAATCTGTTTTCTTTCAGGATTTTGAGGACAGGAGAGCAGGAGGAACAAGCCAGGGCATGACTTGAACACTCATGAGCCCTCTAGACAAATGCCATCCAAACATCATATTGAGATCAAGTCTTAGCACCGATTCCTTTATTTTGGAAAGCCCTGCCTAGAAGACATAAAAAAGAAGTAAACAGAAATCTTATATTCTGTCATGAATGTGCTCCCCTCTTAACTTCTATAAACACAAATAGTTGGGGAGTAGAGTTGGACTCTCTTGATGGAAAGAGCCTAAGAACTCAAAAGACAGACACTCAGTTGTGTTCTAGAAATGCTTATTGGCCAAACAGGAATCTCTTCATCTTCAATTTTTACAATAAAAATAGCCAGAATCACCTGAAAGATCATAATCACTTTAGGAGACAAACTAAAAAGGAGCGGGGAGAATATAACCCCTTGTGTTTGTTCTAGTCAAGCACATTCAGAGCAGGGGAAAGCAAAGCGGGAAGGAGGCAGGTTGGTGTTCTCTCTTAGCTGGCCCTGGGAACAGTTTCTGAACCTAATTTTGGCTGCCTTCACAGCAATCTTTAACATGTGCAGAATTTAGCATCTCTTGTCTCAGTTTGGGGCCTTAACTGAAAATCTGAGACAATGGGATAAGTCTCACTTAACAACCTACTACAGTTATACACTTGTTCCAAATTCTGTTAAATGTCAGCAAAAACAGTAATATGTAAGATAAACTCTGGAAATGCCAAAATAATCAATGAAATATCATAATCATTAAAGCTTTCTTCACATTTGGAAAATTATCAAACTGCTTTGCCACAAACCCTTCTTACCTTATTCTCAAAGGCCTCTATTAAAAATATAGCTACATGCTATATTTATAGATGTGTATCACACTCAGAGACAGTGCCAGCTAGATGCCTGCCCAGAAAGATGATGATATTCACAAGTCAGTTGCTGGCTTTTCATTGAAGCCCTTTGGGCTGGCTCTTTGTGCTTTGGCTCCAGCAATCTTCCCAGCCTTCTGGGATCCCCTCTTCATGACAGGATGGCTAGGAGCCTACAGACTACATCTTTCAGATTTCCTTGCCAAGTGCTTTCTGGTGAGATTCTGCCAATGGGAGGCACTGTTGTGGAAGTGAAAGGCCGGAGACAAGGAGAAATAATCTGTGTTGATTTTCTTTATTTGCTTTGTATGTATGCGTTTAGGGTTTGGTGGATGCTGGGGTATTTTTTGTTTTGATTTTGTTTCACTGCTGGTGGTACATTAGAGCGTCAGCAAGAGGAGTGGGCAATTGCATGTTCTGAGGGCCTGCCCAGGAAGTACAATTTTACAGCAACAGCAGAACTGGTGGTTCCTCAGCCTTAGCTTCATGGTGCCATGAGTTTCAGCTCTAGAAGCCAGCAGCAGCAGTAGGTCCTCTGCTGACTTCCTCTGTACATCAGTCCTGGACTCCATACCCAAATCCTTATTGCTTCTCCATTTAAACAGTTGACAGGCACCTTTCCCCTCTTCATTCCTTCAGTCTTTCGAACAATTTCATAACCAATTCCATATTATTTCCTAGTTTTCCTGAATGAACACTTAATAATACACTGAATAATGATAATGATAATAATAATTCTCTCTTAAAGCTAATGAAGCAGGAGAAAATAATAATGATGTATATTTTCCTAATTTTTATATAATTAGGTTCATATTTGATCAATAATACAAAATCTTACAATTAAAAAATAACCCAACAGATGAGAATAAGTTAAAAAATTAAAACTGCAGAATTCAAGATAAACACAATGGATTAAACACATGCATTTAATCCTGAAATACTACTAAAATAAGAGTAGAGGAACAAAAATGTATAAAACCACAAGACAAGAAAACAGAGGAGGGAATCAGCAGGGACAACAGACAAAAAATATAATTTTGTAAAATGGAAATGACATGGACTACTGGAATCAGATTAGCAGAGCTCAGAAATATAAAATCAAATGTAGCAACCCCTCAAAAAGATTCAGGAAAACACAAAAATTAAAGTCACATAATGTCACTCTTACAATGACAAATCAATAGAATTCAACAAAGTTATGCCTTCTATATAAGGGAAAATTGTTTCTTACCTAAAATTCTATTCACAACTATACTTTAACCAAATGCAAAGGTAGAACAAAAATATTCTCAACATTTAAAATCTCTAGAAATTCTACCTTGTATGCAGACTTTGACAAAAAAATATCAGAAGTTGTGCTCCATCAAGGCAAAGAAATAGGTTAAGAAAGTATAAGACATAAAATTCAAGAAACAAGGAATTCAGTGCAGATGGGAAGGAAAGAACATTTCCCACAATGATAGACTAGAATATCTGTCAGCTAAGGTCCAAGACCAAGAGAACAATGAAACAATATTGAACTAGGAGCATAATGAGTTTCAAAATAATAAAAAGAAGGAAAGACAAAAAAGATGTGGGGAGAGAAAAAAGAATTCATACACTAAATTCATACATAAAATTCAAAGAAAAGAACTTTTATTGTTCTATGAGAAAGTTTGGGTCTAGTCATAGGAACTTACATTAAAAAAAAAGCAAATGACATAAAAACTTGCAAAAAGTAGAAGAGGATAAATATAATCACAGTTAATAAACAAAGTTTAACTAAGTATCAATGTATCAGAAAAGTATAATATAGCTACAAATGGGTAGTAGGAGGAAAAATAGATGTATGCATTGAGATTAAGCTTGAGAAGACCATGTAAAAGAGATCATCTTCATTTTCCATAGAAGGAAGCTAATAGATAATGCATAAAAATTAAAAAAAAAAAACCCACAGAACTAGCAATAAAGTATGGTATTAGAAATTGGAAGTAAATTATAGATTAAACAGCTAAAATATTGAAAATAAATGTTTGCTTAAAAAGATTGAAAAGGAACATAGGTTTGCTTCTATTTGTATGTGTGCTTTTAGGTTTGTAATACTGTCTAACACTTAAATATTGCTTTGAGAATAAAAATTAATTTTTTAAAAAGCATAATGGAATAGAAAGAGCTTGGATAATTTCATACATATGCAGCACTCTAATCAATAATAAATTGGAACATGGAAATCAAGTTGTGGCTCATGTGAGCTAATCCACTGCAGTGCAGTCCACATACATCCCAAGGTCCTGGTTCAAGACCTCGGTACAAGGAAAGCAACCATGATGAACCGCCTGAATTCCTGCTCAATTTGATTCCTACCTGCAGCTTTCCTTTAAAATGAGAAAAAATAAGATCAAGTTGCATCTTATTTAAAAATTAAGCATTGTTTGCAATTTTTATGCACTATTAATTTGAGATTTTCATAACTGGCAAATTTAGATTTTAGCCCTAATCAGATTAAACTACTATAAATTTTTAAATGAATAAATATCAAATCATTTTAGTTACTAAGGTATTTTATTAGTTTTTCTGAGTAATATTACTACATAACAACTCATCCTAAAACATAATGCCATTAAAAAGCAATAGTGATAGTTTTATTATTCTCCCTCATGTTTCTGGGGTTCTTACTCAGGGTCACTCATGTTGATATATTCAGATAATGAGATGGCAAAAACTAGAATAATCTCCAAGTTTTCCTCACATACATGTGCATCAGTTGACACTCAACGTTGTCTGGGACTTGGTAAGAAGCTGTCAGCTGAAATATGTTTTCACAGTCTTTCCATGAGGTCTGGAGTTTTCACAGCATGGCAGCTGAATTTTAAAAGCAAACACCCCAAGTGGATAGTTAGAAGTTTTATTATTATTTATGATCTAGCTTCAGAAGTCACATAGTGTTACTTCCTCCATACTCACAATCCCCCCAAAATCCAAAAGAAGGGAAGTGAAATTCCCACTTCTCATTGTGGGGAGTGTCAACATCACATTATAAGGAGAGCCTGTGGGACAAGAGATCTTATTACAACTGATTCAGAACATACAATCTGCCATAAGTCTTTTTGTTCCAATATAGGAAAATTGTACATTCACATATGTTGCATATGTGAATATATACATACATATAGTATAGAATATACACATAGTAACTATCTTCAAAAGGAGATATGCTCAAACTATGATATTCATACTGTGGGGTATACATAATTTTAAGGAAATAATTTCCTTAAAAATTCTAAGTTTCATATGAATTCTTTGCAAAATTTGACTGCCTGAGAAGATCCATCTCAGGTAACCATTTTAAAAAAGAGATGTATGCCTGTCATTCATTTACCATATTACTATAAAATATTTACCCCGAGTGTAAAAATCTACAGAGTTCCTAACAAAAGTCCGATTCAAAATAATAGGTACTGCTGTTTAAAAAAAAAAAAGGCAGGGACTAATGACTGAGTCATAAAAAATCTGGAATTGATTTTGATTCTTTGCCTTTAACATAACTGAAAGAAGAGCTAATTAAGATGACAGCTGGTAGATCATTAAAAATAATTTTTGATGATAGATAACTATGTAATTTTGGCATATAAATTGGAAGGAATTCAAATATTTGATTGACATTGCTAAAACAAAACTCTTTCCATTCTCATCTACTTATTTATGGAAATATGTTTTCTCAAATCTTGCACACATAGAAACAAAAATAGAATAGATTGATATTGAAGTTTATCTCATTCTTGCAATGAGTAATATGAACCCCAGGTATATTTATTAGCAAAAAATAACCCAGCCCTGAGAATAATGTGTTTTTTTAATGAATCATAACTTTGCATTTGTTATCAAAATGTAAAATCCTTTATATTGCTAGGGTTAATTTTATGTTAATAAGTGCAGTTAAAGTTTAATTCAGAAGAATTTTAATACTTGAAATATCATGGTCACAACATTTAAATACTTTTCGATGTATATTCCTATTTTTATGGCAGGAAAAAGTGGTCACTAAAAGACTAGGCAGAAAGAATATATTATACTAGGATAAAATTCTATTGGAAAAATGACTTAGAAATAGGAGTTTAGAGAGGAAAGAGTAAAAAAATTCTGACTGTTACAATGAGTTTGTTCATATATTTTTAACACAGATTTGGGTGGGAATAAAACTGAATGCATTTCAAATACTGAGGAAATTTTTATGTCAATGTTTATAATTTTCTATAAAGACACAGAGAAATGGTAAATATAATCTGTGATCATGGACTGGAAGAATTAACAGTGCTAAAACATAAAAGACACTTCTCCAAAGAAGACTTATTTACAACCAAGGGCACATCTTCCTCATCTCTTATTAATTAGAGAAATGCAAATCAAAACAACTATGATATATCACCTCCCACCTGTGAGAATGGCTACTATCCAAAAGACTGGAAACAAGTGTTGACTTGGTTTCAGAGAAAAGGGAAGGGTATGGGAGGTAGGAGCAAAGAGCAGTGGGGTCTAATGGACTTTAGTAGAGGACTACTAGAACCTAATATATTTAATGGATGGTGCACATGCATATCCAAATTTATATTACTCTGTAAATCAAAGCCAACTCAATTTAAAAAATCTAAAAACTATTCTGTACAACATAAGAAACCAACACTAAAACCAACAGAAAAATTTTCTATTGGGAGAAGACGTTTGTACATCATACATTCAACAAGGGGATCATATCCAAAATATTTAAGAAACTCATATAACTCAATGAAAACAAACACTTAATCAAAAAAAATGGGTAGAAGATCTAAACACACTTCTTCAAAGACATACAGATTGCCAAGAGTCATATAAAAGTGTCCAACATCACTTATCATTACACAAATGTAAATCAAAACCTCGGTGAGGTATCACCTCACATGTGAAAGAATAGTTATTAAAATGACTGAAAACAACAGGTTTTGGTAAAGCCATAGAAAAAAGAGAATTCTCATACACTGTGGATAGAAATGAAAATTATGGAAAATTGTATAAAGATTCATCAGAAATTAAAAATAGAATCACAGTATGACCCAAAAAAATCTCTTCTAGGTATTTATTTGAAGAATATTAAAATAATTATTTGAATAGCTATATGGACCCCTATTCTCACAGCAGCATAATTCATAATAGCTAGGACATGGACATGATTGAATAAAGAAGATATGGTATGCATACTCCATGGAATAAAACTCTGCTGTTAAAAAAAAAAAAAAAAAAAGAAAGTTTGCCTTTGTGGCAACAAAGATGGAATTTGAAGTGATTATGCTAAGTGGAGTAAGTTAGAATAAGAAAGACATTATCAGATGTTTATCAGATGCTTTCACTCATATACTGAATATATAGAAATAAAGCTAATAAACTAGAAAAACACAATATAAACAGCTCAGACTCTGAAATCAAAATGGTGATTGCCAGAGAGAAGGGGAAGAGAAAAATGGATAAATGAGTTCGAGTTGATAGAGGCAAATGGCTCTAGACCTCTGGTGGTGGTGCACTGTATGTATATACTCATTTACTGAGATGTGAAGCATACTCCTGAAACTTATATAGTATTACAAAACAATGGTACATCAATAAACATGCAATTTTCTAAGAGTTTACAATTTTCTGTAAGCTATGTATTTTAAAACTATTTAAACTCACCATGAGAAATTTCAGAAGTCAGTTTAAAAATTGTGAGGTCTGTTTTCAAATTTTACTAGAGATCTTGGATTTAGAATTTAAAAATTCCCTTCAAAATAACACAAAATCTGAGCCAAACTTAACAGTAAGTATTTTACGTAAGAGTTATTTTTGTTGTTAGCTGAAAGGAGTTTCTGAACATTTTCATATCCTGTTCAACTGTACAGTTATTCTTAATGCACATTATGCATGCAACTATAAGGAAATTCAGTCACACAATAAAAAGAATATCTTGTTTTATTAAACCTGGTGGAAAACTGGTACAGTTGAACTTTGTCATTATGTCTCAAACTATGTCTTGTTTCACTTAGAATTTTTTTTATATACATGAAGAAACATGTAAATTTTAAAATGTCACATTTTTAGGAGTATGGAGCATTTAGAAATGCAGAAATAATGCTTGTTTCTTTTCTTTTTAAGATTATTGGTGATATATATTGCATATACTACCTGGAAATCTAGATCTCTTTTCAGTGCTTCAGTGCCCACAATGGCTAGCTAATATACCCAGTCTCAAATAATCATATTTTATTATGTATGCCAGACTTATGGTACCTAGCACAGTAAAGATGCTCAATGTATATTGAATTATTGAATGAAAGAAAGAATTAGGATTCATTCTTTTACTCAGTAAGTCAGTCAATCTTTTCAACTTTCAAAAAAATAATTATTAAGGTGCAAATTTACAGTCGAATTGTATCTGAACAATGATCTCCAATGTCGGGCCACAATCTGATTGCTTCAGTGCCACCCAGAATTTGTGCTATAATATAACTTTCCTATATCACACTCCGTATTACTGAATTACATACTTGAGAGGATGAATTCTGAGACTAATTATTTTAATGGACCTGCCAATTAACTGACATACACAAAATTGACTAAAAGCTGGACAATCAGTTTTGGAAACAAGAAAAATCAGGGCAATTATTTCAAAGAATGAAAAAGCAGAATATACAGGCAGGGTATTGAGGAGAAAAAAATAGTCTGCTTAGAACATCACTGTTGGAAATAAAATAATGCCAAACATTTGTCACTATACTCAAGATTAAAATCAAGGGAGACCGTGACTGCAGTTCTACCTTGAATTATGTTGGTTTCTCATTTAGGCTGGGGCTGGGGCGAAGGTTGGTAGCTCTGCTAGAATGCATTTGGTAGGGAAGAGAATTTTCCATACACTTAAAATAAAATACATCTAGAAATCAAGAAATCTTTCTAGGTAGCAAAACAAAAAACTTTTTTTCAAATATAAGCTTGCACCAAATGGAACTGGTTACTTCATAAAGTAACACATACTCTGTCAATAGAGACTCAAACACTAGATTTGTCATCAACCTGAACACTATAGAAAGTGTTCATACAGCAAGAGAACTTGCATAATCTTACTTTTTTTCTTCCCATTATGAGTCTGTGACTCTGTACTACCAATTGAATTTCAAAATTATGCAATTCCGTTTTTAAAATCAGTCAAACTTTTATCATCCTTTAGAAAAAATGGTTATTAACTACATTTATAACTTTTTACTATTATATATTTTACAGTATCATTTAAATTTAATAACAGAATACTAGATATAGTCTATTAAAAGGAGGAATAATTATTAGTCACCAACTCAGCTCTCATTCCTTTTAACCAATCTGACTCTTTCTGCTCATCATGTGTCCACTGTTCCATAATGAAACACTTGAGTCATCTTACCGCTAGCATGATCAAATAGGAAAATTGTCAAGGAACCACCTGTTCACTCTCAAACTGCCTTAGCTTTTTCCTTATTTTATGGCTAAAATTCTTTGGCCTAATTTTTGATTCTGTAAGTCTACTGTCCTTTCTTTCCTGCCTGTGACCTCTACAACTTCGAAGTTCATACATGCCAGTCCCTTGGGTTAGAAGCATCCTTAGAGTCTTGAATAAGAATCACCTACTCTTTATCATCGTGGAACCTAATTGACAACTCCCTTTCCTAGTTCATGTTGGCTAAATCACTCTCTACTCCCTGTCAAAGCAGGGAAGTTTAACTATGTTCATTAATTTGTGACATAGATGAATATGGAGATATTCACTGTTTAGCCAGGAAGTAAACATTTCAAAACACCCAAATAATTAAATGACTGTACACCCACATCATTTTTCAGGAATTTAAATGTATATGTGTTCAACTTTTCTGATTTATGTCATTATTCTTTCAGTGATAGGATGGCCATGGTACACTGCTCTGTGAAGAATACCTCATTACCTCTCACAGTTCTCTGAATTTCATAGTGCAGCCTAAAAATATCTTTTCACTAGACGACCTTAGAAGAACAGCCCTCAAGAGAGAGTTGTGTTTTCCACCACATTGATTCTAGTCAGTAGACTTCAATGTGTGATTGAGTGGCATGCTGCTAATAAATCAACAAACATTACATCTGTTCTCACCTGCACTTTAGTCTTTTATCTGTGTGCTGAGTTCATATTTAATGCTGAGCTAGGACAAGAGTTGCCCTTTTCTCCTTGGTTTTTTTTGGGGGTTCTCTTCTTTAATAAATTTACCAATGACCAATCTCTTCAAAAATTCATAAATACTGGTGATCTGTCAAGACAAATATTACTTAGGCATTGACTTAATTCTTAGACTATAAAAAAAACTCTTTGACAATATAATCAGACTGTAGTTGACAGCTTTTATCGGTGTCACAAAGAAGTCAAATGTAAAACAGACCTCTAGTAAAATTCACTGGCTGTTCTTCTGAATGCTGCTAGCACAATGGATTGACATTGGTTAAAGCAAATGAGAATAAAGATAAAAGGTAAAACTTATGCCATCGTATTAACTTCTGAATGCAGGCTCATTCCAGGCACTAAATTAGCCTAATAATTTTAAGAACTGCTGATTTTGTATAATGCTAAAGTGTAAGTACTCAATACCTAGATAATCCTCACATGGCAAGAATATGGTTTGACTTACAGTTGAGGGATAAAAAGAAAATCTATAGCTAGATGTAAAAGATAATCAGGGCAGATGTATAGCTAAAGGATACTATATTAATCAGTCTTCTCCAAAGAAACTGAACCAACAGGAGAATGAGATTTATTACATGGAATTGACTCACATGGTTATGGAGGCTAAGAAGTCCCACCAGCTACAGTCCACAAACCAGAAAACCATCAATTACAATCTAAGACCAAAACCTGAGAATCAGGAGTCTTTTAAAGATAGTCGTCCAAGGGATGGAGAAGGCTAATGATTCAACTTTAACATTCAGATAGGTAAAGAGAATTTGCACTTCCTTCATTAAGTTCTGCTTAGGCCCTCCAACTAGTTGAATGAGGCCCATCCACTTTGGAAGAGGCCAAACAGCTTTCTTTACTCAGTTTACAAATTCAAATGCTAATCTTTTCTGAAACATCCTCCAGCCACACTCAGCAATAATGTTTAACAACTCTCTGGGTATCCTGTGGCCCAAAGACACAGTCTTGCCACAAGAAGACACAAACAATTAACTTATCATAGGGACTGAACCTAGCATTAGATCTTATTTGAAGCCCTGGTTTTGATTAAAACATGTTCTTGAGCTTATGCTTTTTCATCTGAAAATGAAAGTCATAACATCTCACAGAGTGATGGGGAGAATAAGGGATACATAGTATCTATAAATATGCTTTATAAAGTTTAAAATGATCTAGAAATACACAATGTTATCACTTTTGTTTCCTGTTAGTGTCACATTGTTAATCTCTAAAGATACAATCACAGACCTGGAAAGTACAAATTTAAGACAGAACATTCAAAAAAGTGATCGTATTGAAGGAAACAATATAATATAAACAAGCTTAATGAATAGTCTTATGATTTGAGTATAATAATAGCTAAAATATGACCAAAGTTATGAAATAAAAGCCTCTACTACAGAGGCGGTGCTAAAACAGAGAGAGCCCATGAGATCCATTCAGTAGGAACTCATGTGGACAGGTAAATGCAGAAATGCCTTTACTATTATACAAGGTAATCATTTCAAAAATATAAATAATCAATTGGAATTATTACCTCAACTCCAGTACAGGTGAAGGTAGTGTTCTTGGAAAGTCTGCAAGTTTGCCATATCCCTGTGAACACTTTGCTAAATAACAACAAAAAAATGATCACTTGTGCTTGGCCATTTCCTCAAAATAGTTAAACTATAGCTAACATACAGCTCAACTGTGCTTATTTTCAGGAATCATCATAGCTCTATACCTGGCAGATTACACAGGATAAAACAATTTGCAACTTTAGGTTTAAAAATAATGGCAGCTCTGGAATGTACTCATGTAGATCTATGGGAACTAGCCAGTAAAATAGTGGTGAAGATGAGGCAAAGATAAAGAAGGGCACAGTGAATTCCTACCCATCCACACAGACAGCTCATTCCAGACTAAATTAGAACTAGAAGTTGATATGGTACAATACTCCATCCTGTCCCACCCATCCCCAAGTCTTTAGACATCAGAGACAAAATACTTTTCTTTCTGTTCTTCCTTTGAAAAATCATCTAACTTAGTCCTCTCGCGGTAAGGTTGGAAGAGGCATCTTCTTAAATGAAAGGTACAGGCAGGAATGGAAGCAAGCAGGCAGACTGAAAGAGAGAAGAGGAAGAAGCACCCCACTTTATTTTTCTTTAGTTACTCGCCCTGGTTGCTTCCCCCTGGACCTGGGACTCAAACACAGGGGTATGTGACTTGACTCCTGGGAGGTCACTAAACTAACTGCTGCTCCACCAGGGCATGCAGAAGAGGCATTTTAATCAGGAGCTCCCATCTTCCTCTTTGGCCAAAGAATAAATTTCTTTATCCATTCCCACTTATGACCCTTGATCTTTATTAGCCAAATGGGAAGAAGAACATAGGTATATTTATTGCAAATTTGGAATTTATGGGAAAAGTAGAAAAAGCCATTGCTCATGTCAGTGATAGAAAAATAATTTCTAGAGAAAAAGAAAAAAGATAGTGAAGCAAGTGAGCACACAGAAGAGCTACTTTTAAAAGTGATGTGGTCTTAGGCTTTCCAGAAGTCCCAGAACTGTCATTCTCCTAGCTACATCACTCTACACCAAAGCTATCAGGTTTGAATAATAGAAAATCCTGTGTTTCTTTCTCTGGACATTGAGTTCACAGAGACCGAAGCAATTTAACTATTCTACCATAGACTGTTTCTTTTCTGACAGGTTCAACTTCTACTGAGAATGAACTTCCACAGCAATAATGGAGAAAAATATTGTCACAGATTCAAACTAAAGGTCTGGTGAAATAGTTAAATAAAGTAACTGAGTGAAAACAACATCCTCCAAACCAGAATATTCTCCCAAGCCTTCATAAATTGGTTAGACTCTGTCACTCTCAGTCACTTCTACTCAAGTATGTATTCATCTTCAATCACCCTTGTAGCCTTTATCTCCACAATTTATTAACTGCCAAATTATGTTATTTATAAGCACTTACTATGGGAGTAATATTTCTTGTCTCTTTTTAGCCCCTTTGTTAGCACTTAGGTTTATTTCCACACTATTTTGATGAAATCATTGCAATTCTATCCCAACCTGCCTGGCTCCTCAAGTCTTTCTATAACTTTAATACTACCAGATGCATCTCTCATGTTCACACCACCTTCTAATGTTCAGTGGTTCATTATGGCATACAAAATTAAGACCAAATGTTCTAAGCTAAAAATTAAAGGTCTAAAAATACCACGTATTAGAGAAATTATAGAGCAACAAGACTTTTCCTATCCTGATGATATGATGATATAAATGTATGAATAAGACTATTTGAAAAGCTCATTATGAGAATCTAGGGTTGAACATGTATATATCCTATAACCCTCAAATTCCATACAAATCACCATTGCTTGAATAAATAAGTTGTATATCCATACACTAAAATACTGATAAAACAATGAAAACAGATTAACTCTAGATATATCCAGCAGTAAGTATAAATCTCACTAGCAATAAGGAGTGAAAGAAGTTAAACAAAAATAACATATGCTGTCTAAAAACATTTATATAAAATTCAGAACCAGAAAGAATTAACCTATAGTTTTAGAAGCCAGTGTATTTTCCTTCAAGAAAAAAGAAAGGTATAGTATCTGAACAGGGGCATACACTTGGCTTTCAATATATAATTAACTTATTTTGTGATCTGAGTAATTGTTTCATGGCTGTGTTAGCTCTTTAATAATTCATTCAACTGTACACTTATGTTTTGTGCACTATTATGTACATTTTTCTCTCACATGAAATTATTAGTGTGGCTTTAAACACTGACCATGATCTTCTGCCTATTTCTCCAATCTCACTCTCTCTCAGATCACTTTGCTAAATGTTAGGCTCTACCTATGTCTTGTTTCAGGTTGCTATATATAGTACCATATATTGGGCAACTTAAACAGAAAAACTTTATTTCTCACAATTATAGAAACTTGGAAGTCCCAAATCAGAGTATCAGCAGACACAAGTGTATGGTGAGGGCCAGCTTCTTCATTTGCTTATGACCATCTTATAGCTGTCTTCACAGGGTAGAAAGCAGAGAGAAAAGAAGTAAATTCTCTCATGTCTCTTATTAAAAGGGCACTAAACAGGTATGCTTGGTGGCCCAGTGGTTTGGTCCAATGAAGTATACTCCAAATACATCCCATGTTCCCTGGTCAAGACCTGGGACCAAGGAAACAACCAAGATGACTAACTAAATAAAATAAAACAGAAATGCTTCTTCCTCCTCTCTCTTTCTGCTGTCTGACTGCTCACCTTTATTCCTGCCTGCACCTTTCCTTTAAAAATAAAAAAGCACTAATCCTTGGTCATTATGTGATGGCTCAGGTGTTAAGCCTGTGGCTCCAGTGCAGTCCACATAAAGCCCAAAATCCCAGGTTCATGACAGGAGTTGTAGAAAACAACCAAAATGAACAACTAAGTAAGTAATGCTTCTTCCTCCTCTCCCTTCCCACCTGCCTATCTGCTATTTGCTCTCATTACTGCCTGCTTCCTTCCTCTAAAAATAGGTGAATCCCTCATTATATAACTATTCAAAGATTCCCACCTCCTAATACCACCCTGGTAGGGGTTAGGATTTCAACACATGGATTTTAGTGGGATACAAATATATAGTTCATAGCAAGTTATATGAGCTTAGTCATCCATTCAGAACAAATCTAGTATTATTTTTTAGAACCCATTCTTTTGCTCATGGTATTTCTTATTGGGAATCATCTCCTATTTCTCTTCATATCAAAATCCTATCTGTACTGGCATAAAAACAGATACAGATTAATAGAACATAGAGCCCAGAAATAAATCCATACATGTGGTCAATTTATGACAAAGGAGTCAAGAATGCACAATGGAAAAGGACAATCTATTCAATAGTGTTGGGGAAACCGGACAGTCACCATGCAAAAAAATAAATGAAACTACACCACTATCTTAAAACACATACAAAAATCAACTCAAATGAATTAAAGACTTGAATCAAAGATCTGAAACCATATAACTTCTAGAAGAAAACCTACACTGTAAGTTCCTTGATATCAGTGTAGGCAATGATTTGGGGGGGAATTTGACACCAAAAGCAATGCCAACAGAAGCAAAACTAAATAAGTAGGATCACATAAACTGAAAAAAAAAAAAAACAAAAAGCACGGCAAAGAAAACCACCAGTAAAATAAAAAGACAATCAACTGAATGGGATAAAATATTTATAAATCATATATCTGATGGTTAATATTCAAAATATATGAAAAGTTCAACAACTCAATAACAAAGCATCCAAATAGTCCAGGTTTTAAAAACTGACAGAGGAAGTGAATAGATATTTTTTCAAAGATGTTATATGAATGTCCAAGAGGTACATGAAAAGGTATTTATCACTAATCATTAAGGAAATTCAAATCAAAGCCAAAATTTGATATCACCTTACATCTGGTATGATAGCTGTCTATTATCAAAAAGACAAAAAACAGGAAGTATTGGTAAGGATAAGGAGAAAATAAACCCCTATACAGCCACTATAGAAAACAGGATGGAAGTTCCTCAAAAAATTAAAAATAGAACCACCATATGATCCAGGAATTCCACTTCTGAATATATATATGTATGTATGTATGTATACGAAATGAAATCAGTATCTCTATAGCAAAATCATTATCCCCAAAACATACCTGTATCCCATGTTTGCTGCAGCATTATTTGCAATAGACAATGAAGTATCCGTCAATGGATGAATGGATAAAGAAAATGGGTACACAAGCATGCATATGCACAATAGAATATTATTCAGATATAAAAAGAGGAAATCTTGCCATTTCCATCAGCATAAATGGACCTTGAATGTTTTATGGTAAGTAAAAAAAATCAGATATAGTAAGACTAATAATATGTGACTCTCTTTTATATGTAGAATATAAAAAGCCAAGCTTGCAGACAGAGAACAGATTGGTGGATGTCAGAGGAAGGGGACAAGGGATAGTCAAAATGGGTGAAAGTGATCCAAATGTGCAAACTTTTAGTTACAAGATAAATAAGTTCTGGGGACATAGTGCACAGAATAGTGACTAAAGTTAGCAATATGAACTGTATATTTGAAAGTTATTGAGAATAGATCTTAAAAATACTGAAAACAATAGAAAATTGTAACAATTTGAAGCAATGGATATTAACTAAATTTATCATAACAATCACTTTGTAATACATACATACATCAAATAAACATGTTATATATCTAAATTTAATGCAATGTTTTATAGCAATAATTCCTCAATAAAACCTAGGGGAAGAATTTTATTTGCTTTCCAAATTCAAATATATTTATATTTTTATGAAGTTTTGCCCAATTATCTCCCCACTCTGAGTTACAATGATGATTTTAATTTGAGCTTAAAATTGAGCTTAAAAGTACCTGTATTTCTGGTGGCCTCATGGTCTATTACACCTATGAGCAGTCCCACATTCATCCCAAGGTCTAGGGTTCAAGACTTGGGGCCAGGGGAACAATCAATGTGAACGACTAAGAAGATTAATAAAGTGTTTCTTCTGCCTCTCTCTTCCTGCCTGTCTACTTGCTGACATTCCTGCCTGCACTTTTCCTTTAAAAAACTTTTTTTAAGTTCCTGTATTTCATATTTTAAATTATTATTTTTATCAGCATTATTGCATGCTTATTGTAATAATGAACTTTCACCTCAATCTGTGTGCATTTCTCACCACACCCACCATCAGTGTCCTCTACCACCACCTTATTAGCTCCTTGCTCCCCTTTTCTACCTCCTCACCCTACCCCCATAACCACAGTTTTGTTTTGTTTCCTGTGAATTCTGTAAAGGTTTAACTGTTTGTGTGTTTTCTTTATATTCCACATATCCATGAAACCATCTTGGACTTCTCTTTCTGAATTATTTCACTTAGCATAGTAACTGCCAGTTCCATCCAGTTTGTTGTAAAAGGAATAATTTAATCTTTCTTGACAACTACATACAATTACACTGAGCATATAAACCACAACCTTTTATCCAGTCATCTGTTGAGGACATTTAGTTTGTTGCCATGTCTTGACTATTGTAAATTGTGCTGCTATACTTTGCATAATTTTAAAAAGAAAGGTGAAGGCAGGCGTGAAGGTGTACAGAGAGGCAGGAAGAGAGAGGAGGAAGAAACATTTTATCTATTTTTATTTGTTGTTCATTTTGGTTGTTCCTGCTGTCCCGAGGACACAAACCTGAGCACCTTGGAAAGATTGTGGACTTTACCCTATCACTACTCTGCCAGGATATCAGGGTATATAAATTTCATTTTTTTTTAAATTTGTCTTATGCTATAGATAGTGCACACATCACTGGAGAACCAGGAACTTAGCCTTATATAACATGAAATTTCCTTACTTCAAAACTGCCAGTATATGATGCATATGTGACTAAATAATCAAGCAAATAGATATCAAGTCAGTTTCTTATAAAACACATATAATCATTATACACTTCCAAGGAACCCTATGGATTAAATTTTATTCTAGCCCAGGACAGGTAAGTCTCCCAGGGTCTTCTTGGCTATTGCCAAAAATACAGCAAATAAGTTATGGAAAATTATATAGTGCTTTGTGTCTTACTGAATTTCAAAAGTAAGAAATAAACAAACTAAAATACTGAAATGATAATTACATTACTAGCTCAAGACAAAATTGCAAAAAGGGAAGTTATTTTTTTCCCCAAGTTTCCTCCATTTCTCACCTCTTCCTCCACTCCATTCCATTTCCCATTCTGTCTCCTTCCTCTCTTTCCTTCCTTTTCAGGGGTCTATACTAACACAGAACCGGTAAGACAGATGAATAAATGATTAATAGATAGATACATGCATACATATATACATACATAGAAGAATACATACAGGCATAAATACACAATTTATTATAAGGAACTGACTCATGTGATTTTAAAGACTGACATATCTCCAATATATGCAATCGGCAGGTTGGGGACACAAGAGTCAGATCTAGCCCCCAAACTGGCAGACTCAAGACCCCACAAAAGCCTCTGTTTCTGTTCAAGTCTAAAGTTAAGAGATGACTGATGCCCCAGGTTAACAGTCCAACAGAAAGTTCCCACTTAGTCACAAGGGGATCATCCCTTGTTTTCTGTTCAGACCTTCAGCTGATTGGCTGAATCTCAATGCTAATACAATGTTAATTTCATCAGAACACTCTCACAGTCATACTCATAATAACGTTTAACCAAATATCTGGGCACCTTGTGGTCCATTTAGTTGATACATAAAATGAACCAACCACCATAGTTACTTTCCCAGTTTTCCCTTATTTTTGGTAAAAAGTAAGCTTCATTCCTTTTGAAAATTTACATATAGTCATCCTCAAATATATAGCTTTTATGATATTAAGCAGCTTCCCTCCAACTCTAAAAGGGGATGCTATTCTCATTCAGATAGTCTATCTACTTGGCCATGGAGTTTGATAGAACTGTGGACAAGTTATAGAGTTAAGGGGATAATAACAGTAATTAGCATAGCAAATATTACCACACACAACAATTTATTTTAAACAGGTACTTCCAAAGAGAAGAGGAAGATGTGAAACAAAAGAGAAGCTTTGACTCTTTAATAGATTTAGTAAAGATGTGATAACTGGAACTACTTTATCCATTATGCTCACAAGGAGAGTTAGTCTGAAAATAGCAGCAACCAAGAGGGAACTCTTGACTATATAACTTAGGCTCTAAATCAAGCCACACTTGTGGAGTTTTCAGTTATATGAGTCAGTAAATTTACTATTTGATTTCAGCCAGTTTGAGTTGGTATTATGTCATTTACAACTGTAAAGTATATAGCTAATATAGAAATTGATCCCAGAAGTAAGGTATTAATGACAAACCCTAGAATTTTTAAGTGACCGAGTCCAGGTAAGCAGACAGTAGGAAACTGAGAATCCTTAGTTGACACAGTAATAGGATGTGCATATCTCAAGATATCTGTTAATATGTCAAGAGAGACAGCTGGAACTTCAGTGAAAAAGAAACTTCGACACTTCAAATAGATTCGATGGTATAAAACATTGAATATATGGTAGACACAAAAAGGGATCCTGACCGAGGTAAAGACAACTCAAAAGAAATACAGCCAAGAGACTGGTTTTAATAATAATTTTTGAACCCCTAACTCAAAGTGTATGAGTCTGGGTCCAATTAAGAAATAGGAACTAGATAGTTACCTAGTTCCTAACATAGAACATTTGACATAATTACTGTAAAGTTATTTTAAAAGAGTAATATACAAGGAAAATTTATATGGCACCTAAGGCTGGGGAAAATGCCTTAGGAAGGACAACTTTGAAAGAGGTTTTCCTCCCCAAGACTGGAATTCAGACCTCTCTTGAGAAGGTTTTCCTCCCTTGGAAAACCATTGGCTAACTCAGAAATTGACTTTTGTTTCCCAGAGTCCTCTGCAGTTGCTGGGCAATGAGGAAGTAACTATATGGAGTGTATGTGGGAGCAAATAATCAGCAACTGGGAGAGCAAAGAAACTTTCTGGGCTGTGGTCAGGTAAAGCATAGAGGATTTACAGAGGGAATAGAAGCTGATTTAGTGGAAACTTTGGCCCGCAAGCAGATTGCACATAGACCTGGAAAGGGAAATGTGGCACTGATACAGACAGGAAGACTTTGGACAGCTAATTTTCATGTCAATTGAGAAACAAGAATGTTATTGCCAAGAGGTAAAGTTGCAGAAGAACCACGTTCTGTGCACATGGCTGGAGCAGATATTCACCAGATATTTAAACCACACTGCTGGCCCACCAGCAGCAGCTAAACAAGGCTTCCTCCTGTAAGATCTCTCCAGCATCCTCTACTAAGAAAGCTTAACATAAGCTTCACTTTTAAGTAGAAACTGCAAAGAATTGTCTGTTATCAACGAATATATATTGAAGGGTGAATTTGGAGCTGGGGAGGCAATAAATTGGTAAGTGTCTAGGCTCTGAGTGCTAGTTGTGAGAGTCCTACACATGTTCCACTGTATTTTCTGAATATTGCAATTGATAGATGGGTAACTGCTATAGGACCTAGTCTTCATACCACCTATAGCAAAGCATTTTTTCATTTAGCATTGCATGCTTTTCTGACAGTTTTTTCTGCTACCATTTCCCTCTCAAAATCTTTCAGGTTTGTTTTGGTGTTTTGTTTTGTATATATATTTTTTGTTACTTACAATCCAACTCACTGTGATATGTATATGTATATATATATACACACATACATACATATATACATATACATATACAGCTGATATATATATATATATATATATATATATATACATGCAGCTTATCAATAACATTTTTTAAAGGATGGTACAGGCAGGAATGAAGGTAAACATCCAGGCAGGCAGGAAGAGAGAGGAGGAAGAAGCATCTTTATTTTATTTTTATTTAGTTGTCCACATGTTATTTCCCCCTGGACCTAGGCCAGGGGCATGTGGCTTGCTCCTTCAGTGTCAAGTAAACCAATGCTCTTCCACCAGGGCAATAACTTATTTTTGTTTTAATAGAACATTCAAGAAAATGAAGGCTTTAAAAGAAAAGGTTGGTTGTGTTTTTTGATACCTTGACAAGTTGATTGAAAGATATTTCCGGGACACTGGCCCTTTGGATTCCCCTCAAATAATTACCCTATTATCTTTAATAATATAATGCAGAAAATTCTAGGTTCTCAAGTCAGCCTTGTCATTTTAGAATTCTACATCGGCAACAAAGTATGGCCCAACAAGAAAAGATTTCTTTTTAGTATGAAAAAAAGAAATCTATGCAAGCAACCATAACTAGGCAAAATGACAATTGCTTTTTACAAGTTTTTTTATTTGAAGGAACAGAACCTCTAGGGACTACAATTAAGAAAGTGAAAAGATCTTACTCACTACCCTAGGCGATTAAAATTATTACTTTATGGAGCAGACTCCCAAGGAAATTATAAAAGTTCCAAGTTACATTCTCCGAAAAGCTTGATTTTAAAATTTAGGCTAATATTTTTTGTTTTAAATTTTGGTGACTTCTAAACTCAGTAGTTTTGGTCTATATAATAATAAAGTTGGCCATTTTTACTTGTTTATTCTTAGTTTCAGGAGTTTATAACCACAAAGTTTATTATTAAAAAGTTTTAGTTCCCTTCAAACACTTTTTGTGCTATTTGGAAAAAGTATCTAGGGGAAAATTCACGTAAGAAGAGTAAACCCAATTTAACAGAAAAATGAAAAATTGTTGATGAAGTGCTTTATGTGTGTGTGTGTCTGGCCCAAAGGAAGCATCTTACTGACTCTGGGAGTGGAAGGCAGAGTGAAAAGATGCAGTATCTTCTCCTCTGACTGCTGGTGTTGGATAAATGGATCATTTTATTGTCAGGTTGGTTGAGACTGAATGTCAACATTATACAGGAATGTCCCAAAGTTCTGCAGTAGAGGGGAGGGGATGCTATGCCAGTTTCCTTTGCTAGATGTTATTAAATGAGCTCAGAGTCTGTAAGATAAAAGTTAGATAAATTGAAGACCAATAAGTACACATTTTTAACAATAGTTTAAGTTCAAACTCCTCATAGTTTATATGTATTTATATGGAAAGATTGCATGTAAAACACCACTCTAACATGAAATTTATCAGAGAAAACAAAATTTACCTGTAAATTATTGCACTGATTTGTTGATCTTTTTTTCTTTCCATTACAATAACACAATGGTCACATACAATGTGTGGATACTGTAAGTCATAACAATGGATAGCAGCTTTAATTTGAAATGTTATGAATACATTTATACTCTTCAGAAAATTTTGATTGGGTTAAATATAAATAACATTAATTCATACATTCTATAAAAATTTATTGTCTACTATATATGCCAGGAAACCTTAGTTCTTGCCTTCCTAAATATATCTAGCCTAGGAGAAACTTTTCTTGCTCAAAAAATGTGTGACTGTCATGTATTAAATAGGCACCACGATTTGAGTGACATAATAAAAATAACTTTTTATATAGTAATTAACTTTCAAAGAATATATATAAATTTATATATGTATATACATATATCTGCTAACATCCAATATATTAACAAATTGGTATTTCACAGGCTGTCATAAACCAAAATGCAATATAATAAGAAGATTTGGGAGAAATCTGTAGAGTACAGATATCAGTCATTATGCCCACTTATATGAGTGAGTTACATGTTTCCACTGACCCAGAGGGACCTTTAAACAGAATCTAATCATTCTCCACCATAAGTTAGAAGAAGGATAAAAAGAGATCAAAATAATGACAAAAGTTGATCAAGAATTGAATTGAATTCAGGACACCACTGATATGGCAGATTAGCATGATCTTGAGTTCATCTTCTCCCAGATACAGTAAAATCATATTAAGAGACAACTATGGCCTTCAGAAAAGAATGGAGAATTAGAGATTGAATCTCCACAAGGAAAAGTGATAGAAGACACTGAAAAGAGTAGGAAAGTCAAGATGCTGTCCTGTTACAGATGCTGCTGGACACTACAATCCAAGGTTGGAAGGACTCCAGTGATAGAGAGTGCCTTCCTAGGGCTTAAGATCTACAACAAAGACAGAGAAAATATGAGAACATTCTAAACACAAACCATAGTGTTAAAGAGCAAAATTACTGAACTAAAAAAACATAATAGTTCAGTAGTACACTAAAAAGAATCTGATTAAATCAGTGAGTTAGAAGATAGGGCAGTGGAGAGCACCCAAGCATACCAGCAAAGAGGAAAAAAGTTTGAAAAGAAACAAAGTTAGCATAAGAGACTTATGAGATAATATTGAGAAGAATATCATTTACATCTACTTCACAGGAGTCCCAGAAGAAGAGAGACAGAGAGAAAGGATCAGAAACCTTATTTGAAGAATTAATAGATGAGAATTTCCCTAACATGGTGAAGAAAACAGTCATCTGATTCAGATGATCTCCAAACAATATGAACCTTAACTGACGTACTCAAAGACACATTGTAATTAAAATTTCATATAAAGTATTTAAAAGAAGCTAGAGAAAAATAAGTCACATGCAAGGGAATTCCCATATTGTCTGCAGATTTCTCAGCAGAAACTTATAGTCCAGGAAGGAATGGCACCATATAATCAAAGAGTTGCATGAAAAAGACTTCTAACCAAGAATACTACCATGCTAGGTTATCACAGAATTGAAGGAGCAATAAAGAAAAAAACAAAAGTTAAAGAAATTTATCACCACTAAGCCAACCTTGCAAAAATACTTAAGGAATTTATATAAAATGAAAAAAAAAAAAAAAACCCCACACTCCCACACTTAGAAGCAAAAAGACACCAAAAATATAAAAAGTGCAGAGGGGATGGGAGAAAGAATATATAATAAACTAGACATTAACTTGATTTCAATTTAAAATAGGTTATAAGCAAAAAAAAAAAAAAATGACATCACTTCATACTTGTAAGAATAGTTGTTATCTGAAAGACTAGGAACAAGAAAAGTTGACAAGGGCACAGTGAAAAGAGAACACTTATGCACTGTTGATGGGAGTGTGAAATGGTATTACCATTATGGAAAGGAGTATGGAGATTGCTCAAAAGATTTGAAAATAGAAATTTTATATGATCCCATTACCCCTCTACTTGGTGTTTACCAAAAAACAAACAAACATAAAAACCTAATTTAAATAATTTTATCGTGTTTATCGAAGCATTATTTATAATGATCAGGAGCTAGAGGTAACTTAAGTGTTCACTGACAGATGCGTGAATAAGAGGACTATGTAAACACACACACGCAATGGAATAACACCTGTTTAAAAATAAAAAACAAAGATGAAATACTGCTATTTGCAGTAACATGGGTAGATATAGAGGGAATTATGCCTAGTGAGATAAGTCAAAAGGAGAAAAGAAAAAACATGGCATGATTTCATCCATATGTAGTTTATACTGAAGGATAAAATTGGACTGTTGGTGAAATTACTGTGTTATATACAGATGCTGATTAATGAAAATGTACACCTCGAATCTATATAATGTTATGATGCAATGTTATTTCAATAAAAGTAAAATTAAAAAGCAAAAAAATGATGCTTTTATAAAAAGATGATTTTTACTACACGTTTACTAATGCATATCATATGTCTGAAGTTTGCTTTGCATTTGTTCAAGACTAAGTCAAGTTGTGGCTGATAAGGAGTAAATAAGAAATAAGGAAGAAAAGGCAGGGGCAGGGACAGGTTGAGAATATTGATTGTAGGGAAAGCAAGGCTGGGGAAAATGTTTACATAATAGGGAACATTTTTGCAAGTTTTAGACTGAAGAGAATGTTGTGGCAAGAGATTATAAAGGCAAATAAGAAAGGGCATAATTATTAGAGCAAAAACTAACAGGTGGTAGAAAAGTTGGAAGAAGAATAGATGCACATATAAACAAACACATATGTGTATCTCTATCCTAAATCCTGCCAGGTAATAGATGATGGATAATAAATGATATGAACTAAGTTGAATTGGAATTGGGTTAGTGATAAGGAGGAAGAGATAAATTCTATTATTAGTAACTGGAAGTACTTGCTTAAGTATTTTGTAAGAGGAAGAGTTCATGGAAAAACATTGAAACATATTGGAGGTGTAGTTAGTTGGCTCAAGTGTAGCCTGGGCATTGAAGTGAGAGTGGGTGATTCACCAGCATGTGTACTCGTGACCTAGAATGATGATGAGAATTAGAGTAGAGTAGAAGGTGGTGATCCAGAAAGGTAAGAGATTGTGAAATTCAGAAGAGGCAGTGAGTGACAGTTTTTCATGGTTATAAACACTGTAACAATGCTCTTAAAGCAATAGGACAATTAAGAAGATGGTGATCCAACCTTCTGCCCAATACTCAAGGGAGAAAAGTAAGTCTCCATTTCACAGTATTATGTGGAAGTTGTATGCTATTGTCCTCTCAAGCATTCTGAAAACTTTTCAATCTCCTTTTCTGACTCCTTTCTTTCCACTGCCACTAAAAGCTTTCTGCTCAATCTGCTCTTCTCACTTCCTAATCTCTGTGCCATCTGAGTCACTCTCATGACTTTAACTATTGCTTATTCAACAATAATTGCAAAATCTGAACATTCTGACGCTATATATTTTCATCAACTTCAGGACTTTTTTCCAACTCTCTTGTATCTGTCTTTGGGATATATCAAGCTAAAGATGTTAGAGTACGAAATGATTACCCTTCTATTCAAAACATTTCCCTCCTGTATTTTCCAGTCCAGTAAGTGCCATAACTGCCCATTCTATCAGTATAGAAATGACCATTTAAGAACATGAGTTCTAGAATGTGCTGAATCTGACCTCCATAAACTACTACCCATATATAACCTTGGCAAATAACTTTTAAAAATTTGAGTTTTTCTCATCCATTATAGTTCTCAAAAGCTTGTGAAGATGATATAAATATCTAAATTCTTAAAACTAATAATGCTAACCAGATCTCTTATAGCCTACCTCAACTTGTCTCTTTACCTTAGCACCTACCTCTTGGTGGCAAATGACCACCAAGTTGTCAATTCCATTTCCAAAATGTATCTTAATAGATGTTTTGTCCATTATCACTGCTCTAACACTTAAACATACTTTGATATGCCTGTTATTAACCTATCTAAACCATCTTTTAGAACATTGTCAGGGACTTCTTTTCAAAAATATGTATTAGATCATATTGTTTATATATTTTTAATAATTTTCAGTTGTCCCTTATTTCCTACAAAAATAATGCTATAGTATTTAGAATCTGACATTTAGTCTTTCTCTGAATTACCTTTCCAGTCTGTCTCTACACCATTTCTCATCATTCCCTATATTTTATACTAACATTCTACAACCATATCTTCTGCCTTGATGCCTATTTCCTACATCCACAGTATCCACTTCTACTCTGAGAATTTCTGCTCTAGTTCAAATATAATTTCCTCTCTGTTGTCTTCACAGAACCCCCAAGAGACATAGATTGCTCCCTCATCTGTTTTCCCACAGGACTCTATACAAACTTGTCACAGCCTTTATCACACTACAGTATTGTTATTAATTTATTTGTCTATCTCCCCAGCTATACTCTGAGGTGTTCCTTAGAGTAGGAATACTGAAATATTTATTCTTGCAATATCTCCTCCTATAGAGTTCTTACAAAATGTCAGTATCTGTCTTTGGGATACATCACAAAGATACATCCACAAGACACCTGATGAATGTTTCTTAAAAGGATGGATGAATGAAAAAAAGAAAAACCTATGCAACCTGAACAGCACTTGTCATATATTATTCAAATATTAATTAAATTCAGGTACTTCATATATATACATGTATATGTGTGTGTGTGTGTGTGTGTGTATTTCCTCTCTGCTATTCACAGAACCCTGCCCCAAGAGAGATTGCCCCCTCATCTGTTTTTCCACAGGACTCTACAAAAACCTCTCAAGTCTTTATCACACTACTATATAGTTATTAATTTGTCTATCTTCCCAGCTATACTCTACACTATATATATATAATATATAAAGAAAATTCTTAAAATTAGACAATAATTTCAAGTTTAAAAATGTGTCTTTCCCAACTCCAAAATTCTATGACCTTATTGTGAAATGAGCTGAAGCTTTTCTCCAGGCATATATGATTAGAATATAATCTGGAACAAATTTGTAGAATAGAGTCTAGCAGGTTGTTTGTGGTGTATTTCCAAGAAGCTCTCTCATATTAACTTTAGTAATATGTATTTTTAAAGTTTATACATTTCAATTAAGCAAAATTGAATTATGTGCATAGTTCATCTTTCAAAATGGTAGCATCATGAAGAAAGTGTTCTTCCCTAAAATCTTATCAGCTTGAGTGACATGTGAGTACCCAGCACTGAGCATCTGTTACGGCGATCTTATTAACTCTCTGTCTGTCACTAGAAAATTGGAACAAATGTTGCAAGACCTACTCACTTAAAATGTTATGATGTGTTTTTAAAACTGCTTTCCACAGAAGGTCCTTTATTTTATTAGAAAATTATAAGCAAACAAGTCTTGTTTAAGACTTGCTTTCAAAGTACAAGCACATTTTATGTCAAAATTGTATCATTCTTGACTGTTTACTTGTGTGAGAAATCTGTCAAGCCCTGGTGCCCAAGAAAATAGGGTACCACAGCAGAAGATTTCTTGCTGAAGGATATAATGTAAGCTCAATTAAACCAATACAGCGTGTGTAATGGTCTGATTCCATTTCAGGAAGAACTGTCAGTTTTCTGTTCTGGGATCAAACTTTTCCTAATGCCTAGATTTTTTTTTTTTTTTTGGCAAATCTCAGTAACAAATGACACAATCTTGAGCTTGTCTGTCAGGGAAGGTTGGGCTCTTATTTTTTCTCCTTTTAACTACCAAAACTCAGTGGAGATTTACCACCTCTGCTCCCTTTCTGTATCTTTTTTAACTTATTAAATATTTTAATTAACAATTAAAGAAAACAAGCATGAGTTATTTCAATAATAGTCATTGCTCCAGAGGAATGGACTATTGCTTGGTATGTCATTTTACTTGTGAATTATTCCCAAGTGCTTTATTTTTTCAAATATCAAAAAACAGAAGTGCTTCCAAATAAATAGGTTGTTAAAAAAACATGACAGAAAAATCCTAGAACACCCCAATGTCCCTTTTATAGTTTCTGTTGTTTGACAAGTTTATAACAATTCTGTTTCTCTAAATCAGCAGACATGGTGCACAGAACTTTTGCACCAAAAAGATGACAATAAACATATGACACTTACGATGCACAGTTTCTATATACTCCTTAAAAAGATGACTTCCAAACATCACAACATGGTATTGCATGTTACCAAACTGCCATCTACTGTACTTGCTCACCCAGTGCACACTATTCTCTTTCATCGGCTTACCTTTTTCAATGAAGACATGATTATTTCCCCAGATGTTTCTTGACATTCATTCTTTCCCTTGTTCTAGCCATGTGTACTCCTAAAGATCAGGGGGAAAATTTGTCTCAACTAATTATAATCTTACTAAAACCTTTCACATCTTTTAAGACTTCGATTGATTATTCACAGTGCTATGAAGACATGTCAGTTTGAGACAAGAAGAGGTTTAAGAGGTTTACACTCTGCAGAGTGCCACCTGTCTCCAAAGGGCACATTCATTAAAAAGCTCCAGGTGCAAAGTTGTGGGCACAAAACAGCATAATGAAGTCCTTTGCTTCCTTGTACATCTTTGATTAATAACATCCTCCTTCAATTCTAGCAGATTGTGCACCGATTTTCATTGCAAGAAACCTGCAAAAACAGTCTATTTTTTTATCCTTCTTTGAATAGAGTAAATTGCCGTTTATCTGTGACTGAAATCAAAAGAATATCCAAAAAATGGAGTATTTCTGGCACAATCTACTTTCATAAGAAAAGAATAGCTAAGAAGCCAACTGGATGATATTTATTCAATAAACAACATTTAATATGTGTCACTGATCAAATTCTACCTAATCCTCTCTTTCCTATATCCACATACATAGAAATACAATTGATATATATACTGATATAAATACTAATAACCCGAGGGCATTGCAAAATTCTGAGTTGTCTCCTGAATCATAAAAATGGGAAAGAAAACTGGCATTTATCAAATACCTACTATTTACTAGACATTTTCACTGGTACTCTCACATTTTATTCACATCAACAACCTGGTCAGGTATATCTGGTTATTCTTACTTTTTTAACCATTGAATGTGATTGATGTACAAAGTGATAATAACTAACATTTATTTACTGCTTACTATTTTCTAACATGAAACCTACTACTTTAGAGAAATTACCAATCCTCAGAATCACCTTAGAGTATAGCTACAACCTTTATTCTCATTTTATTAGGGTAATTCAGAAAGTTAAATGATTTACCCAAGATTACACAAATAACACATAGTAGAGTTAAAATCTGAATGCAGGTAAACTGATTCCAAAGTTTACACCATTAAGCTCACTCAGCATCACACTATATATAAATGTGAGTATTCACTTCAATGTTAGATGTGTCATCCTTTGTTTTTGAAAATTAGTAATACATGCTTGGTAGACACAAAAACTTACAGTTAATCTAACCTCACTAATTGCTATTAATACTTGTTTTTAAAAATAATTTTTAAAGAAAGGGTACAGACCAGAATGAAGGTGAGTAAGCAAGAAAACAGAGGAGGAAGAAGCATGTACTTATTTATCTTTAGTGGTGCACCTTGTTTGTTGCTCTGGCCACAGGTCTTAAACAAAGGACTGTTTCAGTCATACTAAACTTCTAGGCCACCAAGTGTGCATCCAATATTGTTCTTTATTGTGCATTTACTGTCAAGCATTTTACACATATTATCTCATTTGAAATTCACACAAATGGGATAATATCATCCCCATTTTACTGTAATAAAACGGAGGTTTGGAGAATAATAGAGATGAGAATAATCACAGCAAACACGTGGTATTTACTAGACACTATTCTTTCAAAAGTTCTAAGCATAGTAATTATTAAGTACTCATAACAATACAATGCACTATTATTCCTATAATACAGTAGAGGAAACTGAGAGCACTCTGACCAAGGGTCTGTGACTAGCAAGCAGCAGAGCAGAAATTTTATTTCCCAAAAGCCATGATTTTAATCACTACTCTAAACTGCGGAACAATTTAAAGTAGCCATTCCTTGTTTATTGTGGCAAATGTTAACAACAAGCCTTAATTATAATAGTGTTCATCACAATTGAATATTTTGTTGTATACCAAGTAACGTAATTATACACATTTGGTAGGAAGTGGGAGGGAATCAAGTCTGTACCACTGAACACTGGAGAGATTTGTGCATAGTTTCCATGATGGCAAAAATAAAATTCCTCTTTTCATTTGTTCTACAGATATTGAACACTAACTGTTCCAGGAGCTGACGTTAAGAAAATAAATAAGATTCATCCCCTATATATGAAAAATTGGGTATTTATAAAACAAAAGTAATTACAACAAAAAGACATATTGCTAAGACGGAGTTTTGTTTCCTAAAGCAAAGTCAAAGCTACAAAAAACAAAACAAAACAAAAAAACACTGTGTGTTACCAGAACATATAGCCCCAGAGAGATCACACAAAAGGGTATAACTGACAGAAGAACAGGAAGATAAGTCAGAGGATTAAAAATAGGTCACCCTTGTGACCCAGCAGTTTAGCCTACAGGGCATAGAGCACATATATCCCAAGGTCCCCAATTCAAATGCCAGGGCTTGGGGAAACAACCAAGAAGAACAACTAACTAAATAAAGTGCTTCCTTCCCCTCTCTCTTCCTGACTACCTGTCTGCTCACCTTCATTCCTGTCTATATCATGCATGTGTGTGTGTGTGTGTGTGTGTGTGTGTGTGTATACACAGTTACAATAGTTGCAATCTTATTCAATATTTCAAGAATGTTGATTTGTGGAATAGAGGTATCAGTTTAAAGTACTTTTGCTATATGTATTTTCTTTGTCATTTGATTTTTTATCTCTGACTATTGTGGTTTACCAATAGGTATTTTTCCTGAACTCCCTGTTCCTCCTCATCATCTGACCCATACAAAATCCCAGCTATTATATTTGTCAGATTTCTTGATTGCAAATGAACAAAAAAACAACACAAAGAGATCGACTTTCAGATGGTGACTCAATAGGATGCACTTTTGGGTCATTCTCCACAGATATCACAGATATAAAAAAAAAAAAAAGAAAGAAAGAAAGAAAACACCTATTTTCCTGAGACAAACACCAAGAAACAACCAGCACTCGAGCTGGAGACAGATCAGCCGACAACTAACAGTGAGTGAGGACACCTGGCGTGGTTCTCAGCTAAACTGCAGATTTGGATTTGGGACAGAGTTTGGGAGTCTCCGTGAAAGGAGAGCCAGCGCATTGGGACCTGAGCTGGAGCCCACATGGTGAAATTGCTCTGGGCGCAGTCATAAGTGGAAATCAGGCAAAGAGTTCAAACTCCTCCCACAACCATTTCACGCCAGAGGCTGGGGTTCACCCAGCAGAAATATTGCCCACCACATATCCGCCCACTGGAAATCCCACCCATAGGGTGCCCCAACCCCTGGAATACAGTGAGAAGGCAGTCTCAAACCTCAGTGCTAGCTGCTAGCGCCACCTTCTGGGTAGGGGCAAAACTGCAGCCTGATTGCCAATCCTGGGAAAGTCAAACCTAAGCAACACCAGGAAAACTGAATCTTCAGAAATATAAACAGAATGCCTAATAGAGCAAAGGCAGAGAGAAATATATGTGAAATGGTGGATCCAATAAAAGACCAAGGGGAAAATCTGAATACAGCAGATATATGTAAATTACTGGAAGAGGAATTTAGAGTAATAGTGATTAACATACTCATGGAAATCCAAAAATCAGTAGAGGCAGTAAAAGAATGCCAGGAAGCAAAGAGAAGAATTAAAACAAGACATAAAACAAGTAAGAGACACGATGGCTGAATTAAAGAACTCAATAGAGGGATTCAACAATAAGATGAACAAATCTTCCAATAGAATCAGTGATCTGGAAAATAGGACAGAGAAAATCAATCAAGAAAACTAGCAAAGAGATTTTTAAAAATTAAAAAATCGAAGACAGCATTCAAGACCTCTGGAATAACATCAAAAGAAATAACATTCACATCATAGGGGGTCCCAAAGGAAGAAGAGAGAAAAGGGGGCAGAAACCACATTTGAAGAAATAATAGAGGAAAACATCCCCAATGTGAAGAATTAAACAAGCCTCCAGATCCAGGAAACTCAAAGAGTTCGTAACAAAAGAAACTCAAACAGAAATACACCTAGACGCATCATCATAAAAATGTCAAAAATACAAGAAAAAGAAAGACTATTAAAAGAAGCCAGAGAAAAATATGTCACATGCAGATGAGCCCCCTAAGATTGTCAGCAGACTTCTCAAATGAAACTCTACAGGCCAGAAGGGAATGGCATAATATATTTAAAGTGCTAAGAAAAGGATTTTCAACCTAGGATACTATATCCAGCAAGATTTTCATTCAGAACTGAAGGAATGATAAAAACCTTTTCTGACAAGCAAAAGTTAAAGGAATTTATCACCACACACCCAGCTTTGCAAAAAACATTAATGAATGCTCTATAAAGCATAAAGAAACCACACAGAAAAACAGTAAGACAACAAATATTTAAAGTGGGGAGGAAGAAAAGAGGACAAAAATGTGGATAGTTAGAATGAGTCAAAGACTAACATGCTTTCAAATAAAATTAGGTAGTAAACATAAAACTGTGAATGCTAACTTCAGGGTAACCTCAAAATACTTCCCTGGGAAAAAGCGAGGAAGAAAACAAAAGGCAAAATTAATCAAAACTTAACTACACCCATCTACCCTAAGAAAAGAAAGAGAATAAAGTAATCATCTGCAGTAACATACGAAAGACAAATTATAAAATGACACTAAGCAGCTATATATCAATAATCACCCTAAATGCTAATAAACTGAACTCACCAGACAAATGATGCAAAGTGGCTGAATGATTAAAAAGGATAACCCAGTCTTCTGCTGTATTCAGGAAACTTACCTTCTTCCAAAAGATAAACAAAGGCTTAAAGTCAACAGCTGGAAGATAATCCTACAGTCGAATGGCAACCACAAAAGAGCAGGAACAGCTATACTCATATCAGACTTCCATCTTAAAAAGCATAACAAACAACAGAGGTAGACAGTATATAATGATTGAAGGATCAATCCAGCAGGAAGATATAATGCTAATTAACATCATATATGACCAAATGAAGGAGCATCAAAATATATCAAGCAAGTATTATTGGACCTGAAGGGAGACATTGACAGCAACACACTAATAGTGGGGGACTTCAGTACCCCACTTACAACAATGCACAGATAAAACAGGCAGAAAATTAACAGGGATACAGCAACTTTAAATAACCATCTGGAACAGATAGATCTAATAGATGTATATCAATCATTTCACCTGACAATCACGGATTTCACTTTTTTCTCAAGTGCTCATGAAATATTCTCAAGGATAGATCATATGCTGGGATATAAAACAGCTCTCAACAAATTTACAAAGACTGAAGTCATACCAAGATCTTCTCTGACCACAATGGCCTAAAACTGGAAATCAACCATAAAGAGAAAGCTGGAAGACCCCAAACCTATTGAAACTCAACAGTATGTTCCTGAAGGACACTTGGGTAAAAGAAGAAATCAAAGAGAAACTTAAAAAAATACTTAGAGACAAATGAGAATGAGGACACAATGTACCAGAATCTATGGGATGCAACAAAAGTGATACTAAGGGGAAAGTTCATCACAATCCAGACCTATCTCAAGAAACATGAAAAATCACAAATAAACGACTTAACTCTACATTAAAAGAACTAGAGAAAGAAGAACATGCATTTTTATACACAAACAACACGCCAGAGGAAAACAAAATCACGAAAATCACACCATTTAAAATAGAAGTAAAGCAAATGAAATACCTGGGCATATACCTAACAAAGGAAGTAAAAGTTCTATACAATGAAAACTACGATTCCTTCTTAAAAGATATAGAGGAGGACACAAAGAAATGGAAAGACATTCCCTGCTCGTGACTGGGAAGAATCAATATCATTAAAATGGCCATCTTACCCAAAGCAATACATAGGTTTAATGCAATCTGCATTAAAATACCACAGTCTTATTTCCAGGAAAAAGAAAAAAAAAAATCTTAAAATTTGTGTGGAATAATGAAAGACCCCAAATAGCCAAAGCAATCATTAGAAAAAAGAACAAATCTGTAATGATCACACTACCAGACTTTGAACTATATTATAAAGCAATAGTGATCAAAACGGTATGGTACTGGAATAATAACAGAGGCACAGATGACTGGAATAGAACTGAATCACCAGAAACCAACCCACTAGCATACAGTTAGTTAATCTATGACAAAGGAGCCAAAAGAATTCGATGGAAAAAGGAAAGTCTCTTCAACAAATGGTGCCGGGAAAACTGGACACAACCACATGCAAAAGAATGAAGCTAAACCACTCTCTAACACCATTCACAAAAATTAACTCAAAATGAATTAGAGACTTGAATACAAGACCAGAAACCATAAAGTTCTTAGAAGAAAACATAGGAAAGACTTTCCATGACATCAGACTTCGGGGACTCAACTACAACATCAAGTGAAACAAAAAGAAAAATAAACAACTGGGACTACATCAAACTAAAGAGCTTCTTCACAACAAAAGAAAACATCACCAAAACCAAACTAACTGGGAGAAGATATTTGCATTTGATATTTCAAAGGCTTAATATCTAAAATACACAAAGAACTCATAAAACTCAACAACAGAAGAACAGGCAATCCAATCAGAAAATGGGAGAAGGAATTGGGGAGACACTTTTCTGAAAAGGATATGCAGATAGCCAATAGGCACATGAAATTATGTTCATACTCACTGACCATGAGGGAAATGCAAATTAAAATGACAATGAGATATCACCTTACACCTGAAAGACTGGCTAGTATCCAAAAGTCTGGAAACGACGAAGTTTGGTGAGGATGTGGAGAAAAGGGAACACTTTTGCACTGCTGGTGGGAGTGCAAATTGGTATAACCCCTATGGAAAATAGTTTGGAGATTCCTCAAAAAACTGAAGATGGAAATCCCATATGATCCTGTCATTCCACTTCTGGGCATCTACCCAAAAGATACAAAAGCACCATCCACAGATATGTATATATCCCCATGTTTATTGTGGCCCTGTTCACAATATCTAAGAATTGGAAATTACCTAAGTGCCTCATATCAGATGAATAAAGAAGATGGGGGTACATATATACAACATAATACTACACAGCCCTTACAAGAGATGAAACTGTCATTTGAATCAACATGGATGGAACTGGAGGGGATTATGCTAAGTGAAACAAGTCAAAAGAATAAAGATACTAGATAACCTCACTCATAGGTGGAATATGAATAGACAAAACAAAGAAACAGATGAAATACAACCAAGTCTGAAACAGTTGCAACAGAATTGAGGTTACCAAAAGGGAATGAGGCAGGCAGGGACAAATGGTGGTGGATCCCACCAGACAGTAGGAAAGAACACTTGATGATTTGGTGGAGGGCATGGTGTGCTGAACTATAAGAAATGGGGAACATATACATAGGAAATTATTTTAATTTGTAGAATTACTACTGCAATAAAAAAAATAAAAATTAAAAAATTAAAAACAATACAATTGAGCTTAAGCAAAAAAGAGTATATGTTAACTTGGCTTCTGTACCTAGGAACCCAGAGGATAGATAAGATTAAACAAATGAAATTCAGGGATTCAAATTCTCTATTCAGAATTCACTTTATTGCCTCATTTTTTTTTTTTATCTATCCTCTTTAATGCTCTCCAGCTACCATTTTGTATGGTCTCTACTTTTTTTTTCCTGTCAATTAATTTTTGTCTCTTTTTTTGTAAAGGTAATTTTTATTCACAAAATAATATGAGTTTAGATGTGCAAGTTCATTCTTCAATATATGATAACACCATGCCCACCACCAAATTTTCCTAATAGTCCTCTACCGCTGTCCATTGGACCCTCACTACCCTTTGTTTCCATTCCTACATTGCTTTACCCTCTGGTAACCTCAGTTCTGCTGTTAATATCCAATGGTTTCTTTTTTGCTCTGTCTGTTTTCTTATTTTATTTATATTCCACGAGTCAGATCATCAGGTATTTGTCTTTCTCTTGACTTACTTCACTTAGTATAATCTCCTCTAGTTTCATCCATGCTGTAGCAAATGTCAGCATTTCATCTTTTTTAGTGCTGTATAGTATTTCATGGTAACTTCTATATCCACTCACCTCTTGATGGGCACTAAGATTGTTTCCATTTCTTATATATTGCAAATAATCCTGCAATAAACACGGGTGTGCATATAGCTCTTCAAATTAGTTGGGGATAAATATCTGGAAGCGGGATAGGGGATGACATGAGACTTCTATTTTCAATTTTTTGTGGCATCTCTATAATGTTTTCCATAATGTTGGCAACAATTTACATTCCCACAGCACTGTAAAAGAGTTCCTTTTCTCTGTATAGTCATCAACACTTACCGTTTCTAGTCTCTTGGATAATAACCAGTGCAGGCTGATATATCAATTTTGTTCCGATTTGCATTTCCCTGATGATGAGAGGAGGAACATCTTTTCATGTTCCTGTTGACCATCTGTTAATCTTCTTTGGAGAAGTCTATTCAAATCTTCTGCACACTTTTTGATTGGATTTTATGGGTTAAGGGGTTGTTAAGTTTTATGAGTTTTTAATATATGCTGGGTATTTGTCATATTCAGTGTATGATGTGAAAATATTTTCTAGCATTCATGTCCTTTTGTTTTGATTAGAATTTTCTATGCATAAACTTTTTTGTTTATTTTTTTTTCCTAGTTACTGGAGTCAAGTCCCCAAGGACATATTTAAGGTCAATGTCACGGAACATATTGACTATGTTTTCTTCTATATATCTTATGGTTTCTGGTGACATACCAAGTCCCTAACGCATTTTGTATTTTCATGTATGGTGTTAGGGAGTGGTTCTTTCACGTGACTGTCCAATTTTTCAAAATCCTTTGATGAAAAGTCTATTACTTTTCTCCATTGTATGCTCTTGACTCCTTTATCATAAATTAACTGTCCATATATGTGTACATTTATTTCTAGGGACTAAACTATTTTCCACTGATCTATATATTTTATTCCAATACTATACTCCTGATTATTACTTTGTAATATAGTTGGAAATCTGGAGAGCGAAACTTCCACTTCGGTTCTTTTTTCTTGTAATTCTTTAGGTTATTTGGGATTTTTTTTGTGTGTGTGTGATTCCATACAAATTTAAAGTTTTTGTTTTATTTCCTTGAAAAATGTCAAAGGGATTTTTCATAGGGATTGCATTACATCTGTATTGTACTTTAGGTAAGATGGCATTTTAACAATGTTAATTCTTTCCAACCTTGAGTATAGAATATCTTTTCATGTCATTGCAACTTCAATCTTTTAACAATGTCTGGCAGTTTTCATTGTACGTGTCTTTCATCTTCCTTAGAATTCCAAAATTCATTCTTTTCTTCTATTTTAAATAGAATCGTTTTCTTAATTTGTTTCTTCTCAGTTTACATATAAAAATAAAAAAAAAATATGTTAACTTTGTAGCTTGCCACTTTATTGTACTCATTTATTATTGCTAATAATATTTTTGGTGGAGTTCTTAAGATTTTCTACTGATATAATCATGTCAACTGCAAATAATTTTACTTCTTTTCCAATTTGGATTTCTTTTATTTCTTCTTCTTGATAAACTGCTCTGACTAGGATTTCCAATATGATGCTGAATTGCAATGGCGAAAATGGACTCTCTTGCGTTCCTCCTGGTCTTAAGAGAAAACTCAGATTTCCACCACTGAGTATATTAGTGTCTATTTATCATGTATGTTTTTTACTATATCATATCCCTACTTTATTGAGTTTTGTTTTCTAATCACAAATGGGTGCTGAAACTTGTCAAATATTTTCTCTGCATCTATTGATATGATCATGTTATTTCCCCCCTTCCTTTTGTTGATGTGGTATATTACATTAATATACTAGCATACATTTAACTATCCTTGTAGCCCTGGAATAAATGATGCATGATCCTTTTGATGTGTTGTTAAATTCAGTTTACTAATATTCTGTTGAGAACTTTTGTAGCTGTTTTTACTACAGATAATTGTAATTTTCTTCTGAGTTTGTGATGTCCTTTCTGCTTAAATTCTTTTTTGTAGGTGGGCTCTCTCTATATGGGGGCTCACATACATATTTGTCAGCTTAAGTACACTAACAGAGAAAGAACTTCTCTCTCCTAATGTCCCTAAACAAATCCTAGAGAATATTCTGACAGATCTTTCCTGTTTCATAAAATTATTTTTCAACCAATCACGATGACCAGGTGAGTTAATACACAGGAAAGGATTATCAAATCATACTCACATCAATCAGACATTTTATGTGACATTAAGCTTTATTAACAATTTCAAAAGTATAAACTATCAAGAGATAAAGACAATGCAGAGAAAAATCTGAAAAATTCTTGCCCTGATCACCACCTGTTCTTCTTATCCAGCCCAGAGAATAGTCAGTCTCTCTCTGAGGTTTTATATATTATTATCTCAGAACAGAGATCATGTAATTTATGAAGCATATTTATTTTATACCTCAGTGAGTTGTGTAGCTTATTTGACACTCTCCTGGGAGGCTATGACACAAGAATCAATAGATTTATTCCAGATTTATTTACTGTTAGCAGTTCTTTAATAGGTTCCCACTAAAGGAATTCTGTAGGTAAGGCCTCCTCTTCCTCCCATCTAAAAATTTTATTCTATTTACCTGGAAGTCCAGTTGACAAGATTAGATCAGACTGCCTCTCTTCTTTTCTTTACCTTAGTGGTGTCTCTCTGGAAAAGGAAGTGAATGCATAACAGCCAATTACTTTACTAATTACTCCCTTTTAGGAGACTGAGCATTCTGACTAGACAGCTTGGCATAAATAATTTTAAATTGTGATTGGATTACAGAGAAACTCTATGATTAACAGTCTTCTTGAATGCATCTGTAGTTTCCTAGTAAAAGGAAAGCACATTGGGCATATATAAACATTGACTCTTGTCCATTATACTACTGTCCAACAAGAGATGCTTAAGTATTCTAGTGATGCCATTGTTTTCTCATCCCTAAACTTTCTCTCTAGTTCCTAGTTATGAAAAACTCTGATATATATTATGACTCACGGAGTAGTAGAAGTAGTAGAAGAAGTAGTAACAGCCCAAAGTGGGAAAAAACTAGACCAACCATTGGGGGTCTATAGGAAAGAAAGCCAAAGAAATGTTTAATAAATTCTCACGAGGAAACTTTAAGATGAGAAAAATACCCCAAATAGGTGTTTTCTCTATGATTTTCTTTATATCCTCAGGTTCATTTGCCTGAGAAAGTCTACTATAGCAACCAAATTTATTTAACCTTAGGCAGGAGGCATAAATAGCTATCCTACTGAATAGTAGACACTTCTTATTGGGACAAAACAGTATTTATTCAAAGTTGAATTTGAATGTCTTTGAATAGTTTCTTTTTGCCTGCTGTCTTACACAGACCTACTTCATTCATTTATGTTATTGTCAGGCCCCTTTAAACATCTGAGTTTTTGAGACATACTTTAAGAACTTGATTTCTGATAAACTCAAAATTCCTTTAAAAGAATGCATATTTTATTGTTAGCTATTTATATTAGTGTGAACGTGTTTCTCAACCATTTATCATTGGAAAGAAAGTTGCTGTTTTAAAAAAGAAGTTTTTGACTAATGTAAGAATGAAGGAATAAGCTGAACCAGTATCATGGTGAGCCAGATGCCTAGTGCAGAAAATTTAAGGAGGCACTGAATTCTCAGTTCAGCAGCTGGGAGAGTCTCTTTAAATGTCACACCTCACCTGACTTGTTTGCCTTACTCTAGTCCTAGCCCTAAAAGATAAAGTTTAACAGATTTTATTTCTGCCATGTGTAATGAAATAACCCTGATACCTTTCTCTTTCCTACCCATGAACTGGGAGGATTGTTCCTTCTAAAAACTAATGTCCTCTAATTATGCTCATACTGAACACTACTTTCTATTTCTTTACACATCCTGCTTACTAGCACTCTAAGCTCTTTTTTAGAAGACAAAGGCTGTTATATCATCTTTGTAGCTATAATACCTTGCTTTCTCCTGGTAAGTGAATAAGCCAAGTGTGCTGTTAGCATAAAGCATCCTATTCCTCCTGTGGTACGCATTGTGAAGACCCATGTCAGCTGAAGTATTTTACCTTCGCCATATATTGATAGCAAATTTTAATACATTTTTGTTCTATTATAAGATCTTCCAATAAATTTTCATGTAATCTCAGTATTATCCACACCCTCTCCCTTTTTAACATATGTGCCCAAGAAGACACTGCATTAGATTTGCAGCTGACACCTCATAGGTGCTTCATCTTTCAGTTTCCAGCAGGGCCAGCCTCCTTGACCTAATTAAACTTCTCCACTCCCACATGACTAGTAAACACTATAATTAATTTATAAAGCACTCTAAAACACCAGCTGGCAAAAATTTCCTATCAATGGCTTTCACAGAATAAAAAGAACTATGAAGTTGTAGATTTGTGAAGAGCATATGCATGTATATACACATCTTCTAATCCACTAAATTTCTAAGAAGGTGAAATAGTAAAGTGGTCTAAGCACGCAATGTCCAATAACTTCTTATTCTTTCTTTCAGTATATTTATGTAGAATTATAGAAAGAAAACTGCGTGACAAAATATTCTCAGATATTTTTCTGGAGTCTATGAAACTTGAATGCCTATCAATGTTCACACTCACCCCAAACACTATTGTAAAAAACTATGTAGTCCCTAAAACAATGTCGAGAAGAAAGTGGACAATCAGTTTAAGGATTTCGCAATGGTTTGAGAAATAAAGATCTTCAATGGCCATCTCCTGGGATATTTGACTATTCCAGAGCCACAGTAGGTAAAATTTCAAGGTGGCTCCCAAGATTCCTGCCCTCTGGTATATAAACATGCCTTGTATAATATCTTCACTGAGACTATGGGCAAGACCTGTGAATATGATGGGGTATTACTCATTTGATTAGGTTATATTATACAACAAAGGTAATGGGATAATTTCTCCCTCAGCTGAACTACACATATAGATGGTGGTCTTATGTTGGTAGTGATGGTGGTGCTGGTGATAGGTGTGACAAGTGACAGTAGTCATTGAAGTAACAGCAGCAGCCACAAGAACAGATTGTAGAGAAATTTTTCTGCTGGCTTTGGGTCATGTGATTAGGATGGAGGGCAGTCTCTAGCAGCTGAAAGTTCTGGCTGACATCTGGTAAGAAAATAGGACAGGTTTGTAGCTGCAAGATACTCAATTCTACCAATAAACCTAAATTAGCTTGGTAGATGATGCTGAGCCTTAGCTGGAATTATACCCCAGTCAATACCTTGATTGCTGTTATGAGATTCTAAGCAGAAAATAAGCCAGGCTCAGACTTGTGACCCATAGAAACTGAGAGATAATAAGTATGTATTGCTTTAAGCTTCTTAGTTTGTGGTAATTTGTTACACAACACTAAAAACATCTAAGAATCAACAGCCTTTTTTCTCTGGGTACTTACTATCCTTTCGCACAGTCAGTGGTGCCTCTTAGAAGTCAGGTTCATATCACCATACCCCTGACCATCTGACAGGGTTGATTGGATCTGACTAAGCTAGCATGACTTAAAATTGGGACAAAAAGACTTCAGTTGAGATTCTCCTGAAAGAAAGATAGATATAAACCTGGTGACACTACCTTTCATGCAGGGCTGTCTCTAGGATATACAGGGCCTGGGGAAGTATTTAGAGGTGGGCAGGGTGGGAGCTATCTTCAGATCAACATTTTGACTATAAAAGTAATTAAATAAAAGTTTTAAAAATGAATAAATACAACTTATGAGTGCATGTGAGGTACAGTGATTTATTGATAGAAATGTAGGGTAAGGAAAAGACTAACGTAGATGTTTATTATCTAATCAATGCACACGAAAAATTTTCCTACTTTCCAAGAACTGTGTTTTTTTTCATTGTCAAGGACATAGTTCCTGGCTTAAAAAAAGAAGACAGGAAAAGAAAGGTAACTACATTATTATTATTCACAATGCCATAGCTCTTTGGAAACTTCTAAATTGAAACAGTATAGATCTTCATCCCTCTGCAGTTCCCCAATGCCATTTATTTAATGCTGATTACATCATTACTCATCTCATGGCAGCATTCATTGTGCTGCCCATGAATATTGGCTTCCATTGACCCTCAAATGTTGTTAATGTGCTTTGTTGATGATGATCCCAAAGCAACTTTTATCCAGAGAGTGAAGAAAAATGTAAACAATTACTCTGTTTTATGATCATGATAAATGTATTATTTGGAATTTTAGAGCTTTATTTATAGAATTTATAACATTCATATAGAACACATCTTCCAATTCTGTCTTTTCTTGAAATGTCTAGGCCTTAATCGCTACATTGCTAGAATGTGATCTTTTTAATGTTGACCTCAATCCTCTCTTCCACACACCAGTTACCAACAGTGAGGATAGGTAAAGGGCACTGGGAGAGGAAGAAAAACAGTTCTAATTTGGCATAAGAACAACCAATGACAACAGAAGATCATAACACTGATTAAAAGTTAGAAGACATTGGAAAGAAGGGCCTGTTGATTTGTCTGCTACAGTCTGGAAAACCCTGAAAAGGAATAAGCATGAACAGGACTAGGAAACAAGCAGCTCCTAGCTTGGAAAAGGGCGAGCTCTGGGTAGTCAGCAGTGGGGTCAAGGTATGACTCTGGATAAAGGACTGCTTCTGCTACCCTTGCCTCCACCGTACACAGCTCCTGGATCTAAACATCAACCGGGGATATAAAGATTTTAGCATACTAGAAATACGCAGTAAGTAATAAATGGAAGCCACTATTAAATGAATGCCTGCAGACATTCAAATTGGATTTAGGAAATTCTGTTCACCTTAATTTCACAAATACAAATTTGATATCAGAATGTGCAAACTTTATTTTCAGATGACTGATGGAATCAACTGCATGGTAATTCTTCCAATCTCAATTCCAATCTGTATTGTACCATTTCCAAATTCTGAGTGTCATTTTGGATACTATAACCATTCCACAATCCTGCAACTCCACACATAATACTAAAATTCAGACATAAATTCACAGACTCCAGAATTCTGCCTAGGATCTCTACTGTCCTAATGACCTAAAAAGTGAATTTCATGTTCACAAATTCCCAGATTAAAATTAGGGATTTACATAGATATGAATACTGAAGCCATGTTCTGCTTATTTAATTCCTTTCTTCTTTTGACTTATTTGGAGTAAAAATTTTATAGTTGCTTACTACATTATAATTCCAGATATTTTATAACACATGGATTTATAGCACATGAATTGCTTACTAAATTATAATTCTAGATATTTTACAACACATGAATTTGTGTACCATAAAATTAAGAAAAAATTCTTGTCCACTAAAAAAAAAGCATTTCATTATACATCAATTATGAATCATGCAATGAATTTAATATTTGGAATTTTACAAAGTTATTTCCCATTGGTTTTAAACAGTAGTTTTGTTTTGTTTTTTCTCTGTATGTATGTGAATATACAAGAAGAAAATCTGCTTGATATATCTAGACTTCAAGAAGTCTTAAGTATGGAAATGCAAAACCTCAAGAGATTGGATTTTTGCTACCTTAAACCCTCAGTAAATATAGAACTGAGAACTGCTCTTTTCTTAATAATGTTATTGTTAATGTGAGTTATGGCAGATTCAACCTCCCAACTGTAAGAAACCTCAATCACAATCAGAGCCAAAGTGTACCCACATATCAATGACACTCAAAACGTTTTAAGAGAATCTATGCTCACTCTCTTTGCTCTAAATTATAATATTAATAGTATCTACTGAATCAAGGAACTGGTGGGCTGTGGTGACAAGGATCGATTTTTTTAACGATGCACCCTAGTGGAGAGCTGTTGGACTCAGTTCATGCTTTCTTCTCTTTCTCCTTGCCTGACTTCCTCTGCAACACTTCAGTCCTGCTTGCACCATTCCCTTAAAAAATTGTTTTTAACATTTTGTTTTTAAAAAATGCTGAAATTGTAAGTATTCATTTTAATGAATTCTTACAAGGTAAAGAACTCAGACTCAGGACAAAGAATATTACCAGGACCCCAAAGGCTCCTTCCAGTCAATATCTCCTTGCTCTCTAGGATAACCAGTAAGCTATGTCAGTTTTGCCTGCTTTTGAACTTTAAAATGGAATCACATAGCATATACTAGCTTGTGTCTGCCTTTTTTTCAATTTAGCATTTCATTGTGAGTGATATCTGTATTGTTCAATGTGGTTGTGATTTGTTGGTTCTCATTGTTGTATATAGTTTAGCACTGTGTGAATATGTGACTATTTATCCAAACTACTATTCATAAACAATTAGGAATTACTAATTTGGGGCAATTATGAATAATGATGAACATTTGTATATACTTCTCTGGTGAACATGTGCATTTCTATTGGGACTACAGTTAGGAGTCAATTTCAGGATCATAAGATTATTCATATATTAAATTTTAATAGATAATGACAAACGCTTTCCAGCGCAGTTACAGCAATTAACACTTCTGCTAGCAGTGTATACGAATTTGAGTTGTTCCATATCCTCATCAACACTGAGTATTACCTGAAATTTTTATTTTATAGTGGTATCACATTCTGGTTTTAATTTGTATTTCCTTGGCTTGCAATGCTAGCCAAGACTACTGCTTTCCTGGTGATTACAACTAAAAACTCAGACATAATACAAAAAGCAACCACACGAAAACTCTAAAAAGTAAACAAAAACAGGCAGACTAGGAAACCCTGAATAAAAACTTAGAGGAATGCCCTCCACGCTTGTTTGTTCTGTTTTCTCTCAGTTTTGACCTGGGGCCTGACACCTAATGAAACAATGATGGCAACACAGGCAGCAAATAATGAGCAAAACCCCATATTTTCAGTCAGATGAACTGAGAAAAGGGTTGTAGGTTGTAGGAAATGTCTGGCTTTTTTTTTTCCCTCTCTGCGTATTGACCTGAGAGTTCGAGACCAGGCCTACATAGCTACAACAACTGGAGAAAACATGCCTTTCTAGACAAGGGAGAAGACAAGGAAGCCTCTGTAATCTACAGAGTAGGGAAGAAATGCACTTTTTTCCCCTCACTATTTTCTTTCACCTCTGAGCGCCAGTGTGGGTCCTCATCAACTAAGAGGAGTTAGAGAAGGGGACTCCATAGTTCTATGTACAAAATCACATAAGTTTTATGCTCACACCTAAACTGAGTATCTGTAGAATAGACATAAGGCTACAGAGCAAAAGATATGCAAATTGAAAATAATCTGAATGTTATATGCATGGGACAGGCTCAAAGCTAATTAACAAAACCATTGAAACTAAACTGCTATGGAACCAGCAGCCACCGAAGAGAGGATTTAATTTGTGATGTTAGTCAAACTAGACTGATTGCCTCCTAAATCAAAACAAAACAAAAAATCAACATTCCCCAAAGATGTTTAATAGTACCCAGTTTATTAAGCATAATATTCTAAATATCAAGAACAAAAACTTTAATTACTCACTATAAAAAGAACTGGAAAAATATGATCAGCTCCAAAAAATAAAATGCCAATGCTACATGATCAAAATGTTACAATTATTAAAAACATGAGAGCAGTTATTATAACTAAAAAGAACCTGAAAATGTTCTTTCTGGGTATATGCTGTACTCTAGAAAAATTCTTGCACTTTTATATCTGAATCCATACATTAAGAATGCTCCTGCCAGCATTGTTTTAATGACAACAATCTGGGAAATAGAAGGAATAAACTAACACAAAGAAATATTAACAGAATGTGGTAGCTACATGCAGCAATATAATATGAATTCAGCAGCACATTATTGAGTGGAAAAAACCTTGCAGTCCACTACATAAAAAATACCCTCGTAAAGGTCAACGTTTACCAAATTTAACATACATATATACTAATTTGTTTAAAGTCAAAGAAACAAATGCAAATACAAGAGAATGTAACCTCAGTAAAAAGCAAAGGAGTGGGATCGGAAAAGACATCCGTACATTTTAACACTGGCAACATCTTAATTTTAAAATTACTGGTCGGTTGTTATGTGCACATTGCTTATTTATATCATATCTACTTAAGCATTAAAATGCAAAACGTTTTTAAACCACTCCCAGGTGCACACAGAAGGCACGAAACTTTTAATCCTATATTACAGCTTCTCCATAACTTGCTCAGCCCACCGTTATTTCCTCCTTAGGCGAAGGTTGAGAAAACCGCGCTTCCAAGGCCGAACAGTTCAGTCACTTCCCCCTCCGCCTCTCTAGCTCCACCCATTTGAGCGGAAGTACCGTCCTTTCGGGTCCTCCCGCCTACAGGGGGCTCTCCGAGACTTCTAGTGCCACGAAGGTCTCTCGCCGGAGCTGTCCGTATGATGCCTGATAGTTTGCCTCGAGAGAAGATATTCGCCTTAGAACGCTTTCGGCCAGGAAAAAAAATCGCACAAACATCTTAATCGTGACTATATGTTCAAACTCAGCCTCAGTCCCGTGCCCTCAGTATCATACCTTTACACAGTGGCGGGTAGGAGTCAGGCAGTGTAGAGACAGCCCGCGGGACCGAAAGTCCCAGACCTGCTTCCTCCTGTGAAGACGTAGCTGCGGGTGGCTGTGGTCGCGGCGTCCAAGATGTCGACCAAGAATTTCCGAGTTAGTGACGGTGACTGGATTTGCCCTGACAAAAAGTGAGTTCATCAAGGGTCCCCACCGGAGCAGGGTGTATTGGTGGAGAATTTCTTGGGTCCGTTGGACATTTTTTTTTTTTTTTTTTTAATGATCGCCAGTGCCTTCAGCCGGCTAGAAGCGGCGGAGAGCCGGCTACCGGGCGGGAAGGAGGCTCCCGGTCTCCTCAGGATAAGGTCTTTCCGAGCCTTTGTACTGCGTGTGTCTCTAAGCGTTTCCTCGACATTATATTTCCAAGACGGCCCCTCTTTATTACGGACGAAAGAGCCTGCGTTCGGCCCCCACCCCCGCCTCGCCGTGCTTCAGAGATAAGGAAACCTCCCGGGTGGCGTCCAGCTCGGTGTTGGATCTCCCCACGTGACTTTCCCTGCACAACTTTACTCCTGCTCGCGGAAGGCGTCGCTTTCTCCTGCGCCTCATTTCCCTCATAGCTTGCCTTTTTTTTTTTTTTTTTTTTTTTAAGTCCCCGCTGTATCTCTTTTTTCTTTTCTTTTTAAACCCCAAAACTACCCTTTGGTTTGGGAAATTCCTATGTTTTTCTTCGTTGACCTTCAACTTCCCCACAAAAATTGAACCTTTCGTCTCTCTAGCGCCGAAAAACTGGAGGGCCGTCTTATTTCCTGTTTGGTCCTGGAGAAGCCTGCTGCAAACAAGCACATGTTTTCGTGTTGAAAACTATGCACTCGTAAAGTTGTTAGTCAGATTGTACTTGAAGGTGCCCAGTTAGGTGTGCCTGTTTGGGAAAGATACGGGAATTTCTATGGAAAGTAAATGTCAAAAAGTAAATGCATAAACCTTGTTCAAATAAAAAGATCTTTGATTTCCTGTTCCCCAGCTAGGCACAGATCTCACACTGAGTTTGTTGTATTAGAGAGAAAAAACGTTGAGGTAAATTGGGGTTTAATTCCAGCCCGCTGCTTATAGACCATGTAACTGTAAGTAGGTTGTTTAACTTTGCTAAAAATTTGGAGTCACATAGCTTTCTTACAGTAAATGTATGATATGTCAGAGTGTGTGCAAAGCAGTGAAGTGTAGCAAATTCTCTTTTTGACAGCCAGTGATAATATGAGGAGGTTAAGTCCAGATTTCTGTAACATTTGTCTTCTGTTGTTTTTCAACAGTTTAAATGAAACATTACTCTGCTTTTGACATAATAAAATTGGTGGTTCTCAATCGCATAAAGATTAAAATGACCTGAAGGATCTCAAGTCTCTTAACAATTATTGAGTGGAATAAAAGTCTTATTCTCTGAATAGTATTTCTCCCGTGATAAGAGTATTCAAGACATTGAAAAGGAATAGAACAACAACTTCTGACTTTGTGTTGGTCATGTGTAGAATAATATGTTTTTGACAGTGTCATTAATGACATACCCAAATATTTGAGGTAGTTCTCTTAAGAGCATTTCAACTCAGTTACAACATAGGAATAGAATATTTTTTCTGCCTTGTGTGTAAATCCAGAAAAAGTTTCCAGAATATATTTTTAATGCTTATTGGGGTCATGAAGGATAGTTTAGGAAGGCACAACCTAAAATTATTTGGAGTGCTTTAAGTTTGCTGTCCATTCATACCTAACATTTTATTTCCTCACTTAAAAAATGTAATCAACTTTTTTAGTGCGAGCTTTACATGTCATTCAGAGCACTTAACATGCTTTTGCCAAAATGCATTCTAAGCCCATGTTGGTGAATCTGATAGCTTTGTTTTTAATTAAGTTTGCTTTTTATGAACAAAAAGTGTTAACTATCTGTGTTGAGGTTTTTGGTTATAATTGCAGTTTTTAAAACTCTCAGTAGTTTGATGAATACCAAAAAAGTTTAGTTTCACTATGAAACCTCTGGTATATCCATTTTCTCCCCGGTGGTCCACCCTTAGGATTTTTGTATCTTATCACACTTTATACATTTTTTGGTATATCTTAGTATTTTCTTTGCTAGGAGTTAATTTTGAAGTTTTTTCAAACTCCTTGGTTCCTGTCAGTAATTGTTTACGTAGAATTAAATCTCACCTAGACTATGCAAGGGAATTTTGTTACAATTATTTTTAGTGTTAATCTGAGGTACAGAGAATGCAGAATTACCCACCACAATCACATAAGTAGTATGTGAAAGCTTGATGTTTCTTTCTTTTCCTGGACTTGTGACTTCAAGTCTTTTTTTCACCTAAATTGTGAAGGGCATTTTGGTAGTTGATATTAATGTGACAGAGATGGTGTTAGAAGTTCTGGATTCATGTATAAATGAGAACACATTAAAAAATAAATGTATATTGAATTTAAAAATTAAAGATTTGAAAGATATGGTGTAAGCATGTTTTACTTTATTTTCAGATGTGGAAATGTAAACTTCGCTAGAAGAACCAGCTGTAATAGATGTGGTCGGGGTAAGCATTTAATGACTCGTCTATTAAGATTATATATGCAAATCGTTTCCTTTATTTCCCTAGATTCAAATTATATTATTTTTCTATTTTCAGAGAAAACAACTGAGGCTAAGATGATGAAAGCTGGGGGCACAGAAATAGGAAAGACACTAGCAGAAAAGAGCCGAGGCCTGTTTAGTGCTAATGACTGGCAGTGCAAAACGTATGTGTTTCAACTTATCTTCTCCTCTTCCATAATAATATGTCCAGTCACTAGTGGTTAATATCATCAATTCTAGTAGTACCATTGATAAACCAAGGTAATCTTAAGTCAAAGATCCGTTGATTGTTACTCAGTTTGTTTCTGATCTTTAAGTCCAAATAAGTCTTAAATGTGATGTTAAAAATAGTTGTTACTGTGATGGAGTATATATAGCAGTAAACATGTTACTTTTTATTACTGAAAAAAAAAAAAAAACTTTTAGCTTTTAACATTAATGTGAAGTATATCAAAAATTTGTTTTTGCCTGTTTTCAAAAGAGATAACATGCCATAAATAATTATTCCTAATTAGATAGGTTAATATTTTTTCTTTCAAGTTCTACATTGATTTTTACAGCTTTTCTTTTATACATATGAATCAGATATATGTGAAACAGGACTTAATAAAGAGAGTCTTACATAGATTTCTGATACTATAGATATTCACTATTGCAGAATTTTTCAGCACCAGATGTCACTGATATGTTGTGTAATTCAGCATTCAAAATGATTTATGAAAAAAATATATAAACATTTGAAGGCCATTAACATAATTTTTTCTGAGTGAATTCAGAGACTCAGAAATTAAGAGAACCTTTATTCCCTAAATCATCATAATCTCTTGATAAAGTTTGTCATTTATGTCTCATAAGATGACAAGATACTCTACAGTGTGTGTCTTTTGCCTTTTCTGCTTAAATAGTTCAGGCTGTTGTTGGAGCCATATTCTCTTCAGATCAGTGTACATTTCCTGTATTTGTAGTATCCATAGTAAACATTTCTTTATGGTAATGATTTTATTCTAGCTTTCATTTTGAAGTTCTATCGTGTCTAATAATTTACTATTTTTTCTTGTATTATAAATCACTAATACATTATTATTTAACCTCAAAAGTTGCAGTAATGTGAATTGGGCCAGAAGATCAGAGTGTAACATGTGTAATACTCCAAAGTATGCTAAGTTAGAAGAAAGAACAGGTAAGATGCAATCATATTCTAACTAAATGATTTTAAATGAATTGAAATTTAAATTGCTAAGTATATCACCTTGTAAATATATAGTAAGTAGTTATTCGGCCCTTGCTTTTTTAACCTTGAATTTTTGTTTTAGTTTTTCCTTTATACACACAAGAAAGTCATCTATTGTTTTATAATTTCACATTTTACAAAGTAAAGCATTAAGTAGCCTTATCCTAACAAAAATTAACATTAGGATACTTTTAGAAATGCCTCATGGATCAACAGTTAGGTGGATTGCCTCCAAAGGAGCCTAAATCACATACCCCTGGGTTCAAGTTCCAGGTCCAGGAGAAAACAGCAAGAGAGAATAACTGAATAAAAATAAAATAGCTAATTTTTTTTTTTTTTTTTTAAGAAAGATAAGAAATGCCTTATTCCCATCTTTTCCCTTGCTAGGCTAGACTTTTATTAGTAATGAATAATACCATTTTTTTAAATTTGATATCCTATTAAGTAAAAAGAATAAAGAGGCATCATTTAAAGTATTTATCTAAAGCTTAGGCAGTACTCAAAATTGATTATGCTTTAGAATCATCTGAGGAACGTTAAAAATACAGATTCCATAATAGCTATTGAGTCTCTTTGGAGTTGGGTACCAAAAATATCTAGGTGATTTAGGTGTATTTGGTAACCATTGACCTAAATAATTTAAAATGTGGGGTTTTTTTGAGTTATAATTGACCTAACATTAGTTTCAGGTATCCAGCAGTGATTTAGTATTTGTATATAGTACCTGATTACCACAGTAAGTCTAGTTAGCATCTGTCATCATACATAGTTAAAAAATGTTTTTCTTCTGATGAGAACTTTTAAGATCTTTCTTAGCAACTTTCAAGTATGGATTACAATATTAACTATTGGAACCATGCTATACATTTCATCCTTGTGAATTATTTTATAACTGGAATTTTGTGCTTTGGACTTACTTTACCCATTTTCCCCCTCCCCTTCTCTGGCAACCATCAATTTGTATTTTATACCTGAGCTCAATTGTGGGCTTTTTAAGATTCCAAAAAAAATTGAGATCATAACAGTATTTGTCTTTCTCTGTCAAATTTATTTCACTTAGCATAATGCCCTCAAGGTCCATCATTTTTTTCCTTTGCTGATGAGATAATTTGGACATGCTTTTTGTTATTTATGTGATTGACATAGGATAATTCATGTTCCCCTCCTTTCTTAGGATATGGTGGTGGTTTTAATGAAAGAGAAAATGTTGAATATATAGAAAGAGAAGAATCTGATGGTGAATATGATGAGGTAAGCTGAAGGGGAGTGCCATTTAAATACAAATCTGGAAAAAGTTAAATGTAAAGAAAAACTTTTAAATATATCTTATTTTGATAAGTACATCTTGAGGCTATTACAGCAGTTTTCATTTTGTAGGACATATTAATTGACAAGCATATAATTGTCATAACTGACTTAATTCACATTAACTTAAATATATAAAATTCCTTAGAAAGAAAAGTAATTTTGATATACTTTCAGCTGACAAAATGTAATGAAACTTTTTCTCTAGTTTGGACGTAAAAAGAAAAAATACAGAGGAAAGGCAGTTGGTCCTGCATCTATTTTAAAGGAAGTTGAAGATAAAGAATCTGAGGGAGAAGAAGAGGATGAGGATGAAGATCTTTCTAAATATAAATTAGATGAGGTAAGTTTTTTCTTATTCTATTTCCCCTTTGTCTTGTTTGAGCTATGACATAACATTACTATTTTAGACAAATTTAGCCCTTGATGAAGGTATGTTCTCATGAGTTTTGTGAAGTTTAGCTCTGCCAAGTACTGTATTGCCTCTCGAGTTGACAGTAGTAAATGGGACAACCACTCTTTTAATGAAACTTAAATTTTACAAAATGAACAAGATAATTTATCTAACAGTAATGTTGCCAAAGACATATGGTAACAAATTATTAGAAGGGCTGCTTTGGTTTCAGTGAACGGGGTACTTCTGAAGGTGTGAAATTTGAGCTGAGACTTGAATGAAGAATCTATAGGAGGGGGCCAGATAAGCCTTAGTGGAATAGTGGTACAATCTGCCATCTCCAACTGAGCACAGTTACTGTAAATATTAGGGACCCAAATTTGTGTCCTGGGGCTGGGATAAACTGTCAGGATGGACAACTAAAATAAAGTGCTTCTTCCTCTCTTTTTCCCTTCCTACCTACTCACTTTCATTCCTGCCTGCACTTTCCTTTAATGAAAAAGAGATAGGACCAGAGCTCTTGTCAGGCAGAGAGAATATCAAATGAAGATTCATAGAATCAGAATAACAGATAATTCAGAATAGCAAATGAAGTGAGAAATAAGCCAGCAATGTTCAAAAGAATCATGAAGTAGATTAGTTTGATTAGAGCAGAGGAAATAATTAGATGAGGAGGACACAGCCAGAGTAGACTGGTGATGTTTGTTGGACCAGCGTGTAAAATTTTACAGTCAGCTCTGTAGAACCAGATTAGGGTACACTGGGGGGTCTGATCATTAGTGTCTCACATAACTAAAGAAATCAGGGTGGAAAGTTTTTTAGTTTTATTAAGAAATAAATGAGATCTATTTGTTTAATCTGTATTTCAGAATGATGATTCAGTATATTCAGATAGTGGGAATGGGGTAGAGTTCCAGAGTTAGGCAGACTACCTCAGAGTTTTAATACACAAGAGAACAAATGCAGTTCTGAACTAAAGATTAAGGAAGATGAATTAAAGGACTTAAAAAGAGAATGGAAGTGAAAATTACCGATAACTTTGTATTACGTTGTGATAGAAAAGAGAAAAAGACTATGACTTGAGGGTTACTTTTTTGAGTGTCTGAATAGTCATCAGGTTTATTTAGTTGGAATGTAGTAGGCAGATTTCAGGATGGAAAATAAATTTGCCAAACTATTAGTGATGCAGATGTCAGGTACATAGAACTATTCATCTTTCCTAGTAGATGGCATATTTTAATGTTTTTAATTGACTTTCATTTTTGTTAGGATGAGGATGAAGATGATGCCGATCTCTCAAAATATAATCTTGATGCCAGTGAAGAAGAAGATAGTAATAAAAAGAAATCTAATAGACGAAGTCGTTCAAAGTCTCGATCTTCACATTCACGATCTTCATCACGCTCATCCTCCCCCTCAAGTTCAAGGTCTAGGTCCAGGTAAACGGGTACAGGTCAAGGGTAACACCAGTCAAAATGTCAGTATCTAACTTCTTTATTTATAAGTTTTGTGTTTTTCTTGACTGAATAAACTTTCCTATTTATTTTAGATATTTATTTGAATCACCTTTGAAAAGATAGTCTTTCTTAATGCCATGAGGTTTTTTCCAGTATTTAAAAAGATGAAAAATTTTAATAAAGAAATTCCTTAGTCTGTCTTAGCACCATGCTTTTATTAAAATAGATTTTAAGAATTCATTTTATCATGTTTAATCATATATAATTCTCTAAACAGGTAGTGTACATTTAGTTTTTTAAGTTAATACACTGAAGGTTTGCATTTTCAATGATGATGATGAAGTCTACTGTGGAAATTTTTTAGACATTAAGTCATTGCTTATACAGAGTTTCAATAATTTACTTTGGTGTAGATATTCTAATAAAGGAACAAATTCAGACATTCATTCTATTGGCTAAATACGTACAATTTTGATATATCCAGAGGTAAATTAGAGAATTTAGTTGGTGGTATACTTGAATATTATTTTGTTACTAATGTAAAATTTTAATAAGTATTCCCTGATTGTATAGTCAATAAAATTTTGGTGACAAAAAGCAGTACCACTTATAAACAGTGTTCCTTGGAATTTCTATTCATGGTTAGGTGAACACATGAGCAATGAATTTTAATGATATTTAGGAATTAAATGTTAGCTAGTCGATAATTATTTATAAAACCTAATGAAGTTTAAAAGCATGATTATAAAGATAATTTTAAGATGAAATATAGTCTTTCTATAGGTTATTTAAGGAACAAATTCAAAGGTATAAATTGATTTTATTTCATTTGTAATTTTTTTAATTCAAATGAACTGTCTCCTCTTGTGTTAAAACAGTGACAGTATTGTTAATGTGTTTTCCTTTTTATTTTCTAAGCTTTGAAAGCAGAAAATGGGTTAAACAGACTTGTAAGCTAGCATTAAATTTTCATACTAGCTGGAGATTCAAGAAGTAAGAATTTTATAAAAGAATTTATTCTAGAAACATTTCAGAAAAGTTAAGTATAAACTGGCAACATTTACTGATGTTTAAGTCCTGGGTGACTTTAAATACTGTTTGTGAACATTCAGTATTTAATTTTTTTTAAGTGGTAATGCCAAATGGTGAGTGTTTTTATTTGTACAGTCTTGATTTCTAGAGTTTGGCATACACCTTCAAATAGAATTAAAAGTTACCTTAAAATAATTATGTTTTGAAAATACATATCTGAAGTAGTTGTTCCTTTTTTTTTTTTTTTTTTTAATGAAAACTAATTGCATATCTTTCAGTGTTCATATCACAAAGCTCAGTTAAGTTGTCCTAGAAAAAAAAATCATTCCATGTTGTTCCAGGTCCCGTTCAAGAAGTTCTTCCAGCTCGCAGTCAAGATCTCGTTCCAGTTCCAGAGAACGTTCGAGATCTCGTGGGTCGAAATCAAGGTGAATGAGGTAGCATCTCTCTGTAAAGCAGAGAGAAAAATTATTTAAAGGCCGCAGAAGGTGTTGCTGCTTTCCCCCCTCTTATTTTGCTTCTATTTGTCAATTTTATTTTAGCATTAAAAAACTAATGCACTTGTCATCAGCTTAATTTTCTCACCATGAGATGTTTCCATTGCCAGCAATGTGCCAAGACATTCCCATGATTGAATTAAGGTGGCTCTTTTGCATTATGCAAGGTTTGTTGTTTTTTGTGTTAAAATGTGATGAAATAGTAAGGTTGAGCCAAGTCTCATTACCAAATCTGTAGCACATGAAAGTTTTACGTTTACAGTGGTAGTTAAAATTAAAGACACAAAAACAAAAGATTTGCTCCATTTTTAAAAGGAAGAGAGAAAAAAACACTTCAAAACAGATTGTTTGCAAGGCAGTTGTTTTAATATTGCTGGACCAATTTTGTCATTTGCATCAGATAGTTTCTAGAAGGTTTTCAGGATATTTCCATTTTTCTGTAATACTACACAGAATTAAGTATATGTAGAACAGACTACTATAGAAATTCCATAAATTAGGTCAAGGAAGTATAATTAGTTTAGGTGTAGGATGTGGTCTTAAGTAAACATTATTAACTTCAGGTTAATATGACCTTCTGAGGGAAGCAATTTGTAAAAGCAAATGAGTCACTACTTGATGTTTTTTTCTAAGCTTACTTGAAATATGCTGCCTTTTTAATTTGCTTGTCAATTTACTAAAGGCATCTAATATGAAAATGACTAAAATTCCACTTGGGTGGAACTTTACACTGAAGTTTAATGATAGTTCTTTTGGTAAAAGTAATTAGCATGTTAGAGAACTGCAGTTTAACAGCATTTAAGGAGAAAAATGATATGCACACTTGTATTAAGTTAATACTGAATAGAATAAATGAGCTTATTGTTTTTATTATGTATTAATGTTTTAGTTCTTTTATTTGAGTGCTTCTTAGGTGAAGATTCTTAATTCCTAATTCCCTTTGGGAAGCACTATAATTAAGATTTACAGAATAGCCTTCAAGTCTTCATATTCTTCCCATTATTTCATTGCTTAGAACTTTCCAAAGAATTCTCCTTTTGGGCTTTCTGATTTTATTTTAAGCCCAAAGGTGAATTTTTTGGGAAGTTTAAGCTAAATTCCTTCAACCAAAATAATGTAAATGAAGAAAATTATTTGCATTTGCATTTACTTCTACCTGAAACATGTGAATGTCAACACTTCATACTACATGAATAGTGGTCCTTCATAAAAATACTGTTAGTATAAATCAAGTTTTAAAGTTAAAGTTACTCATTTTTTCTTTGACTATGTAGCAGTTCAGTAGTTACTCTTCTTTCTTACTCTGTCCCCTCTCCCTAGTTATTTTAATAACAACTTAACTAGAAAGTTACATAATTCCACAAGGAATTTTTATGTTTATTTTCCTCAGGAAGTTGGATATAAGATATATTTTACCTAAACAGAAGGATGTATTTTCTGAACATGAAGTTGTGCAAACTTGTTGATTTTGCTATTTATATATAGTTTAAAATGAAAACCTTAAATTTTCAAAGTAATTTGGAGTTTTAATATATTAAACTGGTCTTTAATCATAATTGGTGGACACTTAGAATTTTAAAACAGATGAAATTAAAGTAATTGAATTAAATAGAATTGTTTTCATGGTTGAACCAGAAGTCTTCTGTTGAGTAAGCAGTAAGTATTCCTTCTTACACATTTTTTTATAGTTATAAATCTGTTTATTTTTGGAGCTTTTAACTAAACCACCTCATTTCTTCTTTTAATGAAATGTTTGATTTGTTTCTCAATCAATGAAGATCCAGCTCCAGGTCCCACAGGGGCTCTTCTTCCCCACGAAAAAGATCTTATTCGAGCTCATCATCTTCTCCTGAGAGGAACAGAAAGAGAAGTCGTTCTAGATCTTCTTCATCTGGTGATCGCAAAAAAAGACGAACAAGATCACGGTCACCCGAAAGGTTTGGGTTTCTGTAGAAATTAGAGTGGGTGTTCTTAAGAGTGTTTTATAGATTAATTAAACTTCTTAGTCAAGGATTGGGTTTTCGTTTATCTCCTTTGTTCCAACTTAATACTTTTTAACTTAGATCTTCAAAAACAGATCATTTTGTTTTTTCCGTGTGCTTTGATCAGGTTGTTTAGAAAAGTTGTATATCAACTCCACTATGTGGTCATTTTATTGTTTTAAATTTTTATTTTCACATGTAATTGTGGCCAATTCTCGGTTATTTCTTTCATTTTAATTCAGAAGCTGTGTGCTAAAGTAAGAGGTTGAATTTTATATGGATTTATGCTATTGATTTTACATGAAATTTAGAAATCATAGGATTCTATGATGCTATCTAATTAAAAAATAATTTTCTGGATCCTTGGAAATCTGTCATTTAAATGTGTAAATGCATTTCCATAGCAGATTATTGTTTCATGTCCTTTCTAAGGAAATTGTTCTTGTAGCTAATACATTTTTCGTCTTGGGAAAGACCTTTACTAGATTACTTTTTCTGTATTGACATTTTTTAAATTTAGACTACAAGTGTGAACTGTCATCCTTTAAACAGGGTAATTAATTACTCAGTTTCATTAACTTTCTTGGTTTTCAGTGTCTTAATTATGTAGTTATTTTAATGGCTTCTTTTTTAATCTTTGCAAATTTTCTGTATCTGTTCAGCTTGTGAAAGTAAGAAATAGGTAACCTGATTATTGCTGGACCCAGTGGTAGGATTATGGCTTCATGATTCCTACTCGAACAAAATGATGATTAGTTTTGCTTCACATTTTGAAGTTTAGGTATTAAGGTTATACCCAACTATTCTTGTTTCTGTGCATTTGTTCTTTTGTAAGAAAATTACTCCATACTTAGTGAAATTGATTCATTCTGTTGCTTTCTTACCACTTCTGCAAGTTTTTATCTTAGCCACATATAATCCCCACCCCCACCCTCCCCTAGTCTGTGGTCATCTAAACTTAATGAACATGTTCTCTATTCCATAAGCCAGGTGATTGGTGAAAACACTAAACAACCTTGAGCCCAGGGTCAACCCCTCGGAACGCCACTACTTTACCCAGGTTGATATATTGACTTACTCATATTAGATGCATGACTATAACCCTATAACTTAATCGTATAATCATCTTGTGTGACTTAGATTCCAAAAAGGAATTTTTGTGAAATGCATATTCTCAAGCACAGCCAGAGACCTTGCTGTATTGATAGTTTATGTGTAGACTTAACTATACTATAGTATATCACAGAGTTTGGTTTAGTCATGTTTCCAATACCAGGTTGATATGCCTTTGTTATAGCTGTAATTTTATAAATTTTGCAAGGTGTTTCTTTACCTTAAAAAAATTGAGAGATGGCTATATTGTGAAATAAAGTATTTTTAAACTATAGAGAATTTAAAATTATGGTCGTCGTAGTATTAACTGAGCTCATGTCCAAAGTCTAAACATTAATTAATTTTATGCATGTTTGTACCTTTCATTTTAATTACTGATTGCCAGCGTAATGATGTTTTTATATTTTCAGTTTTATGAATGGATGCTGATAGCTAACTCCAGCTTACTGGGTTACTTGCTTTTTCCATTATGTCTTGCAGGCACCACAGGTCATCTTCTGGATCATCCCATTCTGGTTCCCGTTCAAGTTCTAAAAAGAAATAATGTATTAAAATTTACATCTTAAAAAGAAAAAATCCAGTGCAGTGCATGAAGCATATTTTTTAAGAAGTTGGTGTCTTACTTGGTCAGAAGTGCTAAATCTGCTAGTAGAGGTGCATGCCTTTCATTGCTTTTCAGAATAATACAATTGTGTTTATTTGTGAAATTAAAAGTAAAATAGTATTTTAAGCCATAATGTTCCCCAAAAAATGTTATCTTTATTTTTCATTATTTACAACATTTGCTTCATTTTTTAAACCATCTCAGCTGTAGCAAAGTACTTTTTTTCTTAATTTGAATTTTTCATTTCCAAATATTAACTCTCTTGACTTTAAGACAAAATTGCATAGACTTGCATAAACTTTGGGCATGGAGACAAGACTGGTGTAAAGTTGCTGAAAACAATCTTTTTATGTTAATCTGAGAAAAGAAATCAACCTGTATGTGTTAACTTATGTCAAAATGATTCTTATCAGAAAAAAGTTAAACTAGTTGTAAAACAACCAATTGGAAACTTTCCTAATTTGAAATTATCTTTGCTAAGGGTGCCTTAGAATCATTGTCTCTTAAGCAGTTTACTTTTTGCATCACCACATTTAATACAGATAAATCTTGTGAATTGCATGAGAAAAGGGTGTTATTTATTTTTCCCTTTCTGGCACAGAATTTTGAGAAGAATGTCTTTACCATTCTCTCCTATACTGTTAACGGTTGGTGAGAAAAATATCTTATTTCAAAATATTTATCTTGTTATTTTAGGAAGTTTATGTGATACCTTTAAATATCTAGTTATCATATAGGGTAGAAAGAGACAAATCATAGTTAATGAACAAATTCAAGAAAACTTTTAAAGAATATTTCTCTTTGGGAGACAGCCAAGGAAAGACATTGTGAATTTAAGTGTACATTTGCCTTGAGATTTTTAATTTTAAACATAGTGCTTAAGTTTTCTGAATAACAAGTGAATGCTTATTTCTGCATGAGTAAGCAGAAATAATTATTCCTATTCAGTTGAAATTACTTATGGCTTAAAATACTTTGAGATTGCTTTTTTTGTTGTTGTTTTTTTTTCTTAAAATTAAAATCTGGTCACTTGAGCTCCGTATTGTCTCTGGTTTAAAAACACAAGGTTTCTTTTAACAGTATCTTCAGTGACAATGCAAGGTAAGTATAATAAGGAAAATCAACCATTGTGCTTGGGAACTTTTTGTCATGGAATTCAGTACCCACTTTTCCTTGTTTTTATTTTGTTTTGTTTTTTGTATTTTACTTTTTCCCCTTGACAATGTCTACATTAGTAGACATTACACACTGTCTGCAGTTAAAAATTAAAACATTTTCAAGTATTTAGTAGACAGATGATACAAAGTTATATGTTTCTTATCTTTCACTGAGTGATTTTTCTCTTTGATCTAAAAGATGAAAGCAAAATACCTTTAATGTAGAAATATTTTGATAATATTTTTACGGTGAACTTCCCCTTGTTTTTTCACATCTTAATTTTTTTTTTGTACGTTTACTATAGGTTGCACAAGAACCTTTACTCTTGTAATTGTGCCTCAGACTTCTTGTAAGTCCACCTTATAAATTGCCCAGATGATTTAGATTCTCGTGTTTACCATTGGTTTATTCTTGTGCTTTCTGTATTTAAAAACTGGCTGTACTAGGCAAATGCAAGGTTATAAATTTAGTTAATAGTTTACAGATAATTCAGATGATTATGATTTCATTTGGCTTAACTAAACTGTACTAGTTCATTTCATAAGGAAATGATGCTGTAGACAAATGTAAATAAAGCCTGTGAGTCAAGCATCAAGTGGTATTTGTTGGAAATTAGAATTTGAGTTCTGATATAAAGTGTGTTTTAAGCTAATTACAGTCTTGTTACTTTTGATTGTGTTTTTTAAACTCTTTATGTTCATTTACTCTATATTTAATGCTTGGTTTAAAACATTTCACAGTCATCACTATAACCTTGGGTACTCAATTAATTGAATACTTCCTACCAGAACATTACATACTTTCATGTGTTAAAATAACATAGTGTGCTTCCTGAATTACTCTTAAAGCTATTACCTATAGTGCTCATGAACTATCTCTTTGAACTACTAAGTTGACTTTCAAGCTTCCAATCGAACAACTGTCAATAGAATCTTGGAATAAAATATCTAAATTCAGGGAAAGCTCTAAAAAAAGACCTATCTCTGGCCACAGTTAGGAAGATGCAGCATGCCTTTTTCATCTCTTCTTTTGTTGCTGTCTGGCATCCACAGCCACTGTCATAGTGTTAAGAAAGTGGGGAACTTTCTTTGCTCTGCCCCCGTTTTAGACGTAATTTTTAAATGTTTTTGTTTGTCTGTTTAACTGTAAATAACCTTGTAGATTTCCTGAACTGAAAATAGTATATTTTAATTCTAGAAAGTGAGTGACAGTTTAAAAGAATGTAAGCTATATGATGTGATTCATAGGTATTAACTAATTGTCCTTTTCACCTTCACATACTATTTTGTACTCACTGTTTTATCCAAAAAGTCAGGTTATAACTAAAGGAAAAGTAAAAACTTGCCCAAGGAAGCCATAGGAATGGCTAAATGAGGGTTCATCCCTTAGTGATGAGAAGATAAATATTTAAGCCCAAATGATCAAATAAATATGTTTTCATCTAGTTATTTGGTGAGAAGATGTTAATTTCAGTCATTTATAGATATGTAGAGGCAGGCACTATTTTGGAAGACCTTAGATTTATAGAAAAGTTACAAGAATTGTACAGTTCCCATATATCCCTATGTGTAGTGTTCACCATGATTAACATTTTATGAGAACTAAAGAAACCAACTAGATAATAGTATTACAGTCCAGATTTTATTTGATTTATCATCATTTTTTCCATTCTTTTCCAAGGTGTTATCCAGGGTACCACATTGCATTTCATTGTCATATTTCATCTGGTTTGACAGTTTTCATTCTTTCCTCATTTTTGAATACTTCATTAATCTTGGGGAGTATTGGGCAAGTATCCTGCAAAGTGTCCCCATTCTGAGTTTTGTCTTTCTTAAGATGAGACTGGGGTTTGGGATTTTTGGAAAGAATAGCAGGAAGAAAAGTTCCCTCATTACATGTTAATCAGAGGTATGTACCACTTGGTTAAGGTAGAATGTGCCCAAATTCACCATTGTACGTTGGTTGGTTGGTTTTTTCTCTTAACTTACTCCATTGTTTGGAATCAAATTATTAAATTATTAAATAAAATCAACCTTCAGATTGGATATATAGGTAGTTAAATTCCATCTCCTATGAGGGAAGGCTATCTACTCATTTGGGTTAAGGTTTATCACTTTCCCATTTATATTCTATATGGACTCATGTATATATTTACTTTAGGTGGTAGTCCATTGCTATGTTTTATTAATTGCTCAAATTAATGTAACTTTGGCCATTGGGAGCTCTTTAGGTTGGTTCTTGTGTCCTTTGACATACCCTCATTCTCCCAAAAAAAAATGTGTGTGTGTGTGTATATATATATATATATATATATATATATATATATATATATATATATATATATATATATGGAAGAACTGTGGAGAGGTATAATGAACTAAATGAGTGGATACGATCAGGAGGAATGGATCTCCTTTAATAGCCAAGGTTGAAGTCACTGAGAATGATCAGTAAACACTAATGGTTTTTCTCCCAAACACATTGAACCCAGATAGCATGGACATGAAGGTGGAAGAGTACGTTCAAAATAACTAAACATTAAATAATAGTTCCAAAATGTCTGTATTTAGAAAATAAAAGACACGTGTAAGAAAAATATTTACAATAAGGTGAATTTCCTTAATAGTTTAGTGGATAATTAAATATAACAGGATGATACAGAGAGAGGGCTATAACATTCAAGGAAATAAAAGTACTTTATTGTTTGAAACTAATGATATATAGCACAACCTTTTTTCTATAACTTCAATCTAATACAGGGGAAATTTGTTGTGTAAAATAGTTTATGGTAGGGGAAGTGAGTGATATAATGGGATAAATCAGTCTTGAATGAAAAGTGAACAGGTTTTCAGGCTCAAGGTTTGATTCTATTTTTAGCTGACCAAAAATACTGTTGACTGTGGGAATCCTTGGGGAGCAAGAACTTTGTAATACACTACACTTAAAACAGCATTAACAATGATGAATTAAAGACTTTTGTGTTACATCCAGAAGAGTTTTGTGTGCTGACCCTCAAAATGAAACATTACCTATTTTCAGTAAAATCATCAGAAAGGCTAAGTAATTACAACCTCAAGGTAATATGAAGTACTGTTGCTTTAGTAAATGTGATTTAGTGGTAGAATTGGCATTGATACATGATATTTGTCTTCCCCTGGTGTCAGAGTGCCTGATTTGAATTTGCACTTCACGGAAGCTGTATGAGCCTGGGCATTCTTTATGCCTCATATATGAGTACAGGAAATGTTGACTGTTCTATTTACCCCTTCTCATGTCTTCAGGTACTTCATGTATACTTATTTCCTACCTATTCCTTTCCATGGCACATCATGCATGTCTCTAACTGGTATGTCTCCCTTTAAGTATCAATTTCACAAGACAGGCCAGATATCCTACTTTGTTCTCAAGAACATTTTTCTATTAAAAGTTTAATTAGACCATTTTTCACAAGCTGAAAAAAGTTTGAAGTTACTAGTCCAGTGTCTGCTGCTGCCGTCAGTGGAGTATAGATAATTTCTAGAAATAACTTGTAAATAATCTTCATTGACCTTGGTGTTACATTTTAAGTATGCCAACCTATGTTTAATGCAAAGATTGGAAACAGGGCATCACTGGCAGGGCATCACTGGCAATGCATTTTGAAACCTGGTAGATTTTTTTTTTTTATGTTGCTAAGGACAGAATCATTAAAAATTACACTGATTAACTTGTGGCTATTCATGATCAAATTACTTAACACCCATTATAAAGAGAAAAACAATGGTAAGGATGAGCAAATTCTTGTCAGAAGCAGCACAAGCCAGAAGGTGATACACTCCTAATTTAAAAGTACTAAACACCGCGGTGCTGATATTCTAGATTACCAAGGTAATAGATAAAGCAAGCTTTCAGCTCATCAGATTCTTTACTCCTCAACCTCAATACAAAAAGTAATGGATGGTCTTGGCTGAAGAACACTGCTATAACCAGGTGGAAATCTGGGTCATCACAACACATGAAATGCTGTATAAGTAAAATAGTTTTTATTTTTCTTAATACTTTAAGAAGGTAATTAAAACAAATACATTGTGAGACATTTATGAATAACAGCAACAACAGCCATAGGTTCCAGTGGGAGAAGTTTGAGTGTAGCCTTGTGGAGTAGTTATCTTGAAGGTAATTGGTATTTTTAAAGATACTATATAAACCTCAAACAACTGCTGATGATAAATGCATAATCTTAATGAAGAAAATAGAATAAAAGAATCCCCCAAAAAGAAAAAATTGTGACAATTGGGTCAACTATAGGGTAGGGTTGTAGATTTAAATATCTGATTTATGTTGAATGTAAAAGGGATTGTCACATGGTATAAAGCAAGAGTAGCTACATAAAATCCACTGGACATTAGGACAAGACCAAAGAATACAGTGGTAAAACATTAAAAATAACTGGTTATATTCAATAAAAGATTTGAGGACAAATACTAAGGATAGATCATGAAGGCATAACATAAGTGTTCTATGCACCTGTTGGATTTAAACGTGAAGCAAAAATTAATAGGACTAAAAATTTGGAAAGCAGTTTTATCTCAATAAGTAGAAAAGTCAAGATAACTTGAAAAATGCTGTAAACCTACTTGGTCTCATCTGACAGTTACAGAACACTAAAATAAAAGTTTTTTAAGGGATATTTGTTTTCAGGTACACACAGTAGCAGTTTTAGTTAACAGTGGCAAGCAGGAAGAAGCATTTTTATGAATTTATTATTTAGTCCACACTGGTGGTTTTCCCTACCCTGTGGCTTGAACCCAGGTTTTTGTGGCCTGCATTCCTGCACTGCTCCACCAGGGCACACCAATAGGCATGTTCAAGTGCATATGGAACATTTATGGTGATAAACTATTCAGGCCATAAATGAGTAGATGCTGTGCAATTCCATTTTCGTAAAGTGAGTACACTGCTGTTGTGAAAGAAATAGGTGATTATTTCTTGGGGCATCATGCTTATTGAGTCACAAAAAACCTAGGCTTCCAGAATTGTATAAATCTGGATGCTAGTTGCTAAAAATCACAGTAAAGTTCTTTTGCACTTCATTGTATGTTATACCTCAAGACAAAATAGTATTCACCTAGAAGTAAAAGTAGTCTAGTAGACTAAGAAACCAAAAAAGGATGTAGGCCATATAGTAATTAGTGACTTGGAATAATTATATAGACAAGTTGTGTCTATATTCCCACTCAGTTTTTCACAATTTTGCAGTTTTTTAATGAACGTACATTGGCACATTATTATTAACTAAGTTTTGTTTTTCTATTAAGATATTCTTCCAGAATCTAATACAGGGCACTCTTGCATATAGTTATGTCTCTTCTCATCTGTGACAGTCGTTTTTCAGCACCTTGATATTTGAGGAATACTGGTTAAGTATCCTATAAAATGACCCTTAATTGGGATTTATTTTATTTTCATGATTAGACTGGGTCTATGGGTATTGAAAGTACAACAGGAATGAAATACTCTTCTCATCAGGAGGTGAATATTATCTCCATGACATTGCTGGTGATGTTAGCCACCATTAAGATTGTGTTTGTCGGATTTCTCCACTGTAAAGTTAGTACTTCTTTTTATACTATAGCTGTTGGAAGTAAGGTAGTTTAAAAGACCTCAAGGGAAGAGGGGGTACTATGCTGCACTTCCCAGGAGGGGGGGGGGCATATAAATTACGTGGGTTTGTCTTGCCTGATTTAGTCATGTATAAACTATCAATATAGATTTCTGCAGGTTGATTTTACATTTGGATTATAACACTACTACATTATATATTGTGTTACTCAAATTTTTCCAGTTTAGACTGCTGGGGATTCAAGTTTATTTCTATGTCAATTTGATATGTCCCCATTTTTTGTCTTTTGAACACTAATTTCTGGTAGTACAATATGGTCTAGGCTCATCTTGTATTTTCTCTGAAACAGCTGGTAAATCAGTTTTTTCTAAGGAATCTTGGTGGTATTGGAAAAATGGTATTTAGAAAACAAAATCTGGGTGTTATGCTACATAGAAATTTAGTATAAGAAGGATTTCAATCAGTCAAAAGAATAATGCTTGTTAAGTGGTACTAACTTCCATATTGTAATCAAATAAACAACTTTCACCTCATTAATTCCTAAGAAAAATTTAATTCAATGTCTCTTGTAATTTGAAATCTCTTAAATAATGTACAAGTAAAAATTCTATTTGTATTAAATAGTATAGCAAAAATATTCCAAAATTTAAGTTGGATATAGTTATTAAAATTTTATTATGCGGGAATCCTTAAAACCATAAAGGAAAAGATTGAACATTTTTCTGATTTTTTAATGTATTGTAAGACATAACAAAGATTTTAAAAAGACAAATGAGGAAAAATGTTATCTATAGAGTCCCTACAAATTAATAGCATAGTGGTTATCCAATAGAAAATGTACATAGATCAATTAAACAGAAAGTTTGCTAACTGACATGAAAAATATTTAATTTCACTGTAGTTAAGGAAATCCAAATCAATATATTCCGCTCATCAGATTGCAGATATTTTAAATAGCAGTTATACTCAGGACTGGTAAACCAAAAAGTAGAAATTCATCTATTTTGATTGGCAGTATCTGAGCATAGAGAAGAAAAATCTGAAAGAATACACCCCCAGCATGCTAGCTAATTTTTAATTAACTATTAGTTAATTTAGGAATAAAAGAAGTAAAGTGACTAACAACAAAAATATCTAAACTACTGCAGATTAGGTAAAAGATTGATATCGACCTGAATCAGGATGATAGCTGTGGAGATGCATACAAGTGAATGGGTTGAGATGAATTTTTGAATTATAGTGCTTGATGGTGAACTGAAAACATGCTAGGAGAGAGAATCAAGAGTAATCATTGGATTTCTACTTTAAGTGAATGCTAGTATTGCATACTTCCCCAGACGTACAGAAGAAAATTTCAAGTTTCATTTGAGTATATGGAGGATGGCATTGCTCTCAAAGGAGCAGTGTAGCCTGCACATAGGAATTTGGGACTCACCAGTGATTAGCAGTTCACTTCTACACATTTACCATGGAAACAAAGTCCCACAAATAGACAATATATACAGGAATGTTACTGTGCCATTACTGCCTACAGCAAAAAGTAAAATCAGAAAATTTGATTCTTGATATTTAAGAATTTCTCTGCCTGTTGACCAAAAGAGAGAAGCATGTTAAATGTTTAAGAAAACAATTTGCTGAAATACTTCCATTAATGATGAGAGGTAAAGAAACCACTAGAATTTTTCTGTTTTAATCTAGAAGATTTATGGTTTTGCATCTGTATGTATTTACATTCAGTCTCTTTTCCATTATCCTTATAACGCTTACTGCTTCTAGATAAGGTTTGTGTTCATTTTTATTTGCAGACAGGTATCCAGTTTTTCCAGCACTATTTATTAAAAAGATGTCCCTTAATTGATTATATTAACCATTTTGCCAGAAATTAAATTTGTATGTGTGAATGTGATAGCATCCTAGCTCTGTACAATAAAGTCAGGAGAAAACATTTGTGGGCAGCAGAACACTTTATTCTGGAGAGCCAACTTGGGGAGAGGCATGTGCAGACAAAAGTCACTAGCCATCTCCGCTGTCTTTCTGAACCCTCGGGTTTTTATGTTATTTGATGGGAAAACTGAGCTTTAAAGACAAAGGAATGTATTGAAAGGAGGTATTTGGAGTCTAATTGCATGTGGACAGTCTGGCATCCAGACACCTGGGAGTGGTTTTGCAGGGACTTTGGAACGTTTCTTAGTACTGGTGTGGGAATTTATTGCAGACCCCTACAAGATTTAGGTTAGTGTTACTGATTGTTTTCTAGCTTAAAGGACAGATTATAAGTAGATTTATCCTCAAAAATGTATATACATTTTTGTATATAGTAATTTTGTATAGAGTAAAAGATTTTACTCTATATGAAGATGTAGACATGGTATTTTATTCAATTGAACTGTATGCCTGTCTATGCCAATATCACACTGCTCTGCAGAGAACAATTATAAGATATGGTCAAAAATTTAAAATAAGTATTTAAATTAACTGGAAAGCATTTAAAATCCTTTAAAAAAAAACAAACAAAAAACCCCTGCAACTGAAAAGAATCAGCAGTGACCTTTTGGACTGAGTGATGCCCAAACTTCATCACTATGCCTGTAGAAAGTAATGATTAATAAGTCCCAACCTTACTGGCAAAAATTCTTCCCAAATCTGACAGTTAAACTATGTAGGAGTGAATGAATACCCCCTGGGAACCTGGTGAAAAAAGCAAGCAGAGATCAGAGAGAAATTTAGTCAATCAAGACTATAACTTCGAAACCTTTCTTAAATTAGTGTGTTCTCCACTGTCTGCCTTGGGTGGCAGAAAACAGAACTTTACAAACTTGAAATGACAAGACATAACAAAACTGACAGAGTAGCTGGAAATTATAATCGTAGAAGTCACAGATACCACTAACCAACAAATAGGTAAGGAGGAACTCACTCCACAAAAAGCTAGCCCAAAGAGTAACCTTCAGAAACTTGAGGACAGAGATGGTAGCTACATTCCCCAGGAGAAGGAATGTTGGCAAATTGAATCTAGTCAATTTAACTGCCGGTCATAAAATCCCAGTGAAGAAAATAATGGCATCTCCTGTCACTGCAGTATACCAGTTTTCAATTAAAAATTAAGCATGAAAGAACCAAAAGGAAGTCAATATAAAGTGTGTCCAGATGTGTGATATAGCAAAGACTTCAAAACATCCTTATTTTGTTGAAATGGTAATTATATTAATGTTTGAATGTTAGATCTACCTTGGGCTCCTAAGATAAATCCTATTTGACCATGAAAGCTGTATTATTTTTTTACAGATTTTCATGAGAACTTTAAAAAATTTGGTTTCATATGAAATCCTACTTCCATAACATCATAAAAGCCACTGAGAATGGCATTCTTCTGTTATTTTGGATTAAAAAATAATTTTACACTATAATATAAGCTTCATAAATAGATACCTTTGTGTTTTGCACTCATAAGGGTCTCAGAATTAGGTGTGCAATAAATATTTACTGAATAAATGACTGAAAAATAGGTTGAAATCAGTCGTTGGCTCCAAGGAGTAAGAATTGAAGGTATTTTCATCCATAATAAAGTGGTCAAGGACCTAAAACTAGTTATTAATCTTGTTTTCGTGTCCATGTCTTTTAAGATTGCTTTTCATTATTTTGTTTCTAAAGTTCAGTGGAAGTAAATAGGAAAGTTAATTCGCCAACATCAATTAAATATTGATACATGATGCAAATTTTCAAATCTCAGTGTGGTACAGTTAAATTTATAGATTAAAATTATGTTTAGGACAGTTAAAATATATAATGGGTAAATATATACTTTAAATGTGTGTTCTTTTAATTATCTGTATGCTATAACTGTTCATTGGTCTATTGATTGATCGGGCATGTCAGTTTATACTCTCAAAGCAAAAATAACCATAGTTCTGTATTAATGAGTAGACCTCCAACAAAGGTATCAGAGGTTCCCTAACCAAGGCATATTTGCCATTTAGAATTTCTCTTTAATACTGTATACAGTCTTTTGGTCACTAGAGGGTGCTGGTGTGCCAAGCCAGTGTTTTTTTCTGTTTTAATACCAAAAAGTGTCAATCGAAATTTATCTGCCAGCATCCTTTTATGTAACTCCTCAGATCTCCAGAACCACTTTTTTTTCATACAAGGTGACTGAATAACTAGAAAGCAAACAATTGAGAATAGAATGAAAAGAAGGAAGATGAGAGAGAGGAAATGCAACACATTCACTGCATTGGTGGAGAAGTAAAAGGCTAGCATTAATTTTTCACTACTACATGTCTTGAGGCTTATTCCTCAATTTCAGTTGTCTACTACAATATATAATACAGTAGCGAGGTAAACGTTTCAAAAAGTATTCATAAATAAAAATTTTTATATAAATGGAGAAAAATCAGTTTATTGCTTTATTGTATGAATAATAAAATGATCTTAAGTTTTTTAATGAACTAAATAATAGTATAATTGTTAGAATTGTGCTGTTGAAAAATTATATTTGGGTAAAGTTTATGAATAATAATGTTATTTTACTTTTCAGTGACATTTGAGGAAACACTCCAATTACTGATATGATTTGAAAAACAAACCACTGTTCCTTCCTAGCTATTTTCCTTATTAAAACCATGGTATTTTAATAGAGAAAAAAACTTTCAAAACACAAACAGGCCCATCTTGGTGGATCAACAGTTAGGCCTGCTGCCTTTTGCCAAGCAAAGTCCACATATATCCCAAGGACCTGGGTTCGAGCCCAGTGACCAGAGGAACAACCCAAGATGAAAAACTAAATAAAATACAGATAAAAATAAAGTGCTTCTCTCCCTTCTTGCCTGCTTGCCTATTCACCTTCAGCCCTGCCTGCACCTTTCCTTGTAAAAAAGGCACCAACCTTTTAAAATGAGAGGACAGAATTAGTAATGTGATTAACTGTTTCATTGTAGTTTAAATTACATTTTTGCTTTTCCTCTGAAAATTAAAGAAGCCTATTTTTCCAAGCTCTCATACAGAAAAGAAAAAAGTAATGCAGGGGTACCATTCTCATGTCCTACCGCTCATTTACAAAAATACACTTAATAAAGGCAAAGAAGTTGACAAGGCTTTCTTTGGAAGTCCATCCTAAATCCATGTAATGTTCTTGGTGCTATATGATTAGTTCTAATGTCTTAAATATTAGGAAAATGAAGTTTGTTAGTGTTTTATTAAATCTTTTTCTGGGTAATGTAGAGAAGCAGAAAAGTCTCTCGCTAGATTTCACCTGCTGAGAGCAGTTATGGTATCCATGCAAAGAATACTGTTTCAAATAAGACGAAGAATGAAGAATTGCTCAGTGATTTTGGACACAATTTTGTGGACCTTCAGTTACTTCGCTGTAAGAGAGAAATAATGGTAATAATAGCAACAATACTAGCAACAGGGCCTTGAAGGATCTCTGATGAACTGGAAAAATGCTTGTGAAAAAATGGCATAATGTTATTAGGTAATTATGCCCATTTTTACTAAATTTGCATGATTTCAAAGGCAGCATTTTCATATGGTTAAAGACTTTCATAGTATCTAAATAGTTTCTCCTGCTGATTGAGAATGATAAGGTTGGAGACTATAAAAGAAGCCCTCTCTACTCTGCCCTTCTCAGTTCAACTCCCATAGGCTGGCCGCAGTTGATTTCACGAATTCATAAATGCAATCAATTGCTACCTCCCTCAAGCCACTTTTGGCCTAGATGATTTTTGTTAGGAGGTGCAGGAGAATTTATAATGGGAGTGATAGTTGGGATGTTATCTTTTAATTTCACCATCTCGTTTTATTGTTTTCCTCTATTCTGTTAACTCTGAGACACTATTAAATTTGTAGTTTCAGGGCACCCCTGAGGAAAGAGCAGTTTGGCCTGCTCGTGATTATTCTAAAATCCCCACATAGAAAGGGGAAAAAGTTCGCACACAGCTATGCTAAGCAGTGTGGTTAGCTAGATTGCTCTTGGGTAGGTGAATTACAAAAAAAAAAAAACGGCGGTGGAGGATATGGTTCCAGTCTAAGAGTCTGGATGGAGGAGGAGCATGGGCGCTCAAGTTCGTCTTGGCAACTTTTCTGGGATCTGGAAGCCTTGTGAGACATTTTAGCCCGTGCTGCCCGCGGACGTTCATCTGCCAGAGAAATGGAGGAGGTGCGGCGCAGGGGAATGGCCTGGCTGGGCATCCCGCCTGGCCAGGACGTGGGGATGAGTCCTCCTGGTGTTTTCCCAAACTAGACGACCAGGGCAGCTGTGAGGCTGCCGCCAAGAGAGGAACTCAGTGGCTTGTGCACCCTCCTCCCACTGCAGTTATGCCCACACCCACAGACGCCCCGCCTCCCTCGGTTTTATAGAAGGGTCCGGGCACCTAAGCGCGCCTCTGAGCTAGAGACTCCCAGTGCTGACGGTGCCGCCGCCAGCGTGGTCTGAAAGCCCTGGCGCTGCCGCCGCCGCAGCCTGAGTAAGGCGGCGGCTGCGCCCCACCATGGAGGACGGCCCAGTCTTAACCGCAGCCCAGGTCGCCAGCGACCTCCACCGCCGCCGGCGCCCCACCTGCCCGCTCCGACTGCTGCTCTCCGGGAGCCATCCCTTGCTCTCCTGCAAGTCAACATGAGGGCGAGCCCAAACGACGGCAGGAGCGCCGCCCCGTTCTGCACCCGCCTCAAACACTCCTATCCCGGCATGTGGCCGTCGGAGCGGTCTGCGGAGGCGCGCGGCAACCTCACGCGAGCCCAGGTGCCGGGCGACGCTTGCGGCTCGGTGTCCGTAGCCTTTCCAATCACCATGCTGATCACTGGCTTTGTGGGCAACGCACTGGCCATGCTGCTGGTGTCGCGGAGCTATCGGCGCCGGGAGAGTAAGCGAAAGAAGTCGTTCCTGCTGTGCATCGGGTGGCTGGCTCTCACCGATCTGGTCGGGCAGTTACTCACTAGCCCGGTGGTCATCGTCGTGTACTTGTCCCAGAAAAGCTGGGAGCAGCTTGACCCGTCGGGGAGGCTGTGCACTTTCTTCGGTCTGACCATGACTGTGTTTGGCCTCTCCTCGCTCTTCATCGCCAGCGCCATGGCCATCGAGAGGGCGCTGGCCATCAGGGCGCCACACTGGTACGCGAGCCACATGAAGACGCGCGCCACTCGGGCAGTGCTGCTAGGTGTGTGGCTGTCGGTGCTTGCCTTCGCCCTGTTGCCAGTGCTGGGCGTGGGACAGTATACTGTCCAGTGGCCTGGGACATGGTGCTTCATTAGCACCGGGGGAAGGGGCAACGGAACTAGTTCTCTAAACGACTGGGGCAACCTTTTCTTTGCCTCCACCTTTGCCTTCCTGGGGCTCACGGCACTGGCCATCACCATCGCCTGCAACTTGGCCACCATTAAGGCCCTGGTGTCCCGCTGCCGGGCCAAGGCCACGGCGTCACAGTCCAGCACCCAGTGGGGTCGCATCACGACTGAGACCGCCATCCAGCTTATGGGGATCATGTGCGTGCTGTCAATCTGCTGGTCACCCTTACTGGTAAGTAGTTGCAGGGCATTAGGAAGCCTGGGTGGGTGGGTGGGTGTGCTCCTTGGCGATGGAAACTTCTGACCGTGATAGCACGTGTAGGGGTGTCACCAAAACGCACTTGGAGGGGGGCTCTCTACCGTGGTTTAGGCTTCATAGTTGAGCTCCTCACGTATTTGCTGAGCATGTTCTAGGTGTGTTGAGCTCTGGTTCTCCATGTTGGAAGCAGGGGCGTGCTCACATTCTAATTGGAGAGAGTAAGAGATAACTTAGTTTTCATTTCACTGCCTGTCGGAAGGAGGATTCTCCTGAATGCACTGGAAACAGATGAGTGACAACAACTGTAGCCCGACGCTGTGGGGCTTCTCTTTACATCAAATGTCTCTCCCCCTTGGGGCCATTTTCAGTCCACAGAAGCTCTCCTCTTGCCCACCAGACCTGCATACTCTTTCTTACTGCTTCAGAGCCTTCGCACACTCTCCCAGTGCACCTGGCGCTAATCCTCCCTTGCAGGTTCATTCTTGAGACAGGAGCGTGTATTTTTGCTACTGCCGCCTGTCACAGCCCTGTGGGATGTTCTTGGATCCTCTAAGAAATACTAGAACCACCACAGTCACGAGACCCCAAGGCCTGGTAACTCCCTCTGACCAGACTTTGCTTAGCTTGTGGCAACCCTGCAGGGCCCGGTTAAGGTCAAGCCCGGGAGAGGAGCAGCGTTTGTTCCTTTCCCAGCTCCTCACACAGTCTGGGAGTATATGCTATTTCCACTTGCTCCTCGTCTCACACCCCATCTTGGACTTTCAAAATTTCCCGTGGTACTTTTAGCTGGAGATTTATGTGATTCATTGCTTGTTTACTAATTCTTGAGGAATGGATGCTTATTTGGGCCCCAAACAACCTGGCTAAATTTTTTTGTTGCAGGAAGAACAACTTGGTCTCTGTAGCAGTTATAATCAATTATATTGTGAAAATTTCTGAGACCCATGGGCAGTTTTTAGAACCCACACATATCTATTTTTTTTCTTTTTAATTATGGTAAATATACATAACAAAATGACCATTTTAACCATTTGATGTATACAGTTTAGTAGTATTAGGTCCATTGACATTGTTGTGTACCAGATATAATTTTAAATTCTTTGCATTTTAAAATAGAATGTAGTTCCTTTTTCCTTTCTAGCTCTCCCTGCATTTGACAGAGCAGATATTCCAGTATACCTGTCTAACTGGTATAGTATATTTGGAACACAAGCCAGTGACTTGTGGTGACATGGAGAGTTACATTGCTCACAAGTTATAGAAGTTAGCAGAAGTCGTAACTTAGGCTAATGTCATCACCACGGCTTATTAAAAACAGCACCAGTTTTAGACATATTTGCTCTAGTGTTTGAGAAATGGGGTGTGCTGGTGACCAAACAGAAGAGGAAAAAGAATTCTAAAAAAAACACTTTACTAAACGTGGTAGTGAACACAACTTTAAAAGCAAACAGAGTAACTGAGTTTTTCACAACTGCCATTTGAGTCCCACATCTTTGAGTTTGCTCTATCACGTGTTTTATATCCTAGGGCAAAAAATGCAATTAAATCAAGTGGCTGAAATGCTTACCCAAAGAGTAACCAAAAAAACTATGTATTATCTATTTTATTTCAAATTTTTGATTGTAATATCATGAGAATTAGGAAGAATTTAGAGCCCATATGAAAATCTAAGATGACCAAACTTACTATCTTAACAAAGACCATATTTAAAACTAGTCTTAATTAATTTCAGCTGACATCTGCATTCAAGTCATACTTACTGGCTTGCAAAATTTTATCTGACATTTTATTGACTCAGTTCTCATAAAAACACTAAGCTTAAATAAAAGAAATTCAACTTAAAGAAATTTGTTGTTTCCAAAATAAGTACTATTTAAGATAAAGGAAATGATTCTTTTATTTTGTACACCTTTGAAATTAAACCTCCAGATATCTTCAGAAGAATCTATAGTACAAATTTGGAATTATTTCAGAGGAAAGAAACTGGTAAAACTGCTTTCTTAATAGATTGGGGAATTATAAGAATGAAAACACTAGAACTTAGTGAATTATATTGTCAGCATATTTATGTTAAAGTGAGGGATTATTCTTTACACTTTTTTTATTAAATATGTGTAACAAATAGTCTATGGATATAGATTAATATATAGATGCAGATATAAATATAGATACAGATATAGATTAACACATAGATTAAGCTTCTGTTAGGTCAACCATAGGATACTGATCTAATTATCAAACTCACTACTTAAAGAGACCCTGAAACTATCCTGTTTTGCAAGACTGTCATGACTATATCATATTCAGTTGCTACTCCTGAGAAACTTAGCAGTGGAGAGCTACTGTAAGAAGAAAATATCCCAGCTGTACAGGTTCCCACTAAAGAACTGATTAGGTAGAACTTTTTCTATGGTGTAAGCAAAAACTTCTTTACTTTTTATTTTTCTCAGAATCTTTAGAAAATACAAGAAGTGAAATTAAGTGATGCTACAGAGGGAAAATGATATCTCTGTGATAGACGCGCTTCAATTCTGCGTCACTGTTTATGTTTATTTGAGGCACCAAATTCTCTAGGAATCAGTCAGTTGACTCAGCAATGCAATCTGTTGGACTTTTCATTATTTTATCTTTTGTGAACTCTATCTATTCACCAACTAGTCAAATTATTCGACATGATAACCAAGTTTCCAGAGGTAGGAAGAACCTTAGAGTGTGGTTCAGAGGAGGCCACGACATACTCTTGTAATTCTGGAAAGCTCCAGAAATGGCGAATGACTAGTACTCTGACTATCTTAGAAGCAGTAAATATAATAACTGAAAAGTGAGATGTGCAGAACAGTTTTTTATATATAGCTTTGGAACTGGATGAAAGCCGCCTTAGAAACTTTGCCTTTCATTTTGAATCAGCAGATTCTCTGTTTGAGATCTATAAATGCAAACCAGAATGCTTCTATTCAAAAAGAGATTTTATAATACAGATGTGGAATCTTTTTAAATTAAGGAATAATAAATATTTTCCAAGTGAAATTTGCCTGAAATATACATGTGATAAATGACCAATCAATTATTTTACAGAAGTAATGCTGTTTTGTAGCATGAAAGAGTATTATACAATTGCTAATTTCTCTGCCCAGCAATTTCTACCCTATTCCAGATATTACTTAAGGAAAGTTATTAAACACCTGAATTATTAAACATGTGCATTGTCGTTATGGTTGTTGTTTTTTTTCCCCCCATTCCCTCAGACCCAGATCTTTGAGCTTTATATGGCATGTACCTTAGCCACTGAGCCACAGAAGTATGCCTAATTTTTTATAAGAATTGAGATTATTTATAATTCTTTATATTTTTGAGTTTAACACCCTTTAGGTACTGTGGAGGGGACTGTAAAGAGATTTGTTACAGTTGGTCAGAGAATTATAATCTGTTCAGAAAAGCAAATTTCCCATATTTATGAGTAAAACAGAGAATAATACAAGATAGAAAGATGGAATGTAATGAATCTTTTTGGCTTTGGGAAGAAAATTCATTACAATTTGTCAGAGTATGAAGATGCTGATTTGCAGTGATGCACACTTTAAACCAATATAATGTTGTTATGCAATGGCACTTAAATACAATTTTTTTAAAGGAAAATACAGGAATGAAGGCGAGTAGGCAGGCAGGCTGGAGGAGAGTGGCAGAAGAAGCATTTTATTTTATTTTTATTGAGTTGTTCACACAACTTTCCCCACTCCCCCCCACTCTAACCCAGGGATATGTGGCCTGTGCTCCTTCAGAGGTGACTGACCTAACTATTGCTCCACTAGGGCATGCCTTCAATACGATTTTTAAAATGTAAAAGAAAAGACTATGTCAGAGTTGGACTCTGGGAAGAGATGGGGTTTCATAGCTTGACCTCGAGGCTGAGTATGCATGCATGCCCAAGAACCCAGCCTGAAGGAACAGGGAGTGCACACTGGGATGATGGCAAGAATGTTTTAAAAAGGTTTGTAGGGACAGATTGAGGTAGTTAGGATAAACTTGGGTTGAGGACTGAGTTCAGTTGCCAGTAGAACCTCCACCTGGAGTTACTTAATAAAGGGGAACATTTTTTTAAAAAATTGGTAGAGCTGTGGATAAATATTGGTTGGCAATTGGGAAAGTGAGATCAGTTACAACTTGCTTTTGCAGGTCATTTAGGGCCTTAGGGTAGAGACAGTGTGGGAAGCGGTGAGTCAGAGAAGGAAAGGTAAAAGAGAATTCAAACTGTTAGAAATGATTGATTTAATGATTGATCGGGTCAACCAACATTTCTTAAACATCTCCTATGTCATACTCACTGTGGCAAATATTTTCCCACAGATTGTCTTGTGTAACTGCAACTCGTAAGTCTGTCACTATTCTAGATATCATTCAGACAAAGAAGTCAAGATTAAAGACTATTGGAACCAGATATCTAATTCAGATATTTCACTCTGACCTTATTTTCGGTTTTGCTGTTTGTTTGTTTAGCTTAAATACAGGCAAGGAATTCCAGTCCTTTTGGCAGCATTATGCAAGTTATATATCCTGTCATCTGTAGAGTGCAGAGGTAAAATGAAAAAATATCTAAGGTCTTTTTCCATTTATGTTATTCTTAGTTTCTCCTGCTTAGAGGAATCATCATTCAATGAATCAGAATTGGAAATTTGTAAAGGGGACTGTTTGGTAGGTTTTTTGTTTGTTTCTTTGTTGTAAGAATAGGGCCTTCTGAGTGACTGGGATTTCTGAACACAGTACGTGTGGTGATGGAGGATTATCTAAATGATATATTCAGAAGCCAATATAACTTGAAGATTAATGAGATAAATAAGGGCTGAAAAAATGCAGATATTTTTTGCTTTGAGTTTATCAGAGAGTGCCAAGAATTAAACACTTCTTAGGCCATCACATTTGAAGAAATTCAGATGGTCTATAGTTGTAGCATAATTGTGACTCATTGGCCTTTTTCCCTTGAAAAAGCAGTAAAGGTCAATAACTCAACTGTGAAAGTTTCCATAGGTTCAGATTTCTGGGAATAACATTCAGGAATATGTACATCAAGCATTTGTAACAGACTATGATTCCTCTGTGGGTGATAGTGAGAGGTACTGGCTATCAAATTTCAGTCTTCAGCTCTGGTCTTGCATTGCAGGGAAGTTCAACCTCAAACTCTTAGATTTGTGTAGCATTTTTGTAATTCCCTGGTGTTCCACATTTATCCAATTCATGCCTCACTACACTAAGATCTGCAACTTTAATATCAAATTCTGACACTCACAAAATCCTCTATGCTTTATCAGAAAGTGGGAAATTTGCATTTCAATTCCCTCCATGCTTCTGGAGGATTATTAGATGGTCTCTGAAATCTACTTTTTCCTGAGAACATTCCAACTTTCATAGATTAAAAAGGGTAACTGAGGAAGAACTGAATTTTAGGGGGACTCCCCATATATCTATGTCCCCTACATGTATTTGAACATTTTAGAGTAAACAGTAAATTTATTCTTATACAAAAATGATGTCTGAATAGCATGTGATCTCTTTAATGAGAAACACATACACACACACAGCAGTATGGAGTGGAAATTCTCTATGACTGTTGTCTACTCAGAATACTTTTCTCTCAATTTTTCCACTTGCTACTTTACCCTTCAGTCATTCAATAATAACTTATACTGGCTAAGGTCTCAAATTAGAAGTCACTTGGTTAGAGAAGTCTTACTTGACCTTCTCTAGGCTTTGCTGGGTTCTCTTACCCCTCGGTCTCATAGCATCCACCCTGTATTTCACTGTCAGAATCTTAGTTACACTTTCCACGATATATTGATTCATTAGCTTTCTGTTCTCTTAGCCCTCCTGAGCTCGGGTACAGTATCTATGTTGTGCATTATGCATTCACTAGGAACTATCATAATTGCCTGTTAGGTCAGCTGTATGCTTACTGACTTAACATCTAAGCATTCAAATCGCAAGAGAGAGTCTGGTCCCAGTTACATATGCAATTAATCATGTGACCTTAGATAATTCATTTGACATCTTTGTGAACTATTTTCTTATTTTCTGTAAAACAGGAATAAAAAACACCTACCCAGCCTTTTTCATAAAAAGCATATGTTAATATAATTGGGACTATTCCTTCCATATGAGGAATCCCAGTATGAAGTTCCACTCGATGATAATCTTTTGTTCACAGAGACCTTTCCTCCAGGCAACTGGAGAAAGGAGACAAGTGATGTTTCACAGCCTTAGTTGTTAAAGTTCACCGGGGAAAAATGTAGTGGAGAATGTAACTTTTCAGACGAAAAAAAAAAAGAAAAGAAAAGAAAAATGGTGAACTACGTGTTCACAGATGTTTACAAGGTATTGTAATTCATTCCTCTCCTCTCCCTGCAGCCATCTCTCTTCTGCATTCACTCAGGGCTGGAATCCTTTCCCCAAACAGCTGCCCACTAACCCCCTAAATCTAAAATCCACTAGATTCCATCTGCTGTTTCCCTTAAGCCAGGAGTAACTACTACCTCATCATGCTTTGAGGGGCTCTGCCGCAGGTCTAGACCGTGTCCTTTGCCTTTCCAGTCAGGAACTTCTTCCTGTTGTTTTTTGTGACCTGTCAGCTCAGGTAAATGTCTTGAGTTGAATTAATTGTGATTCAAACTATTGCCCTAATTCAGATCATCTTGCAAACTTCTTAGTGGTAGAGTGTAGGCTGCAGTGGTCGTCAAAAATTCACAAGGGACCAGCAATGTTGGGGCTAAACAGAATTCCCCTCACTCACTCACTTACCACTCAGAATTGAGTGGACAGCACCTATGAATCAGACTAACATGCAAGAATCACAGAATTGCAAGCTACCTCACAGTTTGACCAGGTCCTGATAAGGCGTTAATATTACTTGCAGTCCACAAATAGCGTAAAGTGTTATTTCCCATCCAGTTGCCCTCCCAGACACTTTCTTGGGCAACATTCATAAGGACATGTCAGTGACTGATGTTGGCACTTCTTCAAAGCCTATATTTATTTGAGCAATGCTGATTTTTGTGATAGGCATTTGTGATAGGACCATAATCTAAAAGTGAAAGATGGTGGCAGCTCCAAAAAAGAAGACTTAATTTTTTAACACAAACTTATTAGAAAGAAGAGAAGTAGCTACTAGTAAAACTGGTAGTTTAGGTAAAAATCATGTAAGTACAAGTTAAGTAAATCCTGTACCAAAGAACATTTCTATTCAAAAATGTGTGGGTAATGTGAAAAAAAAAATTCAAGTTAACAGTTAGAAGCCTGTTTATTTTAAGCAATGATTGATCCTCCCAAATCGAGTATAATTTAAAAAGTACTTTTTCACTAATCCAGTCATAGTTCCTAAAAGTTGATCTTAATCCCCCTTTCTGAATACTCAGACATATCATTTTCTGTGGTTGAGAATCTGCTGCTGTTTTTGCGATTCATGAAAACTTCAAAGGAAGTACGTCCTTAGTGTTGAAAATGATGAGAGATTATGAAAGAAAAGATGCATTTTAGGGAATTTATCTGACCATAGCAAGGAGCTTTCTTTGTGACCGGGGTGCGTGTGGTCCTGACTATGTCGGGTACAAACCACCTGGTTTGTGTCAGACTGATCAAGCACGTTCATGTTTCCCCAAATAGTCAAGCGCCTCTGCACTTGTCTAAGGCACAAGGGGCAGCTGTGCCTGACTTGGCAGCACTCCTGTTTCCTGAGAAGAACCAAAGACAGTGATGGAAGAAGTGAATTAGGTCACAGAGACAATAAGGTACTGACTGGTGAGAGATCTGGGTTCTGGTCTCGGCTTTTCTACCATGTGATACAAGTCACTTACCTCTCTGGACTTCCATTTCCTCAGCATTAAAATCCAACAGTGACCAACTCTAATCTTCCTTTCAGTACTGACTTTTACGGTTCTAAATATATCAAATCATCCTTGTTAGAGACATGGGGGGAATACTCAGAATTCTTAGGGAGAAGCGGAAGTGTGTGCAAATGAGTGAAGTAATCATCTTTTCATTTAGCCAATCATTCTAGAAATAGTGAGCGCTTGCTATGTGTCTGCCTCTCTGTTCACCCTGGTGATACAGGAGTGACCTAGATCGACTCTGACTTTTATGTTTGTGCTTGTTAGTAAGTGGTTATATAACTCAAAGGAAGTTCTACTCACATTATATTCCACATGAATGTCACTCCTTGTTAAGCAGACTGGGCTACTTGGTTAACCCTGAGAGTAAGCCAAAGAGACACACTCTCTTCTTTCACGAGGCTTTCAGTATATTAAGGTAGACGGAGACTAAGTAAATAATCACTCCAGTAAACAAATGTAACCAGTCTGATGAGTCATTACTGTGGTTGCGCTCTCTGCCACATTTCACACTTCGGATTGACCTTGTCTGGACAGCAGAGCAGTGCTGGACCTGTGATCCACTGCTACTGTGAGGCCCTGATGGGCATGTCCCTGCCCAGGCTGTCGTGGGTGTGTGCTTGGGTGCTGTCATTAGAGAGCACGTGAATCCACCCCCACAAATCCAGCCATAAAGCTCAGCAGGGATTCCTGGAGCATAACCGCTGTGGTAGAGTGTATGGAGTCAAAGGACAGCTGACCTCAGGCCCACGTACTGTCCAGAACCAACTCTTCCCTCCTGAGTCCTTAGGCTTTGAGTTTTACTCAGATTACCTCCTGACAAGTTTGTCTTTCCTTCTAGTGAATTTTCTTTTAAGAAGTTGCTTGTCTTTTCCCATAAGGGAATGTAGCCAGAGTCAATGTTCCATATTTCTTGACTTTGAATCTTGGGAGAAAATTTAGGTTTGTTGACCTTTCGCTTTTCCCAGAAGGCCCTGGGCTCCTTAAGCACGACGATGATGATGACGCCGTATCTATATCTTCCCAATTACCAGTAATATATACTAGAAATGAAGTGCTGTGTGGATTTTCATTTGTTTACCAGTAGTACATACCAGAAGTGTTGTATGCATTTTCCTTTGTTTTACCACACGCATTTCCACTATTTAAATCTACATATTCTACACATACCAAAGTAAAGATTCTTTGTAACACTTACACCAATGTGACTTGTTCTGCCCACCTGAACAGACAAGTATGGGCTGCTTCTGGCATTTCCTTACATGTATTACTAATACAATGAATATACTATGCAGGGAAGAAAAAAGAGCTTTGTGATAGTGTCATTTATCCTGAACCCTAAAAGAAGATTCTTCAAGGAAGAGCAATATTTTAAGACATCAACGTAGGAAAGAGCTGGAAGTATTGGAAGAGCCAGTAGAAAAACAGCTGATGGATGGATAGTGTGGATAAAAGGAAAGTACTTTCAAAGTGAGATTAGACGGGTAAGCAGAGCCAAACCACGCAAAACCTTGTCATTATTGTTTGGGAGTTTAGATTTTATCTTAACTATGAAAGAAAACAAAAGCTTTAATGAGGGCATCAGTGGATGACTTTGTTTTTTGGTTTTTTTTAAGGAAATGTACAGGCAGGAATGAAGGTGAGCAGGCAAGCAAAGCAGCTGTTCACTTAGTTGTTCACGTTGGTTGCTCCCATGATCCTGGGTCTTGAACCCAGGACCTTGGTATGTATGTGGGACTGCTCCCAGGTGTGCTAGAACACTAGGGCGTAACCCCATGGATGAGTTTTCTGTATAAAAAAGATAACTCAGTTTGCCTTAAGAATTAGAGAAGTGGTGCTGCGCCCTGGTGGCTTAGGTGCTAAGCCAGCAGCTGGGGCATAGACCATGTAAAACCCAAGGACCCGAGTTGGAGACTTGAGGCTGGGGGACCAACCAAAAATAACCAAATAAGCAAAAGTGCTTCCTCGTCTTTAAAAAAAGAAAAAAGAAAAAGAATTAGAGAAGTGGGACACCAGAGCCTTTGATACTGAGGTCAGATGTTGGTGCAGAGACATTAATAAGGAAAAAAAATTCCCTTTAAATGAAAGAAGGGACAAAGCTTGCATAGAACTGGCTGGGGATGAGAGGGGGCTCAGTCTGTGCAGACACACAGAGATAAAATTTGAGCCAGGTGGGGTGGGAATGGTAAGTAAATTTATTTTTGCTGAAGTACATTTGAGAATGTTAAGAAATATTATGAGTCAAATAGAGAAGCTTGAGGGAGGGAGGAATGGTAAATTGCTTCAAAGATGAGAATAGGAATTTGTATTTCATCTTGGGCAAGTTGTTTTACTTTTCTATATTCTTTCGTAAGTACAAAATAGGAAATTTTCCATTATAAAAGTATTTTGGTTCATAAAAGTCATTTAGGAAAACAACCCTTATAATGTTTGATCTCTTTCCAGACTATTTCTGGTGAAATTGTGCAATATTTGAGCACCTTTATTTGTAATAAGCATGTTACTTTTCAAGGGACACAAAGAATTTTATTAGAACCAAGCATGATGCCAAGTTCTTTCTCTCCAAAAAACAACACAAAAAATTGTACTTCTTACAACAATTCTATGAGGTATGAATTATTAGCTTCAATGTACAGATAATGAAGAAATGAAATTTAAAGAGGCTAAGTGGTTCCTTCAGTGTAACAGAACGACTAAGCAGTCAAACTGAGATTCAGAGGTCATTCTCTTCAAGCCATCGTGCCCACATCATCCAATTCTCCTTGAGTTGTTGCTTCCATTAGAAAAATTGTGTTTCTTTTATAGAGACTGAAATGGAGCTGTGTTCTTTTGCTTCCACCCTTTGTTGCTAGCTATAGTCCTTCATTTATATATAACTATACTAATTTTGATTAAAGACATTTCATTAAGGTGCAGGCAAGAATGAAGGTAAGTAGGCAGGCAGGAATCAAGAAGGGGAAGAAGCATTTATATATTCTATTTAGTTGTCCATGTTGGTTTCCTACTACTCTCTCCGCAACCCCAGATGTGACCCTGGGTCCTTGAAATGTATGTGGACAACAATGACTGGAGTCTGGCTACTTAACCACTAAACCATGGGGGCACATCGATGTTTTATTTTTAGAGTTATATGCTACTACATTTCTAGATTACGTATCAAGGACTTTCACTACATTTATGAGCAGCAAAATATTACCAGCTTATCTTGACAATTTCAGATCAGGAACTGTGTTATATTGATTCATTTAACTGGCACACTTGATTGAATATCAGTTGTATGCGAGACACTGTGCTGCCCCCTCACATAACAATGGTATGACCCTTGTTCTCCAGGAATGTGCTGTCTACCAAATGGTTGTCTGGAGAAGCTTGAAGTTGTGATGCAAAAGCAATATATTTTTCATCGTCAATTTTGAATACAAGAACAAAACTGAGGACCATTTAGAATTTGTTTACCCGTTCGTGTATTCAGTGATTGAATATCTATGTGTGTCAGGCATAATTCTATGCTCTGGAAATATAGTTGTGAAATAGAATAGTTTCCTGCTCTTGGGGAACTTGCATTTTAGTGGAAGGAGAAAATCTATCAACAGACGAATAAACTCCAATCTGGTTTTGGTCAATACTGCTAAGAAAATGAAGCAGCCTGATGTGTTAGAGGAAGCCTGGGAAGCTTTTATAGATCAGGGAAGAAAGCCCCCAGGAGGTAACATAGAGGCTGAAATTTGAATGAAAGAGCCAAGTATGGATTGTCTCTAGGAAGAGCCTTCCAGACAGAAGAAACAGCAGCAGCTCTCACTAGGTTTATTCATGGGATAGAAAGTAGAGCAGCTGACTGAAATGAAATGAGAAAGGAGGGGGTGAATTGCTGTGAATTGAAGTCAGAGAGGATTTCGGAGAATAGATCATATAAGGTCACACCAGGGAGTTTCAATATTATTTTAAGAGAATACTGGAAGGTTAGGAACAGGGGAGTGATATTATTGGATTTATAGTTTCGTAAGCTCCTGGCAACATGTGAAGTTGGGCTGCTCTAAGCACGAGTGGGAGCAGGAAGACCAGAGCGGAGGTATTAAAGCTGTTCAGGTGAGACATGAAGACAGCGGGGATCAGGGTGAAGAAGTGGATGTCATCACAGAAAGTGTTTGGAGAGTTTACAAGGCATTCTGAAACTCCTCTAACCCCTGTCTGTGACTCTAACAGGAAATAGGGCCCTCTCCATCTCTGGACTTCTGGTAGTGAGGTGACCAGCTGTTTATACATGACTTTCCATTTAGTTCCTTAGAAGGAAGTGACCGCTCCAAACTTACTGTAATAGGCAGAGTCAGGATTAAGTTCTATCTAATGGGTCCTTTTTTTTTTTTTTTTTCTTTCTCAGACATGAATCAGAGAAAGAGAAGGAAGAAGTTTACTTAGAAAATAATAGGATATCTTAAGAATCATGATTCCCTGGAAGATCCAGACCAAGATAAAGTAGCAAGGAGAGAGAGGAAGGGAGGAGGGGAGAGTATTGCTTGATTTATATGAATTTTAGAGGTGTCAAGAGTAGAGAGCCCATGTGAAAGACTGACACTAAGACTCTGTATCCTCTTCCTTTTGACTTCTTGCCATTTGTTAGTATCTCCAATTCAGATTCTGTTTCTAAGGAATTACTCCAAGACACAAGTTTGCAGCTCAAGGTCAGATCCTGGGTTCTTTTTTTTCCAGAGTTTTTGGTTTATAGATTCATAGTTACGATCTTCATGAAAACTTTTCATTTTGTTTTTATAGCAAATATATTACCTTAAAACACTGTTTTAATATAGTACTTCTCTTTCCTTCTTTATTTTTGTTTTTTTGTGTGTTATGAATATAAGAAACAGTAAACCATAGACTCTGCTTCAACTTCAGTGACTAAATGAATTTTATTAAGCTAAGATTAAAGTTTTAGGCTCAGAGAATTGTCCATAAGTGAACTGATGGTAATGTGAGGTTTACAGTGGAATAGAGGTGGCTGTATAAAGTCAAGGTTTCAGGGATACCCTGCTGGAGCAGCAGTTAGGTCAATCTCCTCTGAAGGAGCACAGGTCACGTACACTTGGATTCAAGCTCCAGGCAGCTGGAGCAGCAGTTAGGTCAATCTCCTCTGAAGGAGCACAGGTCACGTACACTTGGATTCAAGCTCCAGGTCTGGAGGGAAACAACCAATGTGAACCACTATATAAAATAAGACAAAATGCTTCTTCCTCCTCTGTCTTTCTGTCTTCTTGCCTACTCGCCTTCTTGCCTTGTTCATTCCTGCCTGCACCTTTCCTTAGGGGCGGGGATGGGGGGAAATGGAACAAAAAAATAAAGTCAAGGCTCTGGAAACTCATAAATTCCAAGAGCAACATAATGAGGTGACCAGAGAAGAAAATAAGTTCTTGATTTCTTTCATAAAGGGTAAGTTGTGGTCTGGGTTTGATATTAATCTGGTAACTTTCTCTTTATAAATCAATAGATGTACTAACAGCCAATGTGCTGGGTGGCAGATGTTTGAATTTATTTAATGATAGTAATTTCCTCTAAGAATAGAATAACACTTTTTCTGGATCCAAATGTAAATTTCTTATGAGTGTTTGTTGTATAAAAGATATTAGAGAACATTTAAAAAATTTCTTGCTCTAGTGTCTTATTTCTAATTAACTTGTCATAGATCAGTTTCAGGAAACGAGAAAACTTTTGACTTCGGAGCTCTCAAGGACCCTGAGCTTGGTTCTTAACAACAGAATCTGACTCCAAGTACAAAGGGCATATGTGAGAGGATGTTGGGGGCTCACAGGGTCCAGAGAAAGCCTATAGACTAGGTTTGATACTTAAAGCAGGACCCCGACTTTGATGGATGCTGAATGTCTGACCACATCCCAAGTCCTGCTGCAAACAGTTTGCTGCCCACTACTGGGATGACTCTGATGTCTAAAAGCTCCCTTCATCTTTTTGTCACTCTGTCAGGATTCAAAGTACTGGGTTCACACCTGAGGCTTTAGCTTCAGTTATTTACTCCCTGACTCTCTCAGGGATCACTTAAAGGATGAGGCACCTGCAATCTCTGGCTTTTAAAGTAGGAGACGGTAGCGAGAAATAAGTGCTGGGATTTTTCTCTCACCTAGAACACAGAGAAAAACTTCTTCAGGCATGCCCTGGTGACCTAGAGGTTTAGTCCACAGGGTGCAGTCCACATCTATCCCAAGGACCCTAGTTCAAAACCCAGGCAAATAACCAAGATGAACAACTAAATAAAATAAATAAAAATGCTTCTTCCTCCTCTCTCTTCCTGCCTGCCTGCCTACTTGACTTGAAAAAGAAAAAGCTCTCAGAATTAGGGTACTCATAAGAGGTGGGGGTTCATTTTTACCATCAAATTCATTCTTAGAGACATGATGGTAGTAAATTATCTTTCAAGCTGTGTGTATGTGTTCATGTCACTTGCTAGGGAGCCAGACTCGCAGAGAGACTGGTGGAAGCTGAAGACACCCACAAAACACAAGGACATACTGACTGAAGGCCTACTATATGCAAGCATTTGAGAATTCCTGTGCTAAACCCTTTATATGTAGTATCTAATCAAATCCTTACAGCAGTTTTCCAGTTTATTTTTAATCCCTACCTTTTTGTTAGCTGTACATATGCAATTCAAATGATTATATAACTTTCCCCAGTCATGCTCCTAGAAGTTGGTAGACCCTAGGCTTTTTTATGCTATAATTTTGTTTCGTATTAGTTGTCTCTTCTTTATTAGTTTACTAAAATATTTTCAGATAACTCCATTGAAAATGTACAAAAAGAACACATTGATTGGGAATGAAAAAAAATCTCTGAATGAGCTGAGTCGGAGAACCATTGAGTAAAGAATCTCTGTTGATTCATTAATTGATTGGCTTTTTAGGAGCTTGAGTTTTTAGAGATCATGTCTTAAAAAAATCTCCACAGACAATGTTAAGAATTTTTGCTTATTCTATAAAAATCTATGAAAGGATTCCATTCACCGAGTACCTACAATGGAGGAGGTGTTTTCTGTAAAGGAGTAGAATCCGTTTTACCTGTTCTGTCTGTCTGTTCAGGCTTGTCACACGCAGAGGTCAAGTTTTACGAGACAAACATTTTTCAGCTAGTATGATTCACAAATATTATCCTTTTCACTAAACTATTTATAAAACAAATAAAACTGTTTATTGAGTTCTCTTTGCTTAGTGGGAAAGTGTTTGACTACAGTCAAAATTAGAAAATTTGTTTTGACAGTGTTAAAACTTCCAGCATGATACAGTGCAATGGGGATTCTTGAAAACCTTCTTTCATCTTCTTTTTCTTTCCATTATAGAGAAAGAGAAAAAGTCATGGGGAATCTCAGTGTGTTTGCAGTGACTATAACATGGAAATTAGACATGTTACTTTCTGGAACTCAGATGAAAAGTTTTCCTATTCCTTAGTTTAATCTTTAAACTCTTGAATTTTGCTACATTTACCATTCACTTTCTATTCTTCCCCCAACATCTTTACCTTATAGAAATCAATTTGCATTTCCAGAAGGATTCATACTTAGAAATATTAATTCTCTGTCTTTTAAAAATCTCCAGACGCATCTGCTGTTTGTGTGGTGGTGCTTCCCGGATTCTGGAGAGGGATTTAGATGCCCCTCCTCTACCCTCCACAGTGCCTAAGGTATCTTTATCACTTAAATTTGCAGTTATGTTTACTATTGTCATAATATTTATTTTTATTATGTCAATGTAAATATTTTTACAATAAGCACAGTAGACAAGGCATTGTGCTAAGCTTGCCACAGATGCAATATGATTTCTTCTAAGAGGATACTGTTATCTCCTTTTTCAGAAGAGGAAGCCGATTTTGAGATGTTACTTTCCCAGGGTCACAACACTAATAAAAAGCAGATCTGACTTTCAAATCCAGATTTGTCTAATTTAATAACCTATGTAATGAACCGTTAAACTATATGGCCTCCCTTTTATTAGCCATTTATTTGTCTGATTTACTGCTTAAGAGCATAGACCTTGACTTACTGGTCTGTAGATCTTGCAGACCCATAGCGGTCACTCAAGAAATGATTGTAAAATGAAAGAAGGAATTAAGTTTTAATGAAGTGAAAAGGATAGTAGATTTAAAACCAGAAAGTCAAGATATAAATCCAGACTTTACATTTTTACATATATTGCTTGGCTTTTATCCTCACCTAAATCCTTTACAGTAGGTAATATCTATTTTGAATTTAATTTAACTTTATTTCATTTTATGTTTTTATTTGCTGGGTAAGCAACTTGTTTTACGGTCCACAGTTAACTGAGACTGAGTCAATCAATCCCAAGTGACTATTTCAAAGTCATAAGTCTAGCTTGTATCTAATGAATATAGATACTATTTATGCAGTAAAACTTTTAAACATTTGCACAGATTATACCTTTTCCTTTACTAAACACTTTTGCTTACCTATTGCTAGTAATGAAATTCCAAGAGAACTTTTAAAAATACCTTTAGGATAGACCAGGATGGGAGATATACATTGTTTTGTAATAGAAGAAAGAAGTTAGTTGGAAGCAGTAGGTTGAAGCCCTAGAAAACAGCTGCTCTAAGCCTGGTGTCCAAAGAATAACAACAGCAGCAACAAAAAACCCCATAAAGGATGTTTGGGAAGGTGCCCTGGAGATGTTGATCAAGCAAGGAGAAATTTTAGCAGCAATAGGAAAGCAGAGTAAAAATAACAAAAGGAAAAAGCAAAATTCAAAAGATACTCAAAACTTTCAGTATTTATGTTGATATCAGTCCTTATTAGAAAAGGGTAACTTCAGAATAAAAAACATAATTGCAAAATCCAGAGTTAAGGATCCTTCAGTGTTGGTTAATGCAGAAGTTCAGCACTGTCTTCAAGGACCAGAGTTCGTCCCATCTCTTGCAGACTGCAGTGTAGGCCTTTTCCTGCCCATGGCTTGCACCCTCTTGGTGGTAGAAGGATAGCTAGTGCGTGCATCCTAGTTCACTCTAGCAAGAGAACGAAGCTGTGTTTTTCTCTGGTTCTCTCCTAAAATGAATAAACTTTTCCCCAGTTGTCCTTAAGGAACTGCCTGTTGAATTTCATGGCCCAGAACGGTATCACATCATCATGTCTGATTTAGACATTCTGGTAACTAGGGATGAGGTCAGCTCTGAAGAACTTAGGCTTCAGTGAAAATGCATGTACTGATTAGAAAGGGAGATGGGTGAACGGATGCTGGGTAGGTAAACAAAGTATACTCTATAGTGATGACACCTTTGTAATTTGAATGAGAATATACGTGAAATATCTTAAAAAGTATAGACCCTCAATGTCCAGTGTGGTAGCCACTAGCCACATGTGTTTGCTGGACGCTTGAAATGTGATTACTCCATTTGAGATACACTGAAAGTGAAAAGCACAGATTCTGAAGATTATGTACAAAAGGAAATGTAAAATATATCATTAATCTTTTTATATTGATTATATGTTGAAATAATATTTCATGTATATTTAGTATATTTACCGAGTATATTCTTAAGATAAATCCTGTTTCCTTTTACTTTTTTTTTTAAGTTGGTCCCTATAAAACTTAACCAGATATATAAAGTTAATATTTGTTACTTGAATTGTATTTCTTTTGGACTGTGCTGCACCAGATCAATGATTTTCTTTGTTTTAGTTGGAAAAACTGAGTGAATTTCTTTAGAGGAACAAATTAAGATGGAGCCATTTTGGTTTAAGGGTAGTGGGGAGCTGGGTATTTCCAAGTTCCAGAAACATCTGTTTGCCAATTCCTACAAAACTATTCTTGAAAATACCTAATCAAATATAAGTGGTATTAATATAAAATCAATGAAAGCATTCTCTAGGAAAGTAATAAGAATGATTTTATAATTACTTCCCTGGGAAGCTACATAGTACGGTAAAAACAGAAATGCTTTCATGGACACAGGTTTAGGACAGAAGGAGCTAATGGATTCAGGTATTGGGCTGTTTATCTTCTCTCAGGGGTTAGGGATTTGAGGCATGGGAGAAATAGGTTTCTTCTTATGTTTGCTTCTTTTTGGTTCCTGTTACTTTACTGTCAGACCAAATCGTTTGAATCCAATTAAATCAATAAATGAGACAAAACTAGCATAAGATGGGGGTGATATGAGGGGGGAGGAATATAGAAGTAAACAGGTTCCAAGTTTCCTGTGTCATGTATAAAGTAAATTTAATCTTCTTCAAACTTCCCTCAAGCCTGGTACACAATTATAAGTGCTATAATCATGGTTTAAGTAATTTCATAAAGTCTAATTTCCTGAAAATGAAAAAACATCTTCAGAAGAGTGTTTTGAAAAATACAATTTATCCTTTGATTGTAAATATCACATGACACTTGGTGGTTTTTCACTCACCTTGTACCTTTTGCATGAAAGGGAACAGTGATTATGGACACATATCATAAGGTTGCTACATAAACCTGAATGGGAGCTGGGGTTGAAAGAGACCCGAGCCTCTGCTGGATATGGCAAGTGCCCATTTCGTGGTATGTGTGTCATAGCCACATTCCTCCTAATCGTGAGTCATATACCTCGGTAGTGACAGTCAAGGGCTGTTTCACGCCTCCTTTTATTATACTTAACCTCTGAAAACTATTACTATTAACCAAGAAAATGACAACTAATACTTACTTAATGCTAGAAAGTGAGGAACTCTGAGTATCTGCTTTAGTTAACAATATTTCCCAGACCTTCTAACATAGTCAGACCTTACATGAAGGTGAGTGGGCTTTCAATGAGTCAGTGTTTTCCGATGCTGCTACTTGGTTCACCCCCAAAGAAAGTCACCAGAAATGTTTGGTGCAGCTTCCCCTTTCACAAAAGCCAAGAAGCAAAAGCGAAGATTAAATTAAGTTAACAGAGTTCTCTTTAGAAAAGTTGAGGTGTTGGAGGCTGACCTTCCTTTCATGATCAGGAAACCACAGAATGTTCTTAATATCAAAGTGAAAATAACGCCTTTGTGTGATACCTGGAGCCCCTCAGGTTGTAGATCTGGCATCGCACAAATTAGCCCCTATTTACAGGAAACAGAGCAAGAGTCAACTATAAAGAAAGCTGGTAATTTTTCTGAGGGTGTGTATTGTGTTGGGAAAAAGGAAATGAATATTGTTAGGAAGTTTCTATTCTAATACTGACTAGATGTGTAATATTGGCAGAAGATTTTGCAAGTAAATTGTTATTGTGGGCTATCTGCTAGATTCCTAGGAGTGTTTTAAATAAGCCTTCATATTTGTAAGCAAGAATGCCACAAGCAAGGAGTACGAGAATCATAGGTAGCAGTTTTGTTTTGTTTTTTTTTAACAATTGAAGGAGTTTTTTTTGTTTACTTTGTATTATAAATTTGATAGTAAGTATCCTTCATAAAGGCTATGCTGATATGTATATCTTCTTATTTTTGCTTGAGTTGTATTTTTGAAAAAAAGTTACTAGATATGTAATAGAAATTCTCATTTGCTTCTTTTCTTAATTCTACAACCCAACTATCTAACGGCAGGGTTACTGCCATAGCTATGAACATTATACTTAAAATTATGAGTGATAAGATGTGCTTAAAGCCAACTGATACCTAAACCGAAACTGTCTTTCCTGTTAATTATAATAACAGAAAGAAAATTAAAAGGCCATAGTCTTGAATAGATACGAATATTAGTGGATTTGTCCATTAGGTGAAAACTGTAGGATACATTATCCCCAAACTGTTACCAGTTTGATCATTCATTCATTCATTTGTTAATTCAAAAATATTTATGAATCAGTATGTCCTGGTTACCTAATGGTTTAGTTCACTGAACGTAGTCCACATACATCCAAAGGTCTTTTCTTTAAGACCTGGAGCCAGGAGAAACAACCAAGATGAACAGCTAAATAAAATAGATAAAGTGCTTCTTCTTCCTCTCTCTTCCTGCCTGCCTGCTTGCCCTCATTCTTACCTGTACCTTTCTTTAAAAAAAGATAGATAGATAGATAGATAGATAGATAGATAGATAGATAGATAGATAATTAGATAGATAGATCTATTCTTTTGGCAAGGGAAATATATAAATGATGTTTCAAATCTGCATGGAAATAAGTCAGAATTCATCCAGTAAAGAAGAGGGGACTGAGAGTTATGAAACATAAAGGTGATTGGAATACAGATACAAGAGTAAGGAAGACTGAGAATTTAGCCTAGAGAACTCAGTACAGGTCTAGTGTTGATGCGCCTTGGCCACTTAAGGGTTTAAACTTTATGCTCATTGCTCTGAGAAGCTATTAATGAATTAATGACAGGAGGGTGTGATGGTGGTCTGCATTTGGGGCCAGTGGGAACGGAGATGAGAGATTGATAAAAGATAGGAAGTTTATTAGCGATTTCATGATTGATTGGCTTTGAGGACTATGACAATGTCGAACAGGAAGAGAAAGAGACAGAGAGATACACAGAGAAGATGAATCAAGTGTAAGCTAAATTTTCTGGTTTAGGAAGCTGGGTTCACAAGCACAGGGAAGGTTAGTTGAAAAGGAACTTTGAGGAAAAAGATATTAACTTCAGTTTTGAAACTGTTGAATTTGACGTTTAGGAAGAGCTATGCTATAGACAACTAAATTGATCAGGATTAGAGATACAGTTTATAGCACATAGATGAGTTTTGAAGTAATTGGTTAGAAGTCACACAATGAGCTTATACATAGTAACAAGGGAAGGAAATGTGACTTCCCCTTATCTGAGATAAAATTCAAACATACTAGCATTTCAGGATGGATAGAGAAGCAGGAGTCATAAAGGGGACTTGCAAGTGAGTATCCAGAGAAGATTAGTAGGAACAAAACAAAACAAAACAAAACAAAAACCCAGAACAAATGATCACTTGAATTGTTACAGTTTTTCGGAAGAAACCAAGCAAGCACTCTTTGGAAGTATTTTAGGCAGATTTATTACACGCATGGTCTCAGCTGGGATTTCTTCCTCAAAGAGATGAGCCCTGGTTTCTGTTTAGAACATATTTATATAGGCTAGAGCAAACCGGGAAGAGAGGGGTGTAAATTAGGGAAAGGGGTTTCAAGCATGGGAAGTTCTTTGTCTGCTGGCTACATTCCAGCAAGCTCAGGTTACAGGAGATGTCATGGCTTTTCTTTATAGTTGCTGGAGGTGGTAGGCAGGCCTTTTCCCACAGAATAACTGCGACTATATGGGAAATGGCAACCTGAATCTTAGAGAAGAGAATGCTCCAAGAGCTGCAGTTAACTAGGTTGAATATTACAGAGAAGTCAAGTGAAACTGGCAAGTGTCCACTGCATTTCCAAACCTTATGCTGACATTGAGAACAGACTTCCTTGAGGATTTGTGAGCACTGAGGCCAGACTGTAACCGGTTTCAGAATAAACTTTAAGTAGGATAGATAATGCTTTTGAGAAATTTGACTATAACTCTGGGAGAAGTACATACAGCAATATGAGATTCTACTAAAGATTTTATTTTCTCAAGGTAGGAGAAATTTAGATATGTCAAAACGATAATGGGAAAAGGCCAAATTAGGCAGACATTTAAGGTAAAAGAGAAAGGAACTAATTGAGAAAATTAAGACCTTTCAACTTCATGATGGATAGGATCTAAGCAGATGGACATCCCTTCTATTTGAACGAAAGAATAGGTGGAATGGGTAGCTGGAGATGCTAAACTTGATGGTGAAAAGGTAAGATATACCTTAAACAGTTTTCTCTGTAAGTAGAATTAAGACAGTGAAAAATGTATGAAATAACCATTGTAGTGAATGAAAGGAAAGAGAGGTGAGAGGAGAAAGAGAGAGAAGAGGTGGGATGAGGAGAGAGGCTGGGGGCCATGAATTTAGGGATTCCAATATTTCCATGTTCACCCAATGTCTATCCATGCCATAGATCCAAAATAGAGTGTATTTTTGACATAACACAGTCAAATAAGAAAAAAAGTATTTGTGGTTAGAGCCACAATCATTAGCCTGCCCTGTGTCCTTACTGTGTCACAGGAAGGGATTCTTTTGCATACAATGGCCATAAGCAGAATCATAGAGGCTAGGAATTTACCACTAAACCTCACAAATTTCTTTAATATCCATAATGAATTGAGCTTACTATCTTGATCAGTTATAGTTTCAGACTGCTTACCTATTAGTTGTTAAGTTATGTACATACTGACTAAGAATGCAAGGTAAAATGATAGTTCTAGAATGGACTGTGACACTAATATTTTATCAATAGTTTTCTTTTTAAAGGAAGGTGCAACAGGAATGAAGGTGAATAGGCAGGTAGACAAGAACAGAGAAGAGGAAGAAGATATATATATATTTTATTTTTATTTATTTTTTCACACTGGTTACTTCTTCCTGGATCTGGGGATATGGCTTGTTCCTTTGGATGTGATTGACCTAACCGCCTCTCCACCAGGGCATGGCACCAATAAATTATTTAATAAATATTGTTTATACTTAAGTTTCCAACTGCCCTGAACTTAGTGCTTCTTTTCTAACTGTGAAAATAATGAGTTTTTTTTTTGAGAATTTGGAAAAAAACTATAGAGAATAGAAATCACTAATTTCCAAACAGAGATAATCACTTCTAGCATTTTTCCATATATGCAGAGTTTTAAAATTGTTTTAAATTGTTTTAAAATTGGATTGTGCTATGTAGTAAGCATTTGTTTTCACTTGTCACATCCTGAATATTTCTTCGTTATTAAATGTTTTTAAAAATATGATTTTAAACGGCAACATTGGAATACAAATTGCTATGCATATGGATGCAGCTTCCCTAATTTAAACAGAATCCTATTGTTGGACAGTTAGTTTTTCTAATTTGCTTTTATATTGTGGGAAATAGCCTTACACATAAAACTTAACAAGTCATACTAATTGAGAGTTATCCTTACATACTCAATAATTTGGTGTTGGGCTGCAGATTTCATTGTAGTTTTGACTTTCCCTCTATAGTGACTGATTAATGATTGTGTACTACCAAGCAAAGCATTATTTATTTATTTGTTCCCCCTGGCCTCAGGTCATGAACTTGGTATACACCCTTCCTCAGACTGGATGCCTGAGTTGGCCCAGTGCACTTCACCAAGCACTTTAAATTGCCAGTTTTAGAGTTGTTGGTTTGGGGTTTTTGTTTGTTTTTTTCAATTTACTCTATTAGGTAGAAAAATTTCTTTTAAAGAAAGGTGCAGGTGGGAATGAAGATGAACAGGCAGACAGGCAGGAAAGAGAGAGGAGGAGGAAACATTTTTATTTTATTTCCATTTTAGTTGTTCACACTGGTTGTCCCCTCCTTCCCCCCATCCTGGGACTGGAACCCTAGGGTATGTGGCCTGTGTACTTCAGAGGCAGCTCCACTAGGGTGCACCTATTAGGTAGATATGTAAGGAATGCAGACTTATATACATATAATCTATACATTTCCTAACAGCGCTTCCCCCATGCATCCTGTGCTTTTGTCTCTGAACTCAGCACCACCTCTTCTGAAGCATTTGCATTAAGGGTGATCACCTGGGGCTTAGGAAGGGCTCTGCTATGGAAACTGTAGGTGTTAATTATTCTTATCTCATTTTCGTTTTTGCAACTGCTCTACTAGATAAAGAAGATATGCAGTAAGCATGTATTAATCATATATTAGAGAAGGAAGAAATTAAGATGAAAAGTTAGGTAACTGCTCCCAAACTAGAAGCAGAACTAAATCAGATTATAATCGATCTTTATTTACATCTGCTATCCAAAAGCTTCATGAATTTAGTCCCTTGTACTCTCACACTGCCTAATTCATTATTTTCCTCTCCTCTGTTTACTAAAAGACATATTTGGGGTTTCCTTAAGAGAGGAATTTTGTCTTTTGTTCCACATATTTTTTTAAATCTTTTGTTTCCTTCTCTTTTTCAAATCGAATCCTTATTCGTTTTCCTTCTCTGCTCCAAAATCCATAAGAAAAAGCTTACCCATAGAAAATACATGCAAGTGGCCATTCAATCCAGCCCCATTATTTACAAGTTAGTTTAATAAAGCACAGAGAGTAAATGACTTGCCTGAAGTCACAAATGGTAGCAGTCAGCAGTAGAATTGACTTCTGATAGTTCATTGTTGTTTTTAAAATATTTCTAAAATTACAAAATAGTAAAGATAAAACAATTTAAAAATGCTTATGAGCTGTTTATTTCCAAAGTGTCAGATTAGATAAAGAGGGAGAAGCTTCTTAAACATTAGAACCTGAGGCGAATATTCTTACACACAAATTTGGAGTCATACCTCTGATTTTTTTTCTTAACTACTGAGATGATTTGGCATCCTGAGACGAATTGTAACCAGACTGGAAAGACTTCAATTATTTCTTAAGTCGACAATGACGCTTCTTCCCATGAAAACCCTTTAAATTATGTAATTAAGTGATTTAAAGGGCCTATACTCAGTATATTACACTATGAGACACTTATCAAGCTACAGAGGACATTTCCAGTCAAGCAGGTTATTCTACTGTAGCCTAACGTACCCTAACAATAGAGGAAAACAAAAAACATCATAGCGTAAATTGGCTGCAAGGAAAGTTGTCTGTTATATTTATATTAGAAATAAACTGAAAATACTTGAGTCAAATCATGAAGCCCAAAGGCAAGTAACCGTTATTTTTCCCTCCCCTACAGATTAATTCTTCTGAGTTTACTCATTTATCACCTCGAATAGATATTTGTGGTCTATAAGGTAGGGCACTTTTGAACCCAGAAGTGACAAACTAAAAAAAAATCTTCATGTGCAGCTATAAATTCTGCTCCAATGAAATCCAAATGCAGAACATTAAGATCAGTCTTCCCTGATTAGTGTTTTCAACATTAAAAAGGTCGTTGTCACTGGGGAAGAGACAAATCATTTTTTTCCTTGAGGATGAAGCGAAGTATTTGCCCTTGACACTGGGCAGAGATGGAAAAATTAGGCGTCACTGATTCTGTTGTGTTCCTGATTACCACAGGTACAAAAAGAGCTCTCTACTCCTGCTGATAACCAGGGGAGAGGCGAGAGGCCCGGGAGAGGCACTGCAGCTCAGTTCAGTTCAAATCGATACTGCTCAGTAGGAGCAATCACTCAGAGTACATATACCCATGTTCGCTAAAAAATAAGCCTTCGAGAGGCTGAGCATCCTGGTTATTGTTTGTCCCTTCTCTTTTATATTAAAATTAGAATTGGACTAATAGGAATAATCAATTATTTAAGAAGTCTACATTTTCATACCAGGATCCCAGTGTTTGAATGTCTAAACAATAACTGAAAAAATTGGAATCCCTGTTTAGTTCCTTAAATATAGGAAAATCAACAAATGAATGCTCACTTGTATTTATGTTCAAAATTAGATGAGAAATGTGGAGTCCTACTTCCATCCCTGCTGCCATTTGGAAATGGCAGCATCATGCTCACTGACTCTAATTCTAATTATCTGCATATTGCACATCTCATGATTTCTGGGAAGAGCTAGAATGTCTCTCCCCATGTGCCAGCTCTTGCTTACAGAATTTGGTTTCATAATTTCATAATCACTGCATTGTCAATAGTAAATTAAGGGAAATTATAGTGGACAAAGCAGTATAAGACATATGAAACCTGTATTAGCTTAATAAGAATAATTTAAAATTATTAGACTCATGAAAATAACTCTAAAATAAGAACTGTATAAAATGACTGAACTCCCATTTTAATAAGTGAATTGTGTGAATTTTTCTGATTATAAAAAGTTGGAGAAATTCAATATATTGTAAAAGAAATGTAAAATGTGTCCTGTTAGTTTTTAAATTATTCTATACCAAGTCCAGAACACTTCCTGGAAGATGATATGATCTAATTTTATTGGATGAGAGAAGGAACTGAAAGAACTAGATAAAACTTGTCTGATAACTTATGAAAGAATAAAAAGAATTAACAGGTATATGTTTTTCTTAATGGCAACATAATTTAAAATATAATTTTATACATTTTAGTCAAGCACCTTGAACCTGATGCCACTAGAATGATAGGAATTCATTTTTACCTGTTGTAAACTTAGAAATTGCGATAATTTCAGAGTTGGGATGAAGTTTGCCTATACTTTATGTTAAAAAGTTTCCAAACAAAGTAAAACAAAGCAAACAAGCTTGCGAAGATGTTTTATTTGTGAGAGAATAAACCATTTTCAAGCTCATTCTTTCTCATATCCTTTCAACATTTGAGAGCTCCTCTGGGTTGTATTAATTTTCGGCTGTAGCTCTAACCAACTGCCTTGTACTTGGTGGCTTAAAACAACATACTTTCTCCCACTGTTCTTTTGGTTTGAAATGTAAACAAACTCACTCCTGGACTCCCCTCTCCCTGGTCCAGAGGAAACTTGCACAGATAGAAGCCAGAACAAAACTGACTTTTGTGAAGAAACGATGTACAAATACACTGACTCGAATAAACGCCTCACTGCACCTGCCAGGTAGACTCTACAGCAGAGAAGCCTTTCAGAGTACTCCATGAGGTTCCATGCCATTAACGTTGTAATCACTCCATGCTTGCCTCTTCTGATCTGCAGATAATCAGTTAAGAGACTGGAATACGGCCTCTTTTGTGACATAGAAGCAAATCAGATCACTTACTTAAGGACCTTTGTTGTAAAAAGGCACTCAGGACTGTAATTAGAGCAGTCCAAACAGCAGTCTGTCTGACTGCTCCCAGGTTAGAATCCTCAAGCTGCTTAACTAACCAACTATTTATTACATTTTATAATTTCTGGGATTTTATACTTCAGTTAGCTCAAGTTCAACCAGGGTCTCACTAGACTGATAACAAAGCATTCACAGGGCTGCCTTCCTCTCTGGATGCTCTAAAAGAAAACTAATGACTCATGTCCTTGCTTTTTTCAGTTTCTAGATGCCATCAACATTTCTTAATTTCTGATCCTCTTTATCTCTTTTCAAAACCAGCAACATTGCGTTTTTCTATTATCCTGTAGTCACATCTTCCTGTAGATCAGTATAACCAATGCTGGAAAATGTGCTCAAATTTAAACGATTACCCTGACCCTAATGGTCCAGGAAAATCTCGCTATCTCAGGGCCCTCAACATCAATCAATCTCTAAAGTCCTTTGTGCCATGTGTGTAATAGTCAAAGGTTCCTAGGACTGGGACGTAGGTAGGTTTGAAGTGTCATTCTACCAACCACAATGGGAGGTAATATTCAGTTCATAGGATGAAGAGTCAACTTCAGAAGATACTAATGCTGACATATTTATTTTCACTTGGTGTGTAGTAATTTATATTTATTAATGAACAGAACAATCAACTTCTAAATAAAATACTTTCCTAAATCATTCGAAATATTTTTACATGCTAAAATTATTTAAATGATTTAATGATTAATTGTAAATGATACAATAGCAATTATTCTACTACCTACCACAAATCTATATATTTTTCATACTTTAATTAAATAACAAAGTAACTTTATATACATTATCTTACATTCCATTCTTTTTACTTAATTTTTATATATATTATTACAAAAACAAAAACCATTAAGTTTTGCTCTTAATTCTGGAGATTTATATATATGCTATATATACACATATAATTTTTTATAAATGTTGATAATGCTTCATTAAACATTCACCTATTAAAAAGCTGATTTTGCTTTTTTTGAATAAATCCATTGGAAAAAAACTCCTTTGAAAGGAATTACAGAATCAGTATATATGGTTTTCTAATGGTTGCCTACCCTCTTCTTATGTGTTTACAGAACCATAATTTTGTTGGGGTATTAGTTGGTAATTTGATCGAGGAACCGTGGGTTAAATTCCAAAAGATGAAATCATCCTATAAACTAAGCCTGGAAATTTCATCTCCTTTGCTAATTATGTTATAAGAATAACCAATGGGTGTACCCTGATGGTACAGAGGTTAGGTCAGTCACCTCCTAAGGAGTGCAGACCACATATGTCTGCGTTTGAGTCCCGGTTTCGTGGGGAAGCAACCAATGTGAATAACTAAATGAAAACAAAATAAAGTGCTTCCTCCTCTCTCTTCCTGCCTATCTGCCTACCCATCTTTTCCGCCTGCACCTTTCCTTAAAAAAAAAAAAAAATAACCTATGACTCAACTCTGTCCAATAAAACTAGTTTGAAGTTTTAATGACTGGTGAGGGTTTGATCAGAGCTGGGATTTAAGGTGCTGAACCAGTGGTGTGATGACATCTAGATGGACCACGTGGTGTGAGTTTCTACTATAATTCATATGCAAGGGAAAGCGGAACTCAAATGAGATTGGAAAAAAAAGCAGAGCTATTACAGAAGGCGAGAAAAAAAGAAACATTCACAGATGATAGTCAAATACCATTGCTGGGATTGTGGGTATATGGTTTGGGTGTGTTGGATGCTCTGGGATGCTGGCTTCATTTTGGAATATGTAACTGAAAACAAAACATCAAAATAGCTGCATACATATCTCAAGAGAGGGACTGGATTCCATAAAATGTACTGTAAGCAGCAAATGCAAGCCATGTGTATAACTTAAAGTTTTTAAGCAGCCACCTTTTCAAAGAAAGTAAAAAGGAAAAAAAGCGATGTTAATTTTATTTAGCATAACTTAGCAAAATATTATCGTTCCATAATATATTATCCAACATCTCAATTTTTTGCAGTCCTATTTCAAGTACTTAATTGCCATATATATCTAGAATGACAAATTCAGAAACCAGTTACAAGTTAGTGCTTTTCTGTGTTTACAAATATAAATTAATGTTCAGGCTGTTTCTGCTTTTATTTGTTATTATCAAAACTTCTGTGTTGAACTGTCCCCACACAACCCCTGGTGCAGGAATGTTAAGACAGTGTATGCCTAGGAGTGAGATTACTGGATGGTAGCAGTTAAATGAGTGTCCAATTATTTTCCAAGGTGGTTGCTTCAGTTTACACTCCCATTAGTAGCATGAAAAGAGTTCTCATTGCTCAACAGCCTCACGGAATTCAGAATAGTCACGTGTCTTCATTTTTGTCAAACGAGTGGGTATAAAATAGTTAATATTTTGTCATAACTTGCATTTTTTCTGATGACTAATGACCTGAACGCTCTTCTGATGTTCATGAATCTTCATTTCTTTTCTGCGGAAATCACCATATCTACTCATTAAATACAAATTTATCTTCAATATGTGTTATATATGTCATATAATATATTACTCAAAATATTATTGAGTATCTACCTGCTGCTAAATGTTTGCCAAGGCACTGGGAATAATCTAGAGAGGAAAAAAAATAGTACCAAATTCTGCCCTCACGGGGTTTACATTATAGGGGCAGGGCTGGGGGAAAGAGAGAGACGAAAGTATTCAATGTCTTGCAGTGTTAGTGATTCTGGGTTTAAATCTGATGAGCCATTTTATATCATACAATCTCACTTTCTACAATTGTAAACAGGAAATAATAGTATCCGTCTTCATTGTTTTGAGAGGTAGAGGTGGCGCCTACCGGTATAGAACATCCTGGAGCAAAACCACACACATCCCAAGGTCCCAGCTCAAGATCTGGGGCCCGGGGAACAACCAATGTGAACAGCTAAATAAAAATAAATACGGTGCATGTTCTGCCTCTTTCATCCTGCCTGCTATGCTCCTTCATTCCTGCTTGTACCTTCCTTTAAAAAAAAAAAATTAAAAAAAGAGGGAGGGAGAAGCATAAAGAAGGAAGCAAGAAAAGAGGTAGAAAGAGAAGGGAAGAAAGGGAAGGAGGCATTTTCACTTATTTGTTTATTTATTATGGTTGTTCCCCCAGCCCGAGGTCTTGCCTCTTCACATTATTTATTAAAGGCATATGAAGAACTTGATACAGTGACCAGAAAATTGTAAGGATTCAAAAAATTACAGGGATGTCTTGTGTAATTCAGGACTGTGTTCTGAGTATAAGTGTCACTTGAAGTACTGATTTCAGTCCAATGACCAATTTATTGTAAGCCTACTATGTTCAAAGTACTGTGTAGAGGAGATGCATCTGACCTTATTAATCTTCGGAAAAATGATTTGTGCCTCTTTTTTAGATAATGATGTTGAAAATGGTCTTCAGTCAGACATCGGTGGAGCACTGCAAGACACAATCAGAGAAACAGAAAGAATGCAGCTTCTTCTTAATAGCTGTCCGCCTGGCTTCACTGAACCAGATCTTGGATCCCTGGGTTTATCTGCTGCTAAGAAAGATCCTTCTTCGAAAGTTTTGTCAGGTAGCAAATGCTGTCTCCAGATGCTCTGGTAATGGACAGAAAGGGCAGCCTATCTCATTATCCCATGAAATAAGGCAGATGGGAGCATGAAAGAGAACACAGTCAACTTGCATCTCACAGCTTTGGCAACAAATAGTATAAATCTTACTGTGAATGTAGGCATCTCTGGAATGCCATTATTTTGCATTAACATGGAATTTTAGGTAGAAGGTTAAATGGTCTTAGAAGCATCACTGTTCCCCTCTGTGCCAAAAGTGTTGAATATAAAAGAAAATATATTAATAGTCTATTGTTTGGGGATCCCTGCCATTTGTAGCTATGTGATTATTTATGAGAAGAAAACGTTTTTTTTTTTTTATAAATGATCTTGGTCTGTAGTGGGGGTGGGCTGGGGATACTAAATATTTCAGTACCGGGGGTTTAATGTATAGGTCATGGAAGACAAGGCAATGGTATGTTTTTGTTCAAGGACCTTGGTGTTCTGTGTTCTCTTTCACTCCCTTTATCTCTTTATTCTGTGTCACTTTCCCTTTCACATATTTTTTAAAAATTTGAATTAGGGTTGAAATAAAAGATATATCTGCCATATTAATTCTGTTGATATTGGAATATTTTTCAATGTGTAAGTTACCCGCTAATCTTACAGATTTTAACTTTTGGTTGGATTGGTAATTAGGTGTCCTGATTATCCAAATTAGAGCCAATTATATTCATTTCAAACATGGCAAGATTTGTGACACTCTAAATAATAAAGGCCTTTTCTTTTGAATACATTTTAAATTTCCACAAATCTGGAGAAGATTCATGAAACTGACCTTGAAAGGCAGAATGTTATTTAAGGACTGATTTGAGCACTACATATGGGTACTTTAGTTAATTATCTTCCCTGAATTTTTCACCCAGAGTATTCTCCAGTCTTGCAGATATTGAAAAACTGTGATTCTAAGACCAATAAGGTTTCATCAAGATTTTTCCATTTTGGGGTATATTAATAGATAAGAGAACGAATAATATAGACCGCACCCCCAACCTCTCCACAACCCTTTTCATGCCTTCGCTTCAGAGTCGTTCTATCTAAACATTATTAAAATGCTTTTCCTTAAGTCTACATGTATACAAACTTTTATAGTTTGTAAGCTTGATATCTTCGTGGCACAAGCAGATCACTACATTAAGTTTTCAGGCTGCACTTTAAAAAACACCTCCCTAACAAACACAACAATCTCTTAACTTCAAACTATACTAAACGTTCTTTGTGCTTTTTAGAGCTTTCATTTCATAAACGGATTAACAGTTTCTTGTGAAGATTTTAATTCACAGTTTATTGCTTTCCTGTTTATAAAAAGCTTGAGGTTTATTTTTACGTATTTTTAGTAACTTCATTTCTCTTTGTGTTTACTAGATATTTAAAAAATAATTAATTTAATTGCTAAATAGCTGTTAGATTAATATGTGTACCCGTCCAGGTCAATGAGGAATAATCGTTTTGAATGACTGTTAAATTAAGTGAGACAAGACCCATTGAGAATGTTTATGTAAGTAGCTGTGGTTAGTTAGCTATTAGCTATGCTAATCTAGGTTTTGGGAAAAAACGATAGTAAATAATCTATACTAAAGCTTTATTATAAAATCCCTCTATATGAAAGGATTTGATATCCTACAAGTTACCTCGTGGTATATGAGACAAAAACCTACCCACTTTAATTGCACTTCAATAACCTTATAATAAAGAGCTTTTACTTCTCGAATGATCCTCTGACCTTATGTTATAGTCAGATAAACGCACATACAGTATGGATTTGAGTGCTGTGATTATGACTGGGTGATTCCTTCCAGCACCTAGTACAGAACTCGGAATATAGAAAATGTTCAGTGAATGAATGAATAAATGTCTGCAAAAAATGAGAACATACCCTTGAGGCACTCGTTACTTGCTGGAGGTGCTTCATGCCATTAGTCCATTAAGCTGCTAAAGTAATGATCTCTGCTTATTTAATTGCAGAAATACAAATGTATCTTCAAACGTGTAGAGTCATCTTGTTGTACAGGAAAGTGCTTGATTTGTATTAATAATTTAGAAAACTGATAATTCTAAATGATAATGGAGATTACTGTCAAAGAAATGCTACTTTTCATCAAACCACAGAAATACATAAAGATAGATTAGTCAGAAATGTATCGTTAACAACAAAATAAATTCTTGCCCAGAGACACCTGGGATGGATGAGTGACACTTGTGAACAAGTTTGGAAAGGAGGTGGAAGAGAAAGAATTATGTAAATGCCATGTGAGTTATCTTATCTAAGTAGTCATTTTCAGTCCAGGAAAAACATAAGACATACAAAGTTAAAAGGATTTCAGTCTTTGGATGATAGTGGAGGTTAAATTTCAGAGATGTTGATCTGTGATCCTAGATGTGGTTAGGAAGTCAACATCTAAAGTCATTGCAAAAGAGTATGCCTGTTTCCAAGTTTAAATTTATTGACGTTTAATTTGCTCACATGCACTTAGTTTATCTATGCACCTATCTGAGAAGGAAGAAATGCATGCATAAATTATGAACATTCTTAGAATTTGTAGTTGTATTAAAAAAAAAAAAAACAGATGCCTTCAGAAATCACATGGGAAGAAATGAGTGCAATGAAGAAATATATGTAAAGTCAGCTATAGATTTTCTAAAGCAGTCCTGATCTTTCAGGCAATGAGTTTTTACAGCTATGCTGTGTTGTAAAAAAGAATGATGGTGTGTTATACAATATGAGCGATTTATTTTTTCAAACAAAGTAGATATGATGGATATCTTAAAAATAGTTTGAAGAACAAAATGTACTCTCTTGAGTTTTACCAAGTTTACCTATTGCTCTACACCAAGGTATTTTAAGTAAGCATAAGTGTTTGATCATGTGATCATGTAGGATTTAAACAAGTATGAATTAAAAAGCACACATATATTTTTGCTTCTATATGAAAGATCTCTTGGTCATGTTGCAGAATAAAATTGTAACAGCTTGTGTGAAAATAATTGTATAAGGCTATATCACACTAGCACTAATTAATAAACTAAAAACTTCCAACAAAAAAATCTTTTAATAAGGTTATCAATCAGTGGCATTATTATAATATTAGCTATTCAAGTGAATAAGGCCTTTTATTAATTTTTAATGTCTGTTTATTTTGAAACAAAATTAGCGATCAACTTTCAATTTTCCCCATGTTAGCAATCATTGAATAGTTCTGTATTGAGATTATTAGAGACAGAAAATAGTAAAATACTGTTTTTTGAAATTTTAGGTACATTTATTGTCTACTTATTTTCATACTTTAAACCTTTAATATACAGGATACTACAAGATGAGTGAAACAGAGAATACAGAACATTTATTACTATAACCATATGAAAAACTAAATATGAAGTAATTAAATTTTTATGTTTGATTTGTATAAAAGATTTAGGCCACCAATCATGCCAAATCTGCTTTCTTGCTAGTTTCATGCTTGTGTATGTCTCAAAATCTGCTGAAGTTCAGATCTATATAAATGTACAGAGTTGTACAGTGAATGATATATAATTACTAAAATGAGAATGTTTAATGTTATTTTGAAGTTCAAAGACTGTTTTCTGAGTTGTAACCAAATGCTAATAAGAGGTGCCATACATCTGTGTTGCTTCCTGCATAGCATAATGGAGTCAATTTATAAAATTTGAAAATCAATCTAAAACTTGCATAACCATTTTTTTAAGGTGATTCAAACTCAGTATTCTATGACAACTAACAGGTGATAATTATAGGTATCACATGAAGCAAAGAAGTGAATATTTTTTGCTTAAAACTACCTTATTGGTATCATTTATATATGGTATTAACTCCATATACAAGTTAATAGTCACATAAATTACTCCCACCCAAATGGTTTTGTTTGTATGGTGTATTCTTGTTTCTGGTTATCAAGTAAAATCTTTCACATCTCTGAATGCCTTTTGATTGAGTTGACCTGGACTAAATCTGAAGAAAGTGCAAGGAGTAGTAAAGGGTTAACTGTTCTTAAAGCAACAGAGAGAAGATTGAGACCGTTCACATCTGTGACAGACTGCTAGAATTATGACTCTATTTTTTTTCCGAGAAAGAGAACAATAATTGATTTTAAGTCATATGGAAAGATAATTTCAAAACATACTGTGTAATACTTTCTCACTCACCTCTTTCTCTATTCCTTTAAAGAATAGAAAAGCATAAAAATTTTATTGAACATATTCAGTATTTTATAATTCCTAGAAGAGGATTCTATTTAAAGACTTAAAATTGACAGCAATTGAGCATCAAACTATTATGCTACAACATTCTAAACCACGTACATTTTGATTCTCTAGAAATACAACTCAATCATATATATAGTTTATATGTCACTTTTTTATTAAGAATAAATTTATTTTATTTTCAGAAGTTTTGCATCCATCGATTTTAAGCAACCCAAATAGCTACTGGATTACATATTTTTTCATTAGGAATGAGACTGCTCTCCCGGCCCCCTTACCTCCAACTTGTTTGTCCATTTTCCCATGAAGAGACAGTAACAGAAATCTTTATTGTTGGTGAGCCAGGATTGTTTTTAAGAGCAGAAAGAACAGCTTCATGTTTCTCATATGCCTACACCCTAAACTATGAAAAAGATCTGAGTCTGATTTTTTTAATGTCTGCTTTGATGAAACAATTTTATTATGGGAATGAAGATAGAAAGGAGAGATACCACCATCAGGAACAAATCAGCCTTTTCATGCTTTTTTGAGCATTTTGGACATGAATCTGCCTCTAAAGCTATGTTTAAATATTCAGCTCTCAAATTATTTTAATTGCTTTAGAATTAGAATAATTGGCCTTTTAATTAACAAGAATCAGATATGTAGTCAAAAGCTAGCTAATCACCAGGCCTTACCTATTTGAAATAGTTTCTATAGTCTTCAGTTTCTGTAGAAATCAAAGCTATAAAGTTAAGCAGAGAAAAGTGAATACGGCTGACTATGTCAATATTCTTTCAACTTTTGAAAGGATGCTTACGTGGAGTTGGCATAGAAATGAGACAGAACACACAAAAAAATATAAAAGAAACCTGCACATTTGCAAATTTATCTTTTTAGGCTACACCACAAAACAAAAAAAGGAAGGGACTACATTTATCTTTATACACGTGTACATCAGTAGGACAGAGAGCAGTGACCAGTGTCCTTTTCTTTAAGAGCAGGTGTTAGTTGTTAAATTCACTAAGTTATCACTGTTCAACTCTTTTTCTTCCTAACCTCCATATATATGTGTGTGTGTGTGTATATATATATATATTTTACACTTTCTCCATATATATGTGTGTGTGTATATATATATATATATATATATATATACACACACACATATATACACACATATATATGGAGAAAGTGTAAAATATTTCATATATATTTTGCATCTATATGTTTAGGTATGTAAAATATATATAACATGTATATGTATGCAATTTATATGAAATACTTTGCCCTCTCCCTCTTCTTTCATCAATTGTTTTTGTTCAAGTAGCATAAAATTAAACATTCTTTAAGCAAACAAATATAAAAGAACCACTAATAAGCTTGATTTGTTTACAAAAAAGAATATGTACTATTTACAAGGTAAGACTAAGTAAGAGTTGAAATTGTTGGCATTTTAGTCAGTAATGTGCAGCTCAGTATAGAGAGCATTTTTCCATCCTCTTATCCTCAGCATCCCATCTCTATACAATTGGTTAAGTGGAAAGTTATACTTTTACCCCCCTATAAGAAAATGTTTGGGGGAACTGACTTAAGTATATTTAAATTTATCATTCAGTATGTTTTAAAGGTAGTCTTCATTATCATGGAGATAATGAATAAAAGAGGAGAATATCAGAATTTTGATGAGATTCAAGTCATAGCTAGTCTGTGTTTTTAATAAATATATGTTATTTATGGTGTGTTTGTCAATGGAAAATAAAGCTGAATGCTCTGAAATGTCCCTGTCTTTTTTTCCTGATGACAACTCCTGTCAGGAATATTTTATTCATAATTGCATTAGTATTTTCCTGAAATCCTATTTGATATGTGTTGTCAAAATGACAGCACTATGTAGTGCAAAAGCCAACTCCTGATGCCAACTCCTGTCAGGAATATTTTATTCATAATTGCATTAATATTTTCCTGAAATCCTATTTGATGTGTGTTGTCAAAATGACAGCACTATGTAGTGCAAAAGCATCATGCTCTCTGGAGCAATTAATAGTATGTTTTATAGTCTATAAATGTGAACAGTGCAATTTATAATGGATTTGCTATCTGAGAGATTTTTTTTCTCATTTTCAACATGATACTTTTTCATGTCATAATCCCACACCTTTCATTTTTAACACAAAAGCACATTTAAAACATGTTCTAAATTTAGTTCTTCATATTTTTTGTGAATTCTAGCAGAATACTTGTCCTTGTTTATAGTCAGACCCTTTAAGAGATGTGTTTGGGAATCGGAGTGATCCAGTTACTGGTGGAAGCCAATGCTGAGCTTCCCCACTGCCCTGTTCCACGCGCTCACTCAAGTCATTCTTTCCCTTCTTCACTGATGGAAAAAGTTCTGTGGAATGTAGATGTAAAGCCAAACTCATATGAAGTAGCACATTGAGCTTTCTCTCCCTACTAAGAAAAGGCATTTAGGAAGAGCTCTGTCCCTGGCTCTTCCCTGAGGTCCTAGGACACCCACTGTTTCTTATGATTTCCACAATCTTTGTGTAGCATTTCATTATGATTACATTTTGATAGGCCAGGAATTTCTTCCACAATACTGGTGAAAATCCATACCATGTAATGAGACATGGTCGAGTTTCATGACCTTGGAGAACCTGGGATCTATCATCCTTAGATATCTGGGGTGCTACCCTATAACTGTCCTGAGTAAATCCAGTTTAGAATTAGGCACTCAGAATCCAAGCCAGTACTCTAGGGCTTGTTCTTTCCTTTAACATACACGTGCAATGTGCATAGTATGCACCGGACATTCTGGTGGGTAATAGACACAAGGTTGAAAAAGATTCCGGCTTTCAATGAATTTGTAATCTAATAGGGAAATGGGAAATAATTTGATTAGAATTGCAATTAGAGTAAGTATATGAATATTTGAGAGCATATGGGGTAGGTGACATTTAATCTTCATTTTAGAGAAAAAGATGAGGTGTTAACTGGAAAGAGAGGAGAATTTTGTTGTTGTTTTTTTTCATTTCACACTGCTCAAAAAATTAAAAACTTCAAGTCATACAGCCTGACTCATTTCTAGTGGCCCTATGGGATATGTGAGTCTGAATAGGGGGTATCTTTATGACATCTCAGAATGGGTAAAAAGTAGCATGACCTGAGAGCAGAATTTCTCAACCTTGTCCCTGTTGACATATGGGGTCAGGTAATTCTTTGGGGAATTGTCTTGAGCATTGTAGGGTGTTTAGCAATATCTCTTGTCTCTACTTACTAGATGCCAGTAATGTCACCCTGGTTGTGACAATCAAAAATGTCCCCAGATTTGCCGAACGTTCAATGGCTGACCTGATTGCTCCCAGGTGAGCACCTCTGCCTTAAGTCAACGTACCGAGATCACCAATAGTTACCATGTGTCTGAGAGTTTGCAGGACATGGCCATCTGGGCCATCATGGTCCTGATGGGCACTTTCTGGCATTTCCTGAAGCCGCAGGAACTGAAATGCCAGTTTGTGTATGACTGCACAAAAATGTGGCACGACCACTACAACAATGCCTGCATCGCCCAAGCCCTGATCCACTTCCGTAATCACATAAACCTAGTCACAGAAGAGGGGGTATAATTTCTCAGAAAGTATCATCTTTCTATTGATGCCTCCAATCCCTATTTTGTTCTTGATAAGAGGCCCTAGGGTTACATGTCTCTAAATGGGAAAACTAAAGAGAATAAATCCATTTCTCCCAGGACCTTTTAAAAATCAGCTATAATTCTTTTTAAGTTCACGTTTCCAGACAGGAAAGCTGGACACAATTTATCAAACTATCTTTAATGGGATTTTTTTTTCATATTTGGTCTGTACCAGAACTGTAGCAGCTTTATTTAATCTGAAAGATAATTTTTATCAAAAGCTCATATGTTAGGCAAATATTTATTAACCTGTACCTTTTTAGTTCATGCTTATCTGTAGATATGTAGCTATTCCTATGCATTTTGACCACAGAGTTGAAGTCATGATGTTCATAATTTGACACTTCGAACTCTAGTTTGTATGAAATGGGAAGTCAGATTTACTTAAAAGCTTAAAACATAAATCAGATCAAAAAGTGAAATTAGAACAAAGGTACTCATTAATCTACTGTGCATTTCCAAGGTCAAGTAAGAAAGGGCTGTCAGTGGTAATGCCATAGTTAAGGGAAGACTTTAAATATAACATACAATTGTGTTTGATTTTGAAGCAAACATTGGAAGAAAATAATTCTGCAACTGTTATTACAAATTAAGATCTTTTACAAATAGGTATAACCATAACATACCATGTAGAACACTGATTCTTAATCACTCTGAGGTCAGAGACCCTTCTGATAATCTGACAAAAGATGAAACCAAATCCCACAAAAGCCACAGAGACCCTTCTGATAATCTGACAAAAGATGAAACCAAATCCCACAAAAGCCACAGAGAATTTTTATATAGTACCTGAGATTGAATAGTCTTCCTGACGTGTCTATAGGGATCTTGAAAATTTATGGACACAAGTCAAAAATTCTTGTTTTGAGAGTCTTTATGATTCAAGGAACCTCACCGTTTTCCCCATTTGATTAGAAAGCTAACATCTAAAAAATGGAACTATGTGAACATAACAACTTCCCTGTTTTCCAGAATTTCTTGACATCTCACTATATACCCATAATAGTAAATCAGCATAATTGAGGGCTAAAATTATTAAAAGGAATGCAATCTTTTTTTTTTTTTCAAATTGGCATCTTGTGGGTGAAAGAAGTAACATAATCACAAGAGCAGTACTGCCTTACCCAATGATATATTTGCCTTATAACAAATAACTTGTTTTGATTTTGTTGTATTCTAACAAAGCAAGAGAGATTTAAAACAAAGCCATTCAAAAATCAATTTAAAAAATTACTCGACCTGACCTGAAAAATCCAGTTGGTTCCACATAAATAAGCTAAATTGTTAGACTAACTTTCTGCTATACAAGATTTTGTTGTGTTGCATATGTATGTATGTATGTATATTTACACTTCTGCATGCATTACATCTTGCATTGCTATTTAGAAAGAAAGCAGCAAGCATGACCTTATTGGTTGAACTTTCAGTGAGAATGCACAGCATATACTGTTTACAGAATTTCTTGTGCTTGTAAAATTAATGCTGCTTTATGACAACACTTAAAGTTATTAGTAGAATACTGTAGTGATGGTTATAGTTTGTATGTAAGATAAATGTATGGCATTTATCTTTGCTTATTTTGTGTGGCCTCACTGAGGAAGATGGAAATGAGATCTTGGAGCACGGAAGTACTTAGCTATTGGAAACAACTCCTTGGTACTAAAGCATGCTACATTTTGGAGGATGAATTGGACAGCTGTACATGGTGTACATGAAATTTCAAATTAATTTCTATGAGTAGTGGTTTGGAAAATTCTCCCTAGAAGATTCATAAAGAAGGGTCAATTTTGATGGAAAAGCATCATATTTTGTTATTTATTTTCAACATCTCTTGACCATTTAATTTTTCCTTGGCCTAGAATTTTTATGTTAAGCATTATGGTAATGAAATCATTTTTACTTAGAAATTATTGGAGAAATAATATTGATGTATTGCTAAATTTAGCAGAATCATCATTAAAATTTAAATAATTCATTTTGACCACTACTGAGAATTGAATATTTAAGCTAAAATATTTAAAAGCGTTTTTTTTTTTTCTTTAGAGGGAGGGAAGGAAGGAAAAAGGAAAGAAGGGAGGGAGTAAGGGTGTAAGGGAGGGAAGGAGAGAGGGAAGGAAGAAGGGAGGGAGGGAAGAAAATTTTATTTATTATCTATTTATTTTGGTTTTTCCCTTTGTCCTACCAAGCTGTGTCCTTGGGCTTTATATGGCCCACACCCCAGCCATCCAAGCTTCCTGAGCCACAAGGAAGCACCAAAAAGTATTTTAAACAAAATAATTTCACAAAAATTCCCTCTAAAATTTTGTGGATCATAGTGAAAATGAGAAATGTCCAATGTTGGATAGGAGTCAGATCACCTATGTCCAATAATCTGACTTGCTATGCACTGATAATTCACATTTAGAGAGGAAACCTCTCTGAATTTGAATTTTCTGCTTATCACATGATCATTATGATTATACAAAACCATGAAAACACAGACAAGTTTTCATTTTTGAATCTTGAAAAGCAACTCATAGGAAACCTCTAGGAGACACAGACAACTAGACTCATAAAAAGTTTCTCTTCCTTTTTTTCTCTAAAAAGAACTTTTAAGAAAATCCATCGCATTCTTTCTTAGGAGATTAACCAAATGACAAAATCTTTGAAGCTGTACCTTTCATTTATCAAATTTTTCCGCCTCCTTTCTCTTTGTGTCTTATCCAAATTCCAAATTCTGTAGCTGTTTGCTAGATGATGAGCTTTATTTGTTTTTTTCTTTTTGGAGACATCAGATTAGATCACACAGATTTTGTCTTATCTGATCTAATATGTTTTATGTGTGTGCGCGCATGTGTATGTGTGTTTGTGTTTATATGATCTCCAATATCTCTCAAATACTATCTATTCTATATGGCTCATTTTTTAAATCTCAGTGTCATGGAAATCACCTTTAAAAATTGGCACACTCTGGTGGCCTAGCAGATAAGTCCACTGCCTCCAGCTGGCACAGTACACATATATACCAAGGACCCCGGTTCTGGACACTGGGATTGCGGGAGGCAAACAACCATCACTCATTTTGGTTCCACCTGCTTTAGAGTAGGCTTTTAATAGAAACTGATGTAAACATCGAACTCCTGGAAAAGAAAATGGTTTTAAATAAACTTGAGCACTAACAATAACAGGGACGTTAACGATAATGGCAGATATGCTGGGAGCACCAATGTTACACATTATCAAATTGTGCCAATGTCACAAGATATGTATTATCACCACCTTCCAGAGAGAAGACTGAAACTCGAAGAGGGTAAATTTCTTGGCTAAGTCCATATATATTTAGCAGGAAGTCTGGTCAGGGTTCAAACCTTATTTCAGATTAGCATATAATTCCTGAGCACAGAATTTCTACCATGATTATTTTGTGAAGTTCAGGTTTATCTTTGAAACTCTTTAAGGCCCCGAGAAAGTAAAACTTTGACTCTATTATGGTGCCTAGGTATTGTCAAATAATCAAACAGTCTGGGCTGCCATTTGGGAGGAGGTGTTTTCAACTGATCATGTTCCTGAGCAATGGGTCATGCTTGCTTCACATAAGCACCGATATTATGGCACTGGGTTTTGAGGAAAGGAACAGCTTTATTGCTTCAACCAACAAAAAGACAGGAGAGTCAAAAATCTAAAATCTGCCACCTTGATTGGGTGTCAGAGTGAGAATTTAAAGGGCAAATGAGTAGACAAAGAAACTCCCGTCCCACCGATGTGATTGATCTTTGTATATATATGTAATCAAGGAGGTATCAAGACCAGATCTTTACAGTTGAGGGACCCCTCTATTTTGAATATAATCTGGGTCATTTCCTCCCTAGAATGTTGGCTCCTTGGCAGGCATTTTCGTTCCAGGGGACTAAAAGTCATTGTGAAGGGTTCTGTAATGGTGTATACGCAAACCACATTGCCCAGAATTGATCTGCCGGCAAGAAATCTTCATATTCTCTTAAGACTAACATTCCTACCAAATAGGCAAAGTAAGGTTTTAAAAAGCAACAAAATGGGATTTAAAAGTTAGACATATTCACTATTTTTAAGACTCAGGTAAGAGGTATAATTTTACAATTAAGCAGAGTTAACTTGTGTTGTTCAGAATCTTTTGAATGAGTGTATTAATTAGAGCTGGCTCAGATACTCAGAGCTAGTGACTGTAATGTTTATATTGATTAGAGTCGGTTTAGCTAAACAGAATTAATGATTACATTATTTTGAGCTGGCTTAATGCTAGTTTCAATTAGATTCAACACAAGTGATTCTTAGGCAAAGTTTGAGTGTCCGTGTGTCCAATCTGGGCTCATGCGCACTGCTGCAAACATCCAGATCTTTCCTTGTTGGATGCAGAAACACTTGTGCTGTGGAGAGGAGATTGATGCCTGGCAGTACATGGCTGCACAGAAAAACTGCCTCCCCTTCCTGCCCAGATCTTGGGGCTTTGCTGAAAGTTAAGATTGTATCAAAATTTAAGTGACTAATTATATATCCATTTTGTTTCCTGTTATTTTTTTTTTCCTTTTGTTTATTTCCCTCTTGTTAATTTTGCTTTTTCTTTTAGACATTCTCTCTTGCTTCTCAGGTAACTTAGGGGCAGGCTAATTGAGAAGCTGAAAAACAAAAAACATTTTTGCTTCCTAATTACAGAGGGTCTCCCGGGGGAATTCGTAGAACTCGGGAGAGAAGAGCAGATTCTTTTTCAGTAATAAAATCATTCTGTTTATGGACTCCCCCTGCCACATTTTGAAATTTGCTGTAGCGTCTTTCTGCAAGATACACCATTTCAGACTGGAGCAGATGTTGTCTTTGAGAATGAGAAAAACTCCTGTTTCCTATTTTGAGCCTATCTCCCCTATGTGGCTGGCAGGCAAAATCTATTTGGTATATCTGACATTTTATTCATTCACCAGTTTTCTCTTCAACTGGATGCTCTGATTTCTACAGAGCTGGTCAGATTGATTAGAACAGTGCAGAAGATATTGCTCAAGGGAATAAAATCTCAGTATCTCCAAAGGAAGAATTCTATTGTTATCATGAAATGAATTCCAAAGGCAACCATCCGTAACCATACAACTTGAAAAACATGCATCTTAGAGTCTACATTTGGTCCAATTTTGTACATTATCTTTACTATTTGAATATAATTACAATAGTGAACAATTTTTAGGTTTATCAGGGGTCCATTAACATTTATTCAGAATGGGCTGAATCCAATTACATGTAGATCTTTAATTTTTTTTTGTACTAACCTGTAGTTAATCAAACCAAATGAAACGAGTGTTTAGGGCAAATGTTTGAAGGACGAATTCCTTTCTTCCTACCAATTTCAATGTCATTTGCATGAGACTTAGCATCAGGAAATCTTCATAATGGTTTATTACTACTAACATAATTCTTTAAAATAATGTAAGTCATGGACCTCATTTCATGAGTGTAAGTTTAAGAGAAAGGGTTCAGAAAAAACCCAACAATGAGTGGTTACATTTCTAGAAGTTTTTCTTTTTTTAATGGGCTACACCCTTTTCCATTTTATGGATAAAACAGTTCACTCAAATTTAGGGGATGTTTATCATTTGCTAAATGCAATCATATGGGAGAGAGAGAGAGAGAGAGAGGTTTTTCTCACTTGCAAGTTACAAGAAAGGTAACTTGCATGTCAACTAGATTAGGATTTTCTTTGGGTGAGATTCCCTTCAAGGTATGAATCTATGTTTTGGAGTCAAACCTGGAATCAAATTTTGGGTTACTAGTTGTGAAACTTGAAAGAAATTCCTTAAATTCTCCAAGATTTTTGAATATTTAAAGGAAGAATTGGTATTTTGTACTTATAGGGTAGATGTGCAGATTACATGTGATGTATGTGTGAATATTCCAAAAGGGGATAGGTACAATAAAAATGCAGGGGGCACTGCTGTTGATTTGTTTGTAGCGGAAATAGCAGCCACAATTGTAATAGTAATTGCTCAAGGAATCCATAAACCACACTGGTTGCATGGGCAAAAGATCCTGACCCTTGTTTTGGGAGACCCAAATATATAGCATTGTATTTGATAGGATGGAACTAAAATTGGTGGCATAGCCTAATTCTGTTTATGTATTCATTGGCTGACCTTAATCAAATGAATCTCTCTGAGCCTCAGTTTCTTTAGCTATAAATTAATTCATCTAAAATTAACCCATTTAGTACAAATATTCAATGGGATAATTCATGCAAATGCTTACCTAGTGCTTGGCACAAAATAAGCATTCAAAAATAGTTATTTAGGTTATTATAAATTATTATCATTAATATTAAAATTAAATTTAGAAGACTTAGGTTGACTCAGTTTCCAACTGAGTTGAATGTCTTCACAAATATTTGAATTTTACCCAACTTTCTCAAGATTTAGAGTAAGTGAACAGGATGTAAATTGATTCCATAGGAAGTAAAACTCCTAAAAACAACAAAATAATAATATTTAATTAAATTTTCCTTCTGACCTAAACTAAATGTGTCTTCATGACAAAAGAAAATGGTTCAGTAGCCAAGAGGAGGGGTGTGGTGTGTGTGTGTGTGTGTGTGTGTGTGTGTGTGTGTTTGAAATGATTATCACATAGATTTAGCTAGTATTTACCATCTCACATAGTTATTCAGTTTTTCTTGTGATGTGAACTTTTAAGATCTACTCTCAGCATTTTCAAATATATAGTAAAGTATTGTTAAATATTGTCATCATGCTGTATATCATATTTCCCTCATAACTGGAGGTTTGTACCTTTTGACCATTTATGCATTTTCCCTTCTTTCCAGTCTGTTCTGTTTCTATGAATTTGTATTTTTAAATTTCCACATGCAGGTGAAGTTATCCAGCCTTTGTCTTTCTCTCTTTGACTTATTTCATTTAACATAATGTCCTCAGATTTATCTATGTTGTTACAAAGGGTGAGATCTCCTTTTAAAGACTGAATAATATTCCACTCTGTCTGTATAGAGATAGATGATAGGTTGATCCCAAAATTCTTTCTCCATTCATCCATGGATAGACACAAGTTATTTCTATGTCTAGGCTATTGTAAGTAATGCTGCCATGAACATCAGTGAAGCTATTTCTCCAAGGTAGTGATTTAATTTCTTTCAGATATATATATATATATCCAGAAATGGAATTACTGGATCTATGGCAGTTCTATTTTTAATTTTTAAGGAAAGCAGAAGAGGAATTTTGAAAAGTCCCTGTAGCAAATTTCTTAAATGGAGTCCATGGAAAATAAATAATCAGACTTATAGGCAACAAGGCGAATCTCAGGATGACAGGTTTTTCTGAAATGCAACAAATAAGATCTGTCAAACTGAGTATTGCTTTCTCATCAATATCTAACAGAGTAATGTCACGTGTGCATCAATTTCCCAATCTGTAAAGAGCTATGGGGACAATAGTTTCTAATTTATGGAATGACTGTAAATGCTAGAAAAAATAACATATGCAAACCTCTTGTCATATGGGATTCTTCATTGTCATTTTAATGAGCATAATCGTCATTTCATGTGCACGGTTCTCATATATTTACCAAGATCTAGGTAGAATAATAATTTATTTCTGAGAAAATTAAGCTCATTTACTTTTCACTCACTGTAAAGTCATTAGAAAATAGAACTACCAGTGAATTTGTAAACTGGGATACATTTGGGAAAACACAATAAAAAGACATTATATGAGTTTAGCTTAGGATAAAAATCATCTTTTTCTTAGTATTTGAACTTATAGTAATAACAACTTGAGAGAAATATTTTGAGCTAAAGAGAAAAATCAAATTTGCCTAAGGTAGACAGACCTACCTTAGGATATAATGAGTTTCCTATCACTGCAAATTTTCAAACAGAAACTAGGAAACTAGGAAGGGAATTGATGTAAAAGGAGGAGATATAAATATCTTCTTTAAGATTTCTAGTTCAGGATTCCATGATTTTATGTATCAAACTAGGCATATAATGGCTATAATATTTGAAAAGGTATGAAAGAAAGTTTTTCTGAATTCAGCAGTTCATGTTAATGCTCTGCTTCATACCTCTTCATATGTGGTTTGAATTCTGTTTTATGTGACACACCCTGAATTGTTCTTGGACTTAATCTCAAAGCTAGCCTCTCAAGGTTTCTATTTTTATTGTTTATGACATTTATTTGAAAATTTTTCTTTAAAAAGTATCAAGAATGTTACAGAAGAAAACTACAACACTTATTTTCCAGTAGTTCAATCAGAATATCTGATGGCCATTAATATCAATAGTTTTATTAGTTGGCATATTTGATTGTCATCATCAAATATGATAGGTTGCCAGGAATATGAATTTGGTGAAATTCAGAGCATTATCTACTCTGATTTTTTTAACTTTGCATAAAAACTTTTAGAGGAATAAATCCAGTTTGAATAATATTCATCCAATCTTTATAGATTAACAACCCTATTTAGTGCTTTGGCTGTTTTTCTTTCTTTTCAGAGAGAGAAAAGAGAAATACACTTCAAAATATAGCAACAAATGATTCAGTAGATGTTTAGGGAAGCATTCAAAATGTTTAAAAACTCTCAGGAACCAATAACATTATGTAAGTAAGGGGTGTGTGTGTGTGTGTGTGTGTGTGTGTGTGTGTGTGCGCGCGCGCGCGCGCGCGCGCACATGCATGCATGTTTTAATCAACAGAGTGGAATTCTTTTTTTTTTTTAAGGGAAGGTGCAGGCAGGAATGAAGGTGAGCAGGCAGTCAGGCAGATAGAGAGGAGGAAGAAGCACTCTATTCCATTTTTACTTACCTGTTCACTTTTGTTGTTCTCCCCAAAGCCTGGACTCTCACCTGAGTCCCCAGATGCATGTGGACTGTGAAGGTAGCTGACTTAACCACTACTCCACCAGGGTGTCCCTGGAATTATTCTTAAAGAGATTATTTCATTATAGAGTTTTGTTTTCTTTTCCCCCCAGTTAAATCAAACCTAACCTAAAGGAAACATACGACTCATTTATTCAACATGATCTTTAGGAGTATTAGAAATAAATAGTTATGTGTCTTTTAAAGGAAGAATCAGACACCAAAATCCTTATTGGAAGTGTTGACATTGCTGGCATCATTAATTGCTCCCTGGAGACATCATTTCAATGTGCCACTACAGCTAGAAAGGTTTATAACATCATCAATAGAAAGGCGGTGGGTAACCTCTTGGAAATAATGTGGAGATTTAAAAAGATTTGCAGCCTGGGTCTTGATTTACTGGCTGTGTGACCGGGCAGTGTTTAAATCTCTTTCCACCTCTGTTTACTCATCTATAAATTAGAGATAATGATGACTATCTCACCAGGTGGTGAAAGGAAATAATAAAATACATCATACAAATCACAGTAAGAACACAGTCATTTATAGCCAGTATTAACATTAAATGACACTAGTTGCTTCTGCAAAAATACATTTATGCTACCTTCAGGAGTAGTAGTAGCTGTTCATTATGATGCCAATAGTACTATAATCAGCACACGACTCCTTTGTAATTTTTAAGGTAGTTTAATTTGACCAAACCTTTTAAGTAGGTAAGGAAGTACTATTATTCTCATTTTACAGATAAAAAATGAAGATTTAAGAAAAAGTGGGTGGCTTCATATTTTCAGTTACAAAATAAGTTACACCACCCATGTGGGGATGACGATAATTAATACTTCATTTGCATATTTTAAAGTTGCTAAGAGAGTAGACCTTAAAAGTTCTTATCATAAGAAAACAATGTATAAGTCTGTGTGGAGGTAGATGTTAATGAGACTGACTATGATGATGATTTCACATTATATGCACACATCAAATCATGTTACATACCTGAAAATAATACACTATTATATATCAATTATATTTATGAAAAAGAACCAGGCACAGTATTTGGCTCATATTCACAGACATGTAAAAGGGTCTCCATATTTACTTAATACCACTGGTATCTGTTTGCTTTTTAGAATCCCAAATATGTGTACCCAATACACATATTCCAGGTACTGATTTGTTATAAACACAGATTCCTTGGAAACAAATGGAGGGAAAAGAAAGAAGTTAACCCAGTTCCCCTCTCGTTGTTGGTAGGCATATTCTAATTTGATTTTTAAAGTAAATCTTACTGAGCTTTGCCACATTATAAAAATTATAAAAATAAACCAGGATCGCTATAGAAATTTTGGAAAATAAATAACAATGGAAAAAGTGGCATTTATTAGATTTACTTCCACTGTTGAAGAAAAACCCACCATCTTTTAATATATTTCTTTGTCTTCTTTTTACCCTGCACTTTCCTTGATTTTGTTTTTCATACTGATGATGGCATTATCTATGCATTATTGGATCCTATTTTTATTTCCTTTAACATAATATGAGCATTCCTTAGACAATGTACAAATTATTTTAAATAGTTTTAATATTTATAGGATAGCCTATTATCTCTTAATTTGTGCTCACCAATGATGAGTAGAATTGTAACAATATGAAGACTAAAATTCTGAAAATATTTGTGATGTTTTTACCATAAGTATACTTTTAAGGAGTAATAATATATAAAATGTTAATAATATTTGATGATAAGTACAGTCTGTTTTCCAAAGGAATTATAGAGATCAAAAATTTAATAATTAATAAATGAAAATTTTTGCTTTGCTTCACCCTAATCAGTACTGTATATCATTTTAATATAAACAACATTTTGTTGATTTGATAGGAGGAAAAATGTATTTGATAACTACATCTATTGGTACTCTTTTTTTTAAGTTGATTGGTACTTGTTTCTATGATTGATTCTAAGATTATTTGACCATTTCATACGTATACATTTGATAGTTTCATGATTTATTTGATTATTCCTCTGGATATAAACTTGAAATCTAATAAAATACTTAGGAGAAAAGCATACACTTAATATAATTAAATGATTCAGAGGTTAAGTGATCCAAAATCCAGATTTATTTAAATTGTTTTTATTTTTGAAACATATGTAATTATTTCAAACAAAAAATTTTTAAATGTCCAAAATATAAATATATATATATATATATATATATTTCTTACATCTTATTCCTCACGCCATGCAAAAAAGTATTTCTATCCATGTTTATTACATCTTTCTTTTTTCTATTCTAACAGATAATGAAAAAACAGAACTGGACTTTTTCTGCTTCCTTAATTTGTATATTTCTTTCCATCCGAGAAGGACAATTTCATATTTTGATTTGGATTGTGTCTTCATTTTCATCTTTTTTTGATTATTACCTTAGTGTTTTTTTCCCTATCAGTTAATATCCACTGAGACTAGGTTTATTATTCTAATCTGTGCCTTTCAGTGTTAAATTGGCTTAGTGAGCTACATTTTGGGCATGTACTAAAAAACTGGACAGAATTTCATAAATGATGATTGATGAAAAAGTGTGGAAAAAAAAAGCCCATCTCCCAGGATATTTTTCTTAATTTCAAACCTCCAAATATGAATGTGAACATTTTCATAGTTTATGTTAGCTTTGATTTTACAATATATACTCGAAAATCAGTACAAATCTTTACAGCAAAAAGGCAGCATATCGAGAGCAAGAATTCAATTAACAGGACATAAACAATGAGGTAGAAAAAGGTACCAAATTAAGGCAACGAGCCACCATGTAAAGGATATTTACGCAAATGTGTAATTAATGTTTTAAATATGTTGTGTCTCTCTTGGCTAAGTTTGAAAGTCTGTGTTCTGGTTCTGTGTCATTTCACAGTTCAAAAATCAGCTCAGTTATTATTTGTCTGTTTTTCCAGACTGGCTGGATCAATGTTGCTCATGGTTCTCTTGAAGTATCAGGTAAAATAATCAAGTGGCCAGAGGAACAAAATTCAGAAATAATCTTCGATTCACCACTGTCAATTCAGGGTTTCTTAAAATTTCCTCCCAGACAGCATGTAAAAAGACAAAAATGATAAGTTATATATCAAATTTCATTACTTGTTAATGTTACAAAGTGATCTATTTTGTCTGAACTAGAGTAAGAAATTATGTGGAATTAAAAATCCTTTGTGTCCTCTAATATCTTTCAGCTAAAATGCCCTTACCTGTTTATAAATTCAACTACCCTCTCTTTTGCCTTTTGTTACTCCCACTTTTTCCATCCTTTCCTCTTTTTACTTAATTCAGCAAATTTTGCTAGTGTCCCTCCTTTTATCTCCATCATTAATCTATGTAATTACCTAGCTGGCATCTATTGATTATTTTATTTTTACAAAAGTATATAAAGTTTACAGAGGACTTGCCCAATGTCTTAAGTAAGAATTCAGATCCTAGGCTTACTGTTCTACCTCATGGCAAAATTCTCTTGCATAGTGGACAGGATCCTTTTCTTCATAGGTCTTTGAGGACTGATACCGTGTTTGATGCTTCTATAGAGGCTACTTATCTGGAACATTTTCACCATAGGTAATACAAATTTTCAACAAATGCCTTCATCTTCATTTTCTTTATCTTCCATTTCAACATATTGTCATTATGTGATGAGGTTATAAATGAGACTAGAATTTAACCTCAACATAAAATAAATTTCTTAGGAACTCTTGTTCCAAAGTGTTAATGTGGAGAAATGATACTTGATCTATAGTTTTATCGCAATTATAGTAATTAATAAAACTCTATGGATCACGTATACAAAATAAATGTGACATTAATATGCTTTCATAAGTGGGTTGTGTAGACCTGATTCCTGACTATATACAATATATTTTGTGTCATTTTAGAACTATGACTTTTGCATTAAAAGAAATAAACTCATGCCTACTCCCACCCCAATCTTATTGTAGAAACGGTATTTCATTTAGCACCACTGCAATCCAATGTGAAGCAAAAAAACCCAAACAAATTTTAGAAAAAAGCAGCTATGCTTTTCTCAGGAGAGGTTGTCCCAGAATAATGGCAAGATGCATGCCTACTCATGCCGATATCTTAGAGCCAGGCCGAAGTAAAGGAACAGGAAATATTCGGTCTTGAAGTTGGGATATCCATCAGAAGCTTCATTTATTCAAATTATCCCAAGGAAAGAGGAGGAAGCTAGAGTCCTGATATTGTATATGTACATTTATCTTATAGGCAGATTCTTTTCCATAAAATATATGGAAGTTCAGAGTTGAATTGATCTGCATTTTTACTCCCTACAAGAATGACTTTTAAAAATTATGAAAATAATAAAATTCATGTTTTAAGGAAGCCAAATAAATTACTTATGAGAATAGATTGGTTTTTCAACATTGTCTAAGCAGTTGGAAACACATCTAAATGAAACACGTTAAGATTGTCATAATTCTTCAGGATCTGTATAAAATATACCTAACTTGACATATTTTCAGTGACTGAGTTTTTAAATGTTTAATTTCTGTTTTAAAAATATGTATGCACATATTTTTCATTATCCATGCTTTTACTGAATATTTTATTAATTCAAAATATCGCTTGACTCATCTCAAGGATAAAAATGTTTTTCTGAAAACACGAATGAAAAATGCTTCATTCATGTTCTAAGGCTTTATTTAGTTTTCATTATCTGGAATGCTTTTATATAGAATAATTTGTACAATATGTAATTAAGAGCTTTTGTAGCTTTTTAAAAAATAATAATATTGTAAGCTCCTTGTGGGCAGGACCCATGCTTTATATATCTCTTGTACCTATAGAATCTAGCGTTGTACTTAATACATAGAAATTGTTCAATAAAAACTTGGTGGAGAGGTTAAGTGAGCAGAATGCAATCTATGTGTGATGTTTAAGACAAGTAGGTGTTCCTCACTATGGGAAAGGGTGACATTAAGTTGACAGTTGATTCTTCATTTACTTTTCCTCTTTGACATTGTACTGTTTGATCAGTCTTAAACCTGAGTGTCTAAAGGAGTCTGCTTTTTAGACTTCTTGAACAAAGCAACTATAATATTTGTTGACTGGAATTGGTTGGTGTCAGAAAAAATAAACCAGATAAATATAAGCCTTTTTAGAAAGCAACTTGTCTTTTAATGAGTATGTCAATTTTTGCCCCAGCACAGAAACTAAATTTTGACTCTGTACCTATAGGTAAATGAAGGCATTGATGAAGATACATTGTCTGTGGAATAAAATGAAGCTAATTTGTGCTTATGAGGATAACAGACAATTTTCGTTGTATGAGGTCTTTGAGAAAAGTATTGCATTCTCTTTTCAGACATAAGGATATTAGAGCCTTAGTAAATAAACAACAGTCTTTAATTGATTTCTTAATCAAATTTAGTGATTGCTGATTACAGATTTTATCAAAGTTTATTGATTTAACTTATAGCTGAAATGCTAAGTTTCTTTAAATGCTTTGGAAATGAAGAAGAACTATTACTGAAGCATTACTTTGAGAAAATAAATAGAAATAAAAATTGCAGGTATAGATATAAAATATGAAAACTTACATAATAGTACTGAAATGAAATGCCACAGAAAGGGCAGAAGAATTTTTTTATTTTTATATTTTATTGCTGCAATTTTTTTTTGCAAATCGAAGTAAACTCATGTGTAATTTCCCCATATGCAGTTTCCCCATTCCTCAGATATGTGTCAACACACCCTTCCCTCCCCACACACCACTAAATGTTCTTCACCAGTGTCCAGTGGGCTCCACCAAAACTTGCAAAAGAAATTACATGCTGAAAAAACACAATGTTATTATATTAAAAAATATACAATAAGATCAGAGACTACTTCCAGAAATGCAGGAATAAAGCAGAGAAGAATATACATTTGTTATAATACAGGATGAAGCATGATTTATCAATGTACACATCCTAAATATTTTACTGATTGTTGTGGTGATCGTGAGAGATGTTACTGTCAGTATTTCTCAATTCCTTCTTTCTATGTCACTGTCACCTTCATGGTCTAAACCTAAGCATTTATAATTTTCCATCTAATTTTCTCAGTAACTGGTGTCCTTCCTCTGGTGTTGGGTCTTCCAATCATTCTCCACATCTGATGCCAGAGTGATTTTTTATTAATAAAGTAAAAATCTGAGAATGTCTTTTTCCTCTTTAACATCTTTAATATTTTTCTATGATCTTCAGGGTAAAGTTAAATCAATTTAGTTGATAAGTTGATAAACTGATTGAGTTATTAAGACTAGATTGTAAAAAGACTCTTGGGGACTTTTTACATCTAATTTCTGTGGAGCCCCATCCCCTCATTCAGCAATGCTAAACTGCCAATGCACAGCTCCATGCTTCTTTCTGTGCTGCTGTCTCCTCTCATCTACACGATTGATCCTGAATCATTGTTCATGTTTCAGTCCAAGTACACCTTCTTTCAGGAAAGTTTTCTTGACTAAACATCAGTCTATGTTGTAATTTCTTAGTTTTCTTCTTCATCTACTTTGCTAGCAAGGTAGGAACTGGTCCATGTCTGAAGTATGGAGTATGTTGAGTACCAACTCAACAATGGCCAGTAAAACAAAGGACAGAAAGATGTGTTACAATCAACTATGATAGTTTGAACAAAAGCAATAACTAAAGTTTATTCATGGTCCAAGTCATTCTTAGATTACTTAAAGCAAGTAATTAGCCACAGTTTCTGAGTCGCTTTTCAATAGTTGGCTTTCCAGTGATAGACCTAGTTTGTATTTGCATGCAAAGTGGACAGTGATTCAGTGGTGAGAACAGACAAAAACAGAAAAGAGTGTTCATGACTTAACCTCACATGGTAAAAGTTGAAAGGAAATCTTGGAAATGCAAAGAAAAGTAACAAATGAAAGCATGGCTCTCCACTTTGACCTAGCATTTCTGCATGGGCAGGATAGTGTAGTCTTACAGAGGCAGTTCAGGGTTTCACATTGGATAGTTGGATCCTGACTGGCACTAGGTAGTTGTGCATCCTTAAAGATTCTGTATTTAATCTCGTTTAGCCCCAGTTTCCTTATATGTACAATAGAATAAGAAACACCTACCTTGTGGGGTTGCTGTAAAGATTAGAGATGATGTGTGTAAGACCATTATTCTTAAGATCACAATAAATCCCCAGAGGTAGACATAAGCTCAAAAAGCCATTTGCAAGATGTCTTAGTTGTAAGTGGCTAGAACTTGGATCTAAGAGATAGGAATTATGTGTGCAGTGGAATAGTGTGTGGTTTTAAAAAAAGTTTGAACAACTTTATTATTCTTGCTTTGCAAATTACCAGTCATTCTTTAAAGAATTTACTTCAATTACCATTAGTCAACTGCTAAACCAGTGGGATTTCCTCTGCAGGTGGCAGCAAGTTTATTCCTGACCCCCCAAAAAAAAATTGAGAAGGCATTTTTGAAATAAACTTCTAGAGCATTACTCCCATGTAAGTATTTCTGAAGTTAGAGAGGAAATAACCTGAGACTAGAGCCCCCATTACTAAATGGAATAAAATGCTGGTTATTGGATAAGAAGTTGTGAAAGAGAGGTAGGAGAATTGCCAGAAAAAGCTATATTGTCTGGGCCTGTCATCAGGGTGGTCTGTGGATTGTGTCTTGATACCACAGCCAGCTGATATATCAGGAAGAAACTAGGTCATCTGTTCAGGAAAAAGAATGAGTTCTATGGTTGACCTCTAGGACTAGAAGATTAGTGTCACAGACACAGTGATTATACTGCTCTTAGCTAATCACACAGTTACTGCCATATTGAGAACTCACTCACTGGTACCATGTAGGAAAATGACAGATGTCAAAAAGAAACTCAGAGATTTGATGTCATGTTTCCTAACCTTGCTTAATACTACGAAGAACCTGAAGTTTGTTAAAATGGAAAATTTTCATCCCTTTCCTAGAAATTATTTCAGAAAATCTGGCATATGACCTAGGATTTTGTATTTTTTTAAATCAGCTCCTCATGGATGATTCTTCTCACTAGTCAATGAGACTATTGTCTGGCACAACTGTGTGGAAGGTTATTATTAGTTTGTGAGGGCTGCCATAGCAGAGTACCACAGCCTATATGGCTTAAACAATAGAAATTTCATTCTCACTTCTAGAGCTGAAGTCCAAGATCAGAGAGTTGGTAGAAATGTGCTTTATGGGCTGTGAGAGAAACACGATCTTTTTCCTGACTTTTGGTAGTTTGCTGGCTGCCTTCGGCCTTCTGTGGCTTGTAGATACATCACACCCACAGTGTTTCCTTGTATGTGTGTTGCATGTCCAAATTTCCTCTTTTCATATGAACTTCAGTCTTATTGGATGAAGGGTCTGCTCTACTCCAGGTTGACCTTATCTTAAATAATTGCATCTATAATGATTCTATCTTCAAATAAGTTCACACATTGTGGGATCCTGGGGGTAAGGAATTCAGCACATGGATTGGTTGGTGGGTCAGGACACATTTCAACCAATAAAAGGTTTGGTTAATTTAAGGAGGAAGCCAAATCTAAATTCCAGAATTGTAAGAACTACACCATGATGATTTTTCTGGGGTTTAGTGGGTTTAAGGATTGAATAAAAATCTGAAAGATACATTCCAGTCCTGGATCCAATTAGGAAAGAAAATTCAAATGTGGTTATATTTCTGACACTAAAATACCTGGGAATTTTTCCAATAATAAAATAATCAACACAAAGCTCATAAACCACGTGGTGGGAGAGATAATTGTATTGTTTTATCAAATTTTAAGTGATTAAATTAGACAAAAGTCAAATTGTTCTATTTATGTGGGAAGAAAATGTGTAGAAAGGTTGTAGAATTCTTATACCTAATTTATCAAATGAGATCAATTTCACTGCTTTAGTTAGATTATTTGCCTGGTAACTTCCAAGTCAGAGAAATATACTCACCTAAGTCTGAAGGAAAAAAGATACTACCCACTTAAAAGAGGACAACCATCGATTTTAAAGGTCATTGGAATAAGGGGACAAACAGGTGCAGCATGTGATGCTATCGCAGAACACAGAAGTCAGCAGTTGTTTAGCTAATACCTTCTCCAGTCGCACTTACTTATTTGGGGATTTTTTTTTTCCAGTTTTGTCCCTGTATGAAGAAAAAAAAAAATCCTTCAAAAGAGCACAAGAAACTGTTGTACCTCTGTTTTATCTGCTAATACAAGTCTCACTTGGGGTTCAGGGTCAACTGACTCTTCCAGTCTCTTTGACATCAGGTTTCAACTGTTGACACCAATTCATGTTGGTGCTTTGGAAAAGTCTAAAGCTATTCATGATCATCCGGAACATTGTCCAGTGTTGTTTTTTAAATGTACAATTATTTATCTGATCCTGGCTTTTAAGTTGTGCCAGTTAAATTTCATTGACTAATTTTTCGTTTCATCACCATGTTTATAATGTCCTCCCAAATTATTAAAAAGAAAAACAGTTGTTGAAAAGAAATGTCCTTATGTTTCTAGGAAGTGATGTAATTGTTTTTAGAAAAATGGTGAAACTTTCAGCATATTTCTGAAGTTCTATTTGTGTCAACATTTCTTTCTACATTCCACAGTCACAGTGATTTTGCCAACACCCAGCTGTTACTAATCTGGTAAACAGTTGAACAAATCATTTCCTTGAAATGGCTCCCCAATAAAACTTTATCATGATTTCCTATAATAGCTAGGATATATCCCTATATACTGATGATTATAGGTAAAAGAGAGACAATGTTGATATGATCCATTTGACATGTATATTTAATACTTCCATGTAACGACTTTGACAATATATAAGAAACAAATCCTTCCTCATGGTGGAGATAGCTACCCAAACTTGTAGGGGTCCTCTTCTCCTGAGAGGATGAGAAGAGCTACTGGAGGTGGCATAAACAAAAAAGTTTCAGTGAAGGCCAATCTCAGACTGGGTATTGGGAAATTTTTTTTGTCTCTTAGGTTTACAATAGATATCTGGTCAGTTGTCTGAAAAACAAAGGTATAATTGTGTATAGCAAGGAGATTAGTGACCCTAAAATACATAATATATAATGTATAATAATTCTACCCATCAAAAAGTGAAAAGAAGTCAAGCAGGGTTAAAAGTCTTTCAAGCAGAAGATTCTTCTTCTTTGGGAATAAATAGCCAGTTTCTAGTGATAATATCAGAAGTGCTATACTAAGTTGTTATATTTCCTATATTTCTACTTGGGAAAGAGGACAAGGGCAGGATATCCCCAAATCTCTTCAATCCCAGCTTGGAGAGCAATATCAAATCATTCTGAGAAGGGACGTTAATGCTATCTGATTGTAGATTACTTTTCTTAGGTCTTTTTGTTTCCCTTTCTCCCTTCCTATCTTCCTTCAGCCCTAGTTTATCCTCCTTTCCCCTCTCCCTGCCTCCTCCCTGCCTTCTCTTTCTCTTCCTCTCTATCTCTCTTCATAGTATACAAATGTAGAAACATAATATCACATTCCCAACTCTATGGCTAGAAATAACTTTGGCATTCTGTGATAGAATATGCTGTTGAAGTTAAAAAACAATATCGGATTTGCTTCTCTGGAGAACGATAGATTTGAAATCAGAAGTATGTATGCTCTTCAGCCTCTCATCTATGTGAATTTTTAAAGTAATTTAAAAGCTATAAGCTTCAGTTACATTATTTGCAATAAAAATCTTAAGATTCTTTTGCAGAATTGCCATGGTATGAAGATAGCATAAAAAGGCATTGGGAATTTTCAAGAGTCATGCAAACTCACAGCACTGGTACTGCTGGTCCCTGTGCCTGAGCCCATGGAAGACCCTACCAAACTGTCATTAGTACTTTTCCAGTAGCCTCTGGAAAGCTTATAAAAGGAGGTCTTATAAAAGTCTTCTCTAAAGCCTACCCCTTGGAGACCTAGCCAGTTTAGTGGACAGAACTAGCTAGAGAAATCCTCTTTACCATCTTGAATTCAGGTGAAAGGCATCCTTCTGAACTTTTCTACCTAAAGTCTAAGATACTATGTTGGAGTTGTTTTACTTTAGTTCAATTTAATTCCATTTTAAATGCAACTATTTTAATTAGTGTTTTAATGAATGATAAATATTTTTCTGGGAACAGTTTGTGAAAAGGGAGTGGGAAGAGGGCAGAAAAAGTGTAAGGATGTACATGGAGCCAGAAAGTCATGCTTATGAGTAAGAAGCAGCTTACAGGGAGAGAAGAAAGGAGAGACATGACATTTCACCATTTCTGTAGTTTTTTCAGATTCTGCCCTGCCTATATGGATGTATCTCTCTTGACTTTGTATCTATTTACCATTACTCCTCAGGTAAATGGCTATTTTCATTGAACCGCCTCTATGGCTTGGCATACAAACACTAGACATTCAGTCGTCACAGCAAATGTATGCTATTATCTCTCTTTTACAGCTGAGAAAAAGTAGATTCAGAGATCAAGTCAGGTGAAAAGACTGGATTAAAACCAGACCCATTTAAATCCAGATCTCTTCATTATAGCCAACTATGCGGTCTGTCATATTTCCCTAATTTGGAAATTCGTATTTCATTTCATGTTAAAAATGTGAAGGAATCCGTACTATTCAAGAATGATGAGGTCATACAGCAGCAACAACAGCAAAACCCCAAATCTTATTTTCTTAACAGAACAAAAGTTCTTTTGCCCTCGTATAACATGTCTGTTGAGACTTGGGTGGGGAGGCTGGGTTGTACCTTCTTCTCATCAGACACTCAGGCAAACGGAGGCTTCAAACTTTGCTAGATTCTGCAGTACGGGGAAGGGGAGAATTACATATGCTTCCAAATACTGCTAGAGGAAGAAGAATGCCATGCTCTTCAAAGAGGGTGAGGAAGTACAACCCTACCATGTGTCCAGAAAAAAGAGAAATGGAAGTCCTGGTGAGCAGTACCACCTACTCCAGAATCTTAACAGCAAAAAAGAGACTACAAATGAAGAACGTAACTGCAGAAGTACTGAGTTTAAAAATAAGTTTTTTTCTCGCTCAGCTTTGACTCCAAGTTTGCTTATTTTAAGTCTTTTCCATGTGTTGTTTTACTTGGAGAGGCAGAATACTATCAGCAACCAGGGTCATTTTAAATATTGGAGATATGGGCATAATTTTAGCAATGCTGAAAAAACAGGTTGGTCACTCAAATTTAGACTTATGGTAAAAACAGCATATGTTTCAGAAATGTTACAGGGTTTTTTTAGTGCCTGGAAGTTTTCCATATGCAGAATGATAATGCAGCATGTCTCTGGAAATATGAGAGTATTTTGACATTTTATGCTGAAGAAATATATCTGGAGTGGCTATAGAATTTGGCCCTTTAAATGAATTTGTAAAACTCTGCCCATTTTTCAAGTTTTTAGAACATATTCTACTTCAAAAGCATTAGATTGGCAAAAGCTACCTTTAAGATTCTATAGAACCTACATGAATCTTGAATTAAGAAATCTAAGGAGTGTGATACCTTCTAAAGAGCTTCAAGGAAGGCAAGGTTCATCACCTCATCCTCAACTTACTCTAAGAGCTTTAAGTATTTCCTAATTGTTAGGGTATTTCGCATTTGTTATGTGGACGATATGAATAAGTTCATGTGACAAATGCTACCACAAAATATATCTCTACCTCCAAAATATATCATGATAATGTTCACTTTTCTTTATCTCTAATTTTCCTACTTTAGTTCAGGCAAAACTTCTCTTTCAGCTAGACCACCACCACTAGCTTCCTAGTGATTTTTCCACTTCTTCTCTGGCTTCTAGTCCATTATTTGCTCAAAAGACATTGGTGTCTTTCTTATCTGAGTCTTTGCATAGGCTCCTTTGCTTACATGGATAGCTCCCTTTCTTCTTTAAGTAAACAAATTCACTATTTCATGATAGTGAAATTTCTTTGTGCACCCTGGTGGAGTAATGGTTTGGTCAGTCAAATCTAAAGGAGCAAAGTCTGTGTACATCCCAAGGACCTGGGTTAACATTTGGATCACGGGTTGAGTGGGGAAACAGCCAATATGAATGACTAAATAAAAATAAAAACAACAACTAAAAAACTGTCTTTCTTGATCTTCCTCTCTAAAGATCTAGTTTTTTCTTTTTCACCAGCTCATTTGTTTCCTTTCTTCTTAATTTGTAGTTTGTGTTGGTTTGCTTACATATTTATTTTCTGTGCTAGAATATGAGTTTCACAAGCACAGCAGCTGGTTTGGTCTTGTCCATACTTGTTTCCATTAAGCAGAGTGCCTGGCACATTGTAGATGCCAAAGAAATACTGATCGTGATGGTACTGCTGTATAGAGAAAGATAATTAAGTAAATCTGTAAGTGGTGCTCTTTAAATACTGGTTTTGCTTCTCTTCTTTACCAGTGCTGCCCAGTCAATCTCTACTTCTTTTAACCCATACCTTTCCCTGCTGAAGAGAAATGTCTCCCCATCATATACAAAGGTCATAAAAATCCAAATTAAAAGGCAAAAGACAGTGAAGTACGGAGAACAGAAGTGTTTGCTCTTGACTTTGCTACATTTACCTATTAATACAGCTGTATTTCTGTGTCTAAATCACTGGCACCTGACACGACTTCCAGCCAAATTTGGAGATTTGTTACCAGTGGACCGATACTTACTTCTTACTATGTCTTCCTACAGCTTATACAGTATCTCTAAATTTGTCTTGAGTGGTGATGTCGAAAAAATGATTGATGTATTGCCATTTATCTTATTAAAAAAAAAATGAAGGAATGTCGCTGTTACTCTGAGGAAAGAACAGTCGGTAAAGGTGTGCAAACCTGCAGAGCAATAAAACCTTTAACTTGGAGAAGCAGAATCACTTACCAAGGAAGCATTATCAGCATCACCAGCAGCAGCCACCACCACCACCAATACCTGCGAATGAGCAACAAACCAGCAGCTGAAATGAAGGATTGACTATTGAGCTGAAGAATTTTAGAAAACCAGGAGAGAAAACCTTCACCCAACGTAGTCGACTCTGTGGGCAATCTTCCTCCTGATATCACTGAGGAGGAAATGAGGAAAGTATTTGAGAAATGTGGGAAGGCAGGAGAAGTCTTCATTCACAAGGGTCAGGGAGACTGCCAAAGTGTAGCGGGACAGCACGCCACTTCATGAAATCAGAATGTGCATCCCTTAGGCCTGCCATAGAGCATCCCTTACGGTCAGAAATCTTCCTCAGTCTGCATCCAGTGAACTGCTGGAGGAAGCCTTTTCCATTTGTGGCTAGGTGGAAAGGGCTGTGGTCATTGTGGATGATCGAGGGAGGCCTTCAGGAACAGGCATTGTTGAATTCTCCGGGAAACCAGCTTCTCAGAAAGCTCTGGACAGATGCAGTGAAGGCTCCTTCCTACTAACTACATGTCCTTGAACTTGACTGTGGAGCCCATGGACCAGTTAGATGATGAAGAGGGACTTCCAGAGAAGCTGGTTATAAAGAATCACAATTTCACAAGGTACAAGAACAGCCACCCAGATTTGCACAGCCTGGCTCCTTGGAGTATGAGCATGCCATGCGCTGGAAAACACTCATTGAAATGGAGAAGCAGCAGCAGTGCCATGTGCACAGCAACATCAAGGAAGCTCGTGAGAAACTGGAGATGGAGATGGAGACTGCTCGCCAAGAGCACCAAGTAATGCTAATGAAGCAGGATTTGATGAGGCGTCAAGAACTTCGGAGGATGGAAATACTGCATAATCAAGAAGTGCAAAAAACAAAAGCAGTTGGAGCTCCGGCAGGATAAGGAGCACAGGTGTCCTGAGGAAGAGATACAGTGACAGCAGAAAGGGAACCTTCCCTGAAGCAAAAGAGCAGGAAATACGAATGGGCCAGATGGCTATGGGAAGTGCTATGGGCTTAATCAACAGAGGCGCCTTGCGTCCAGCTCCTGTGCCAGCTGGGACCCCAGCTCCTCTAGGACCTGCTACTATGATGCCAAATGGAACCTTCAGATTGACCCCACCAATAACTGAAACCTTCGGCCAAGCTGCTGCAGCAGAAGGAATTGGGACCATTGGTGGAATCCCTTCTGTATTCGACTGTGCAGCTCCTGGAGCTGAATTTGCTCCAAACAAATGTGGCCAATACTAATAAAATTGCCATGTCTAATTCCTCAAAACCCTTAAAAGAAGGACCCTTTTGGACTAGCCAGAATTCTACCCTGGAAAAGTGTTAGGGATTCCTCCCAACAGTTAAGCATTCCCTGCCTGAATTACTCTTAGGGAGTATGCTGGAGTCAGAGGACAAGGGAGGGGTGATAATTATCGAGTTACGTGTGGTTTGTTTTTTAATCAATTCTGTGTGTGCATTCCTAAAGTCTCATGATTGTTGAGAGCCTGGGGGTGGGGAACCATGACAAAATGGATCCAGTTAGAGCCCCATTAATCTTGATCATTCCAGTCTTTGTCCATCCTGTTTCAATGTTTGTTCATTCCTACACCCTCCAACCCCAGAGACACTGCCACATATACCACAAAAAGTTGTTATCCCCTGTCACCCCTACCCCATTGCACCACTCACTCCCAGGTGAGAATTCGGGCAAATGTCTGCAGAGGTCACAGACAGCATACGTAACGTTTCTGTTATATTTCATATCTTAACCCTCATGTCCTAAGGAAGACATTTTTTCTTAGAGATTTCATTTTAGTATATCTTAAAAGAAATCTTGTGTTAACTTGCCTCCATCTTTTTCTTGGATAAGGACAACCCAGAAATGATACTTTTGTGTCTATGATGTGGCTTTTCACAGATTTTCTTGATAGGCCTGTTACAATCTTGGGAAGAGGGTCACTGTACACTGAATGTCAGACAGCACTGCTTTGCCTATCTTAGATAGTTATGTTATGCATTTTTATTTTAGTGGGGTACCATGTTTCATTTGTCCCTGATACCTTTGGAGTTTTTCTGAGATTTGGAGCAGTAATGCAGCTCAACTTAGTAATACATTTTAAACCTTTATAAAATAATGAATGGAAAATAAAATAATAAAATGCATAAATTAGTGATTAAAAATCAGGGAAGAAGCCATATAAGTAAGGCAAGACAAAAATAATGTTTACTAGATAGTTAACATTTAGATTTTATTGGATACATTGAAATTAAATTGATTCATAATATGCTCATTTACAAAGGAAAAGAATAAAAACATGAAATAGTGAAATTTATTATCAGGTATTATTTCTAAAAGATGAGGCACAATTATGAAGTTTATATCAATTTTAACTCTCTGTGAAACAGAATCCAACTCTAAGGTATATACCTTAACATATTTGACTTTGTTATGTGTTTGTAATCTGATTTTGTCTGAAAGTAGTAAATTGTTACAGAGCATATTTTCCTTTCTTCTGAAAGATGGAACGTCTCACTCTTTTGGTTTACTTAGGAGAAACTCAGGACTCATAGAGGGAAAGAATCAGTTTTAAAGTCTGCCTGAAGTCTTTCTTGATCAATTCCTTGAATTATTTTAAGTCTTGGTCTGCAGGCAAAGGGTCTATTATTTACTTGAAAGGAACCCCTCATACTTCTGAACTAAATTTTATTTATAAATGGACCAGTGCCTAAGCCATTCTAGAGTCACAAGAAGGAAGATGCTCAAGATGTCTTTTACTTTGTTTTCCTCATAGTTATCTAATACCCGAAATGACAATTGGGTATTTACTTGTAAGTTTCTCCTTTAAGACCAATGAAGGTCCACCCATGGGTACTACATCTTGTGTTTTCTAAAACAACTGTGCTCCCATTAATCAGTGCAGAGAAATTTTTCCAGCTTTCCTACAAGCCAGTCCTGATCCCTAGCTCTTACCAGATTGTGCCTTTGGACTTTAACACATTCACTTTGCATATATATATGTATATATGTATCCGTACATATATACATATATATATATATATATATATATATATATATATACTTAGATTTGCTGTTGGTCATGTTTTTGATACTGCTCTGGACTTGTAGAATGGATTTTGGAGTTCTGCTCATATTCCTTAACATTTAATTCACAACACATTTTTCAAAGGTTTTCCTTCACTGTCCACTGCCCTGAAGACAATTGTCATTTTCATTGCTCTAGTCTCATTCAAAATTTTAATAGCCGTATGTAACTAGTGACTCCTGAATAGTACTGAAAGATATACTGAACAGTGGTGCTCTGGGGTATCCAGATCTTGTTATCACTGTTTCTCTAATGAGATGAAAACCTGGCTAAAATATGAGTATCTGGGATTGCAATGTATCAGTATACACACAATTCTTTAATAAGGTAAGTCTCAATAAAAATGTCCTTGACATTTTTCTCTCTTCAGTTAATGATGCATATCAGTGCTTTCCAAATTCTTACACAAGGTTTATAAAATCCATCACGATTTTTGCCGTTTACCTAACTTCATCATTTCTCTTTTCCTTGAATTGCACTCTCCTGAGCTACTTTGCGTTTCTTGACTTCAATTTTAAACTTGTTACTCATTTTGCCCATAATATTCTTCCCTTTGTGTTCAGCATCTCACATATTCTCTAGTGTTGTAGGATACTTCAACAGATATCTCCTCCCTTTGGGCAATTTACAAAAGTGGGGTTAATGTGGCTTTCCTATTCATAACATTCAACATCAGAAAGTAATTTAGGGCATAGAGAAAGTATGGGACTGTACTTTATACACAGACAATTATGAAATCACAGATTTCTTCAGGGAGGAGACCTTAACTCTAGGACCTTTGACTGTTCCAAGTGTTTTGTAAGAAGTAAATATTTTGCATCTTCATCTGTAAGCAGTGTGTGTGTGTATGTGTGTGTGTGTGTGAGATTCCCTCTTTTCCACTAGAAGCTATTCTCTCCCTTTATCCTCCACATGAAGAGATGATGAAAGAGCTTTCTGGTAATATTCGAATTAAAATTAAACCTATTCCAATATTTAATTCTAAAAAAGTATTTTAATATTTGCCAGAGCCCTTGAGAAATATGCTCTAATTATTTCTTTTATTTTATATCCATTTTGAGGAAACATTTCAGAAGGAGAACTACCCACAGCACAAGCAAGGCTGTTAGGAGCAGCTCAGTTTCCTTCTTGGCTATGGTTTTTCCTTTAATGCACATCTGACCTGTGTGTAGTTAGGAGAATTTAAAGATGAGTCTGAACTATCATAAATAAAGTTAAACAGTTGGAGAGCCTGACCACTGATACATCTGAATACTGCGATGTATTTGTTCTAATATATTTGAATGGTTTTCAGACATGAGCTGGCACCTCACCCCCGTTGTATCGTCATTGTCTTTTCCTGTCTCCATGTTTGGGGTGCAGAGATTGGGGGAGAATGTCCCTGAAGGAAACGCTTCAAAAAATAGAAAGAACGCTTTCTGACATTTTTACTCAACACTTAAGAATTGAACCTATGTGTAAATAAGACAATGGACAGAAAACATAAAAGATTCTATAACGTAAATCTAGTTACAATTATCCTGAAAATGCAGTATCTATAACAAGTATCTATCCCATTTGGTCAATCTCAATTTGACTAAGATCCAAATATTTATGCTCTTTCTCAGGCACTTGAATCAATAACTCATAATCCTAGTTAAGCCAAAAATGTAAACAGATATGAGAAATTATTACCAATTCAGATTAAATGCCACTGATCTTTTTTTTTTCTCATTTCCTGCAAGGCCTACTTTAGCAAAACATGCTTATCTGTTTCTGTTTAATTAAAAATACCTTGTATAAGGAATGAAGTACGTAAAATGATAATCAGACACAATTTCTAAATGAATTCCTTTTGGAGTTATGCACAAGTCTGTCTCAGTGATCAGATTATGTTTTTTCACTTTCTTCAGACGTTACAAAAATGACTGTAAATTAGCATGAAGTTATTTTCAAATTAAACAACACATGAAGCACAAAGGGTCATGTTCAGTTTTTCAAGGAGCGTTAGTTTTGTATGACAGCAATTATTGGATCCAGCAAGTAGTGAAATGTCATCTAGGACCTTGCTCAGACATTACAGGAAAATTCTACTATTTCAGCATACTCACTATGTCTGCAGTCCTGAAGAAATACATATTTTGAAAACTATGGGCATTTTTTTTAACATTCTGCTTCTCAGTATGCCTAAGCATAAACAATTATGTATCTTATCAAAACAAACCATAGCATGTGTAATTACTAACTTTTAGAACATGTGTACATAGATAATAACAAAAACACAAGAAGTGTAACTTTCTAAATGCTCTCATACTGCTTATTTTAGTTGCAAGTGTTCAACAATACTGTAAGCAATTTGTGACACCATCAGATTTGATGAATCCCCTCATGAGACTTGAAGCTCAGCAACCCATGTCTGCAGCAGTATGAGAAACTGACTCTATGAATTGTCCCAGGAAAGAAAAATTTGAGTTATTTTTCTAGATATACGGTGCTCCCCTTTATGTTCAGAAGATGAGAGAAAGAAAATTTATTGAGTTTATACTGTTTAAACAAAGCACATGATATGGTTTTTATTTTTTAAGAGATTTAATATAAATGCAAATTCATTATCTATTAGCATCATACTCCTTTTCTTTTTTATTTTTTAATGAAAGGTACAGACTGGAATTAAGGTGAGCAGATAGGCAGACAGGCAGAAAGAGAGAGGAGGAAGCACTTTATTTTACTTAGCGGTTCATTTTGGTTGTTTTCCCCCAGTCTCAGGTCTTAAACTGAGGACCTTGAGCTGTATGTGAATTGTGTCTAATCTACTAAACCACTAGATATCAGGACAGCCTAATTTTTATTTATATTAGAACCCAGAGAGTAAAAACATTTTTTTAAACCCCTGAGGAAGCTGTCAACAAATAGATAACAGACTTCCCCAAGAACATATAGCCAAAGCTAAAATTCAAGCCCAGGTCTAGAACTTTTGAGTTTATTCATTTTCTAATTTATCAAGGTACTTCAGGTCACCAAAAACTTTTATGGGATTATACCTGGAATGATATACGCTTACTCAAGGACATGCAGGGTTAAATCAACAAGTGAAAGTAAAGTATTGCAGGACCTGTGACCACACACACCTGACTCAGGACCCCAGCCAAATGACCTGGAAGTCAGGTCTGGCTACAGTCCCATTGAAAACAGAAATGCCAAATAAGAAAACTTCAGCAGTAGTCCAGATGTACAGTGTACCAGTTGAGCGGACACTGGTCTATTGTCACATGTAGTTGACCAGACATACCCTCTTTAAAACAACAGTCATTCCAGAGCCTGCAGATTGACTGTGGCTGCATACTTGTTATTGTAAGATGTTTTATTTGGATATCATCCAAGTCTCACAACAGCCATGAGGAAGTATGAGTTTTTGTCACAAGTTAGCATGAACAGCTAAGTAGTGATAAAGAATGTAGAATCAAATTTCTTGGACCTGACTTCTGACTTTACCCTCTAGCAGGGGATATTTATTTACTTTCTGTGACCTTTTTTCCTTTGTAAATGGGGAGTGATAATTTGGCTCATCTTTTTGGTTCACTAAAAACATAAAGAACTTCAAACAAGAACTTCAAACAACCAAGTAAGCCTTACTTGGGGGGCTTACTAGGCAAGTGTTTGATAAATTAAGGAGACTGATATCTTGCATAAATTCATAAAGGAAATACGTGATGGAGTTGGAACTCAAGCCCATGAGCCTGTACTGTAGTCTTTGTTATAGAGAGTAAGGGTTCTAGATGGGTACAGAGAGAGGGATCTCAAGAAGCTCACCTGTAATGAAGAGGAAAAACTGATACTAATACAATTCTAAGATCCTTTATTTCTCTCTCCTTCCATTTTAGCTGCCATCTTGATGCAAGTCATTACATATCTGAAAGTCATTCCAGAATCTCCTTTATGTAACAGTCTTCTTATTGTCAGCTATACACTTGACATCTAGAACTAACTTATGTTATATCCTATAGGGATATATTCCAAGACCCCCTAATAGGTACCTGAAAGCACGAATAGTAGCAGACCTTATGTATACTATCTATTTTTTCTATACATTTATACCTATAACATAATTTAATTTATGAATTAGGCAGAGTAAGATTAACTAAAACACTAAGAACAATTGTAACAAGAAACTCTAATAAATGTCTGTTTCTGTCTCTGTCTCTGTGTCTCTTTCTCCTCTTTTATCTCTCCAAATAACTTCTTTTACATAACATTTTCACACCATGGTTGACTGGTTACCTTCTGATAATTCAACAGTTGTGAATTCTAGACAGAGATTTTAAGTCAGAATAGAATCTTTTTGAGTTTGTCTACATCTTCTCTATCATAAGAAACATATCTTACACTTACATCATGACATGAAATCTTCAAAGAGCTATTACATATTTTCTTGATGCACTTTATAATAATCAGGTAGTTTTAAAGAAAAAAAGCCTTTTATATGAATTTTCTACTTTATGAGTTTTTTTCCTTTTTGATATAAAACAAATAATAGAAATACATAGGTAGATCTGTTCAATTTCATCAACATATACAAATGTAAACTCTGTAAAATGCCGTTTTTACCTATGTCAAATCAAGTCTGACTAGGTTGTGTGAGACCTGCTGTCCCATGACTTTGGATTCTTGGAAAACATCCAATTTAGTTTATGAGTCACTTTCTCTGGATTTATTATGCATAGACACACACCTGGTGGGCAGAGACACAGTCTGAATTTGAGAGCAGGCATTTTGTTAGAAAGGCCATGTCCCAAAGTTCTGACTAAAAGCAAAGTCTCATGTGTTGCTTTTTCACAAAACTATACAACTTTAAAGTTAACAGTAAATGGAGGGCTTGCAGCACAGTGCTGGGTATAGTTTCTTGACTCAGCTCTTGTGCTTCACTATTACCAGTTTCTCCAGTGAGAAGGGGTAGTATTTAGCTTGAGTCTCAACACTGAAAAATATAATGATCATGTTCTAGAGAGATGCAATAGGTAGTATCAGGGAAATGAAGCAAAGAGTTCAGGAAACCTTGAGTATAATTTCAATCACTAGTTAACTCTGTGACTTTAGTCAAGTTACTTAAACTCTGGGTCCTTCACCTGTTAAAAAAAACACATCAAAGAGTTAATGTAAAGGTTAAATTCGATAAAGCAAAGAATCAAATATGTAGTTAGAATTTAAAAAAATAAGTAAATGTCAATGTTCCTGTGCTATTTTCATTATTATGGAGATTTAAACTTCAACCGATATGCCATGAACAGTGTTAGTTTTCTCATACATGTTATCTGTAATTTGTATAACAACAACAGTGATAAACTATGATTAGATAGATGCTTTGTCACTAGACAGATTGAAGAAGACCAGGTCTGGAAACATGGAGTTCCATCAGGAGACAATCTTTATACTGGCTCAGATGGACAGTCCATTAGAATAGCAGTAGTGAGATGGAGAAGGGAAAACTATTTAGAATGGCATTTTGGAGCACAAATGTCATTGTTAACATCTATGGTGGCAAAAATAGAAAAGATTTAAATAATAACCATTTTCATCTAATATTTCTGATTAAAATCCATTGATGATGGAGAACTGATTTGGCAGAATATTCTGATGAGGAGGTTTGACTATAAAAAGAAAAATCTCAAACTGACATGATAGACTGCCTTTGTCTTCTCCTTGAGGATCTATGATATTTCAGACACAATATGGAATGTTTAGTGCTAAACTTATATAATAAAGTTTCTCCAACTCAGAGATATAGAGAAAAATTATATTCATGCTTGTTTGAACAAGAAAGCCCACTTCAAACTGACTTTTAAAAAAGACCTTTGTTCATGAAATAACTGAAGAGTCTGGAACTTTAGAAACAGATCTTAGTGCCCCAATGATGTAAGAATAATCTGAGCTTTTTGTTTGCTTGTTTTTTGCTCTTCATTGATTTCATTCTCAGGAAGTTTCCTTTTTTGCAGTGGCAAGAAGACTCCCAGCAGCTCCAGGCTGTCATCGTTAGTCAATAAACAATCTCAGAGGAAAATGAAACCTTTCAAGTTCTCATAACATCTCAGTTCTAGCAAATGTTGCTAATGGAGATATTAGCCCAATTTGGATCAAATGTCCCTTCATGAATGAATATTACCTGGGGTTGAACTAATGCTCTTCATGAACCACAATAAAGAAGAGTGGTACTGAAAAGAAGAATTGAAGAGTTATTACCAGAATCATGGAAAAGGAATTGAATGGTGTCAACTATATTATACGAGTGATTCAAGCAAAGACTCTTTTATTGTAAAAAGCAGAAATCTATTTCAAGCTAGCTTAGTCAAAAATGAAATTTGTTATAAGAATCTGATGGGGGTTTACCCTTGTGACTCAGGTGACTGGAACAGCAGGATGCAGACCATGTAAAGCCCAAGGACCTGGGTTTGAGAGTCAGAGAATGCAATGGGACCTCACAAGGAACTGAAATGAGGAAATGAAAATTAATTGGTGTTATAGCTGCTAACCCCTCATCCCACCCACCCTGTCACTCTGTCTTCATAGGCACGTGTTGGTCTTTGTTTTCACTGCACATGTTTTGTATTTTGGAGAGGTCTCACTCTTCTGTGAAATGGCCCTGTTTCTCAATGCATATGACTGTCTGACAATTCTGTGGTTTATATCACCTCAGTCTCAACTACCCAGAAGAGACTGAGATTAGCTTTTCTCACTCTCTGTGTAGAATCTTAGTAAACCTTGGATCTAGTGGCCATTCCAGTCCAACCAAGTGTGGCATATAGACTGTAGTACACCCATATCTGAATATGGAGTTAATTCTTGGAAAAAGGAGGCATTTCAATGTGGGTAAACCACCAAAACTGTCCATTACAACAAAACCATCAACTTTACTGAAAGAAGGTTTTGCTCTTGCTATAAAACTTAGAATATATACAAAGGCACGTAATTTTTTTATAGGAAAGGTACAGACAGGAATGAAGGTTACAGTAGGGCAGGCAGAGAGAGAAAGTAGGAAGAAGTACTTTATTTTATTCAGGTGTTCAACTTGGTTGCTCCCCCTGGCCCTGGGACACAAACCCAGGACCTTAGGATGCATGTGGACTGCACCCAACCCCTGCTCCACCAGGGGGTGCCAGAAATTTTACCGTTAAGTAATTCCCACACAAGGGTATTAAAAAGAAATAACATGGCAGAATCTCCGATAATGATCTCCAGTATCAAAATGCATGTTTGACACATTAGCAAACATGTCAGGAAGCTAAACAAGGGAAAACTCAAACAACTACTTACTCACTGGGAAGCTGCAAGTGGTGGAGAAGAAACCGATTCACTCTAAAGGACATTTATTCATTTCTTACACAAGGGGTTAGTGAAAGCAGATGAATAAGACAAAGGCAGTTCTTTCAGAGATTTTCAGACTTAAGCTGGTAGGCAAGTGAGCCAAGGATTAAAAAACAGCTCTGAAAAGTGACTAAAGAGTCCAGGCAGAATGTGACCACATTTCAGAAGACAGGGGCAAACATCCTGCCACAGTAGTCTGCTAGAGATGCCATGAAAAAGTAGCCACATACTAGGTGGCTTAAACAACAGATACGCATTTTCTCACAGTTCTGGTAGATAGAAGTCTGTTAAGACTTTGCGGGATAGTTTTTTTCTCTGGACTCTGCCCTTGCCTTGCACATGGCCCTCATGTGGACTTTTCTCTGTACACATGGACCTGGGATATCAGGTACAAAAATTTCATCTTCTTATAAGAACACAAGTCAGATAGGACTATCCTGAAGCCTTCATTTGACACTAATTACTTCTTTAAAGTCCCTTTCTCACCAGTCACATTCTGATGTACTGTGGGTTCAGGTACCAACATAGGACTTTCGAGGGAACATAGTTCATTGATAAGGAGAAAGAATTTTTCTAGAAGTGATTTCTTTGCCCGTCTTAAAGGATAAAGCAGGAGAGAGCATAATCCTGCAGATGGAACAGCGGGAACAAAGCTGTAAAAGCAAGACTAAGCAAAACTTGTCAATAAAATTTTAAAAAATTTGTTATAGCTGGAACCTAGGATATATATGAGAGGTGGGGATCTGGTTAAAAAAAAGAAATTGGGGAAGTAATAAGTGTTCAGACAATAGTAAGTTTTATATTGGGGCGGGTTAAACTAAGTAAGAAATATGTTTCAAAATGTAATAATTTGCTCAAGAAATAGTCTAAGGTGGGTCTACAATCCTCTAGGATCTGTCTTCTGCAGTCTTCCTGGACCAGATTCCTATCATCTTAAAGCTGCTGTCTGTGTGGTCAAGGCTGGGTTACTGTCTGGCAAAGACCACACACACTCCTCTTATCATGCCAGTGTGAAAACTAGTAACATGACCACTCCTGGCTATGGACACTCTAATATCATAAAAGGAGTTGTGAAGATTATTCTTTTCTGTCTGTACTTCTATTATTGAAATCAATTTGCATATAGGAGTTGTCTCCATCAGACATATAATGTCATACCAAAGAATTGGGGTTTTTCTACTGAGGATGAGAGCATAACTTTTAGAGTTTTAAAATAGGAACAATGTGATTAAATTTTCATTTTAAAATGTAATGCTGGTAGTACCTTGAAGGATTTGTGCACTAATGTTGGAAGCAAAAATATAATACTGAAGAGGCTATTTTGGTAAACTTGGCAAGTGGTTCTGAATGAAGATAGCTGGTAGTGGTGAAGATGGAATATATTCCAGCTATATTTCAGAAATAAACTGATCATGACTCCTGACTTCAATCTTGCGAAGAAAGAGGGAAAAGACATTTCTAGGTATTTTTAAATTCCTAGTTTGGGTGAATGTTGAGATTTTGTTAACATTAATGTGGAAGAATGGGAAGGGAAAAACTCAGTTTGAAACATACTGAATTTAAGACTTCCATGGGATATTCAAAAGGCAGTATCAAGTTAGTTGTATATATGAATCACACAAAGGAGAGAATGGAGACTTAAAGTAGGTTTTATAACTATTACAACAATATTAAAAGATATTGAAATCACATATTAGCTATCCCATAGTAATCAGATTTATATGATGACTTAATAATACTGATTTCCATTTTAAGTGCCCCACAGGAGTTTTAGGTAGAAGAGTTCAAATAATACCAAATTATGAAAGCAGTGGTTTCATTATTTCATAAGTATTAATGGCAAAAAGAAAAACATTCCCACCAAATATCAGAGACTCAAATATTATGAGAAGATAATCTTCATTAAATAAAAATCATGAAAGTCCCTATGCATGAATATGGACACTATATATTATGGTCAGTGAAATCCATTTAATTAATAAACCTTAGTTCTTGCAAGTATCTATGAAGTATGTTGACAAAACAAGAAGAGGCCAACTTTATTCTTCCGAACATCTACCTGACAAATAACCAACTCCTTCCTAAAATTCAGAACTATTACTTTTCCTATTTTCATTAGTCTGTTTATTTAAGAACAAATCCAAAGTACTTACTATTGAAGATCATGTGACCCCTGAGTTAGTAAAAAATTGAGACTTAAAGACTCTGATGAAAGATCTTATTAGGTTATTATTTCAAAAATGACAGCTAGATGATATTCAGATGACAAATGTTTGAAATGCATTCAGATGATGTTACTGAATTTATAAAATGGAAACATTAAATGCTTTTAAAATATGGCACAATCAATAAATAGTTTCCCAAATACTGGTATTTCCTTTCAACTGGGACCATTGTGGTGAATTTTGTTATCATCTTAATTTTATTAAAACCCATTTATAAATTATATTTGAGTTAATTATACTGAACAAGTTTCTAGAGTGATTTGAATTTTGTCCTAATTTGGGACACAGATTCAAATGTGATGCTTACTCCTAGTTAGTTTAATTTACCTGCAAAATAATAAAGAAGAATGATGACTTTCTTTAATGGACGTAGTCACTAATTATCTAAATTTGGGGCGGGGGTGTGTGGCCTGTCCAATATCAAATTGAACTGAATATACCAAAAGCCAATCTCAGGTACAACCATACTTGCAAGATCAACTTTACCTAACTCATCCTCCACAGAGACTTAACTCAGTCTCCTTTGAAAAGCATACTCTTTGTGGATTATATGGCTTAAATTCACATCTACATACTAATGATTCCCATGTCTCTCTCTTTTTCAGACCTCCTGCGTGTATGACTATGCAATGACTTGTCAGACATCACATTTAACTTAACTCCACTTAACTCCACCAAATCTGCTCCTCCCCCAGTGGCTCCTATGATCTGACTACCAACCCTAGAATCATCCTGGATGACTCCTGCCATATCCACCCATGTGCCAATTCTGCCTCTTTAATGTTCTCAAATCTGTCCTTTTGTCTCTTTTTCCATTGTAGCTAAATTAGTTCCACTTTTTATCTTATGATTTATTCTAATGTTTTCTTGTTGCCCACTGAGACTTGTTTTTCTCCACCTCACCTTCAGCATCTCCCACCAAAATCTGTTCACTGTGAAAACAAAGCCACCTCTCCTCCACATTAATTGTGAAAGTGACTTCTTACTCCATGTCAACTGACTTCTTGACCACTGTTTAGTCAGAGATATATTTCTAATGCATAAACAGAACTTTGGCACTTTGTTGATTAGTGCTAGTTCTATTTGACTAAAAACTCTTAACTAAGAGTTCCTCATGTAGCCTAGAATAAATTTCAATTTATTAGCACCACGTGTATGGTCTTTAATAACCAGATTTTGTCGTATCTATACTATTATTAATTTAGCTCCTTAAATGTACCAGAACTTTCTATAGCATCTTGGACTTTGTTATTTCCACCTCAAACCCTAATCATCCTGCTCCATTGCCTTATCTTATCCTCTTTTTGGAGATTTAGCTTCCATTTTACTTCCCTGATTTTCTTCCCATATTTTTTTCCTGATAAAACAAGGTTCTATTTTACTTTCTTCCTGTGTCCTTCAATGCCTTACTCTTACCCCTACATCCCACTCATCACTTCACATTTCACTACCACTTTTTGAATCTCTCTTTCTTCATGGATTGCACAGCCTAAGTTCAACCACACTGAATGTCTCACTTCTGAGATCATGCATCCTTGTTACTTCATCGTAGTTCCTTTTCCTAGCATACCTTGCATCCTTTCAAACATGGTAAACTCTACAACCTAGTCCTACTATCACCTGTCCTGTAGAGTCTTCTTTGAATTTCTTGGTTGTAAGTACTTTCCACTTGATCTTTTTGCTCCCGTGAAGCTCTGGATTTTATCAATACCATTGAAAGCATCGGTGTATGTATATTTTTAATCTCTAAATAGACATAAGCAAGTCATATTAACATTGGTATCTCTCATACCAATGGCAATGCTTCACTAAAAGTATTTTTGAGAGAGTCCTAATTCTTTTTAAAATATTATGTTATGCAAAGGCAAACCAAAACAATAAAACCAAATAAGAACAACAAAAGGAATGTACTGTAGCTAAAATTTCATTGCTGAATTGTCATGCACAATGCTGAAAAATCAATTAGAGTAATCTAATCTCCTATTAAGGCAAAATTCTAAGTTATATTAATTATTTAGGCTAAGAACAATACCAAATGAGAGGATTATATATTTATTGTTGTTTCTTTTTATAATAAGAATTGAGTGGAAAGAGTAGGCAGAAAAGAATGAGAACAAGCTCCACTTAATCGGTTAGACTACCTAGATGAAAATCAGAAAAAATGAAGGAATATTTAGATTTTTTTGTATATGGTAAATTGTATGCAAAAAAAATCATCTCCATATACTCCACAGAGAGAAAGTTCTGAAATAATTCCTATCAACCCATGGTGTCAACGTCTTCTACATTTAATGCAATTCCACCCAACGATGTGACACTTTTTATTTTAAAGAGAGGGAGGAAGGAAAAAAGGAAGGAAAGAAGGAAGGAAGGAAGCAAGGAAGGAGGGAAGGAAGGAAAAAAGGAAGGAAGGAAGGAAGACAGAAAAGAAGGATTTTTACATAGTTGTTTACTGAGAGTTTTTCCCCATCCCCTGGTCAGTTTGAGAACTGGGGTATTTGGACTTTATACATGGTCCACATTCTAACCGAATCAGTGGCCTGAGCTACAAGGGTACAATCCTCAAAGATCTGATTCTTGTCTTTAAATCTACTAGACATTCTCTTATGCTTTAATTCAGGATCATGGTATCTTGGTGAGATCACTGTGGATATAATCTTCATTTATCTTGTTTAAAATATAAGCTATATGCAACTTCAATGATATTTTGTACAAGATGGTTATTTTTAGGACGTGATCAAAGTGTATTTTAAAGAGCCAAAAAGAGAAAGTTTAGAGATATATGAGGAAGGACTCATTCTGACAGCTGACATTATGACTTGTAATAAGGATGACCAATGATTTCTTGTGGAAGCTTTGTTGTTTCTGCTGTTAAGGACTGCTTCTGTCAGGAAAGGATGCCTGGAGAATATTTTAAAAAGCATGTTTTTTATAATTTAAATGATAAATCCTTATGCAATGCTCACATTTATTTATATCTTCACATTTATATGGACAAATTTTCTGGAAATTAATATTGCATATGTTGTCTGCATTTGTATATTTATGGAAACATCTCATTTTCCACACAGTCAATCCATGAGTATCTTTATAGTTCATTATTTTTTAAGCTATGCTGGTGATGAGCAAGTCTTCTTACTGATATGAAAACCAAGAAAGGGAAGATTGAGTTTCCCAAGTGCAATTCAAGTTAATGTGAAGCTAGAGAGTCAGAGGATCTAGTATAGTAAAAGAAATCCAACTTTGGCAAACTGAGTTTCTTCAGCAGAAGTAGCTAAATTCCTGAAGTGGAGCCAATCACTTGGAGATATGTGCTATATTTATTGTTCAACATCTTCACAGTGATGTCATTGCTCATGTGTGAGCACAGAGACACATGACTGTAAAAGAAAAAAAGGAATATAATCCAAAAGACCAATTTTGTTGATGAAACTTTGGTAAAAAGTCTTGGCTGAAGTTGATTGAGATGATTTTGCCTTGTGAATAGTTACTTGTGTGGTCTAAAGTTTTCCACATTTCCAGATAATCAAGAATTAAATTTCCTAATTTTTGCCTGTTCTTTTGATGAATTAGGATAATAAAATTCTCTTCTTAAGTTACAAAGACAAGGTCATTTACTGACACAATAAAATCCTAAAAGAAGGTCAATAAAGATTTTTTTCCATCCTGATTTTCCATTAGAATCTAATTTTATACTCTGGGAAATCAGTCTAATTACACAACTTTGAATAAATTTAAGAATATTTCTGAGCTTCAGCTTTCTCCTCTGTAGAAAGGGGATGATAACACTTTGTCCACAGGGTTGTTAAAAGAATTAAATGAGGATATACATGAAGAGATTAGCACAAGACTCACAGGTAAAAGTTTTCAAGAAAAGGGGCCATTATTATCATTGTGAGAACAATGAGATCTCTGAAGATTTTAATGTCACTAATGAGAGACATTCTATTCTTCCATGTGGCAATTATTTAACTGTTTAGAGTATACTTCACTTTCTCAGTCAACGACTATGAGGCTTCATCTATTTCCAACTTCCTACAGTGTTGTTACCATTTGGGGGATATAGCAGCAAATTTAAAAGTTAATATTTACCTAACTTCTGAGTTAAAAATGTTGCCGTTATCCCTTGCAAAATTACTATTCCCAAGGAGTCCTAAGCACTGGAAGAAAAAATACACAGTGAATCTAGATACTAAAACTGAGTAAGTATAACTGGTCTTACTCCCAGTTACTTGCTCAAGAAACAGATGTTGCCAACAGATGAACAAAGTAATACAAATAAAAACAAAGGTTTTTTTAAGCTTCTCTAGTAATCATTCTCTCCTTTCAAGATTCCACCACCTATTTGGCACCTACTGTGTGTTGGGCCCAGACAGATAAATCTAATGGAAAGATGATATTGAGACCCAGAATTTAGTGATAGAGACCATGAGCAAGGAATCAAAGTATTACGAGAACTCAGGAAAGGTTGTTTCCCATCATACATCAATTTTCAAGACTTTGTTGAAGAAAGGGAAACTGATACGGGTCTTGAAGGATGAAAATAAGTTTATTCTTTCATTCATTATAAATATTTATCAAACCATTACTATGTACCAGAATGTAGGCAAGTATGCAAGATACAGAGAAAATACAGTTCTGCTCTTCAGGAGCTCATAGTCTAGTCATGGAAAAGACAGATAAGCAAATAATGATAATGTAAGAGATTTTCTATACTAAAATTCAATTAATATATTAATTTATATCTGACAATCTACTGTCATATTATTAACACACTATGTTGCATATGATTACCATACTATGTATATATTATAGTATAATTGGTGTATTACAGTATAACATAATATAATAACACAATATAAAACTGAAGGAGTCCTTGATTCTACTGTAGGTCTGTAATCATATGTATATATGAATGTGGGTCTATGTGGATGTGGGTATAGAAGAAGGACCTGAAAATTCTTCCCAATGGAGACATTTTAGCTAAGCTTTCAAGAAGAGTAGGACTTCAACAAGTTGCCCTGGGGGATAGGAGGGCAGTATCATTCCAAATGAAGAAGGAATCCAGATTTCATTAGGAAACTATAATGAAAGCGAGTGTTTGGAGTCTAGTATTAGGAAAGGTGAGTGAGATCTGGGTGTGGGAATAAGCATGTGAATTATGATTGGACATGACAGGAATTTAAAACTTGGTTGAGGATCAGATCATCAAAGGTTTTGTAATAAGCCCCAGAGAGTCACTGAGGTGTCTGCTGTTAACTCCATCCTGAGTCGGTCATGTGTCAGTCTGGGTCAGCATGCTGTGGTCTGGTTCCTCTATACCCCAGATACAGTCACCCCTTATTCCCATTGTCAGCAGATATATGCCTTCCATTTCAGGAGCCATGAAGCCAGAATCTGTTGATGCTATATGAAATACTTTGGGAACATAAAATAACATTTAGTTTTGAACTGTTAGCTTCATCTTAGGATATATATGCGTGTGTGTGTGCGTGTGTGTGTGTGTGTGTGTGTATGTATGTTGTAATGTAGGTCTGAAAATCAAATGATACAAATCTGATCTATATTAGTGTCTTATCTATAAAATTGAAAAGATATTATGTATTTTCAGACTAATAGCTCAGAAATGGTTTCTTCCACCTTGAGTTGCTTAGAAGAGCCAACTTCCTTTGTTCTTGGAATATTATTAGTACATATTCCATTTACTCTTTTAATTCATTGATTTCCACAACTGAAGTATTACTGCAAATATTTTTTACCCTTCTCCTTCTATTGGACATTAGGCAAATCAAATAACACATAAGAGATAAAATTGTAAGTTAAAAGTGTTATCTAGTTACCAGTAACTTGAGTTGCAGAGTTAAGAGTCCCTTTTCAGGAACTTCTAGGAGCTTGGTAAAGAAATTATTTTATGCCTGTTTCCCCACTAGCCACTCTGATATGAACACTGCTCAGAGAATTCTGGTTTAGGGTGAAAGCAATGTCATTTTTTACAGCGGTGTGTGTCACAAAGTATTTGATTAACCAGTGGCCGAAGACAAAGTTAATTATTTGGTTAATATTTTACCAGTATTTTTTCATTTATTACCTGTTTTATTTTTAATGGTTTTATTTTCTTGTTCTTCCCATCAACACATCTGATGTTTTCCATAAATGTAATTTATCTTGTAAAGTCAATTTATATTATAAAGTCATCTAGCTGAAAGATAAAACCATATTTTATGAAAAGCCTTTAATTAGCCTCATTCTATTAAGATAAATTATTTGCAATAAAAAGGCCTTCAGAAAAAGAGCCATTTTTTAAACCTCACAAAGATTTTTTTAAATTGCTTTTTTATAAATCTACATCAAGATGAGACAAAAAATAAGATACAGAAAAGAACAACACCATTTCTACAGTTTGAAGGTGAATGGGGTAAATCCTCTAAAAGTAGATTTCATAAGCAAAATGCAGAATCAGAGTGCAGTTTCATTTATTAGTCTTTATTGCTATTTTATTTCATAACATTGGATTACTCATTAAAAGTGCCAAAGGTGTCATATGTTTTCTGCAACAGACCAGAATGGTACATACAAGACCAACTAACAAAGTTCTAGAGTGAAGATCTCCTGAGGAATGGAACTCTGCGAAATCTGTGATTTGGGGACTTTCTCAGTTCAAAGCAATTCCCAGCAATTTTGCTTAACTCAAATCTTGGAACTGGACTTCCTAGTTCCTAGTTATCACTATATGTGTCAAAAACTTCAATATTTACAAATTCCTAGGATGAAGTAATAGGCTAATGGATTTTTCTAAAATTTTCTACTGGGTAGCTATTTTTAAATAATAATTAATATTATAATTCTAACTGTGAAAACCAAACAATGCAGAAGCACATGAAGAAAAACATTGTAGTTTCATCTGCTTTCAATTCCTTCTTCCTGCCACATCTTTTAAAATACAATATGATACATTAGTAATTGAAGTAATATTTTTAACATGAAAAGCAATCTATAGTGTGGCATTTATATATAATGCAGTGATTTTTAATTATTTTTATATCAGAATACTCTTTTTCCAAATTAAATCTCTAATGAATATTATGGTACTTCCAGGTTTAAAGGCTGATCGCAGTTTAAATATCGTGTATGCCAGGAAGTAATTTTTATCCCATAAACTAGATTGATGATTAATTCTCGAGTTTTTTTTTTTTTGTATAATGCTGTAAGTCCCTTGAGGCAGAGTGAGCTACTATCACTCTATTATCAATATTCTCTAGCTCAGAATATATGTGTGTATATATTTTATATATGTATATATAAAATCTCTCTATTATGTCATATATAATGATTATGAATGGGTTCCTTAATCATTCTATAATTGATTTTTGGAAATATAAATTAGTTCTTAAGCCCTATGAGAGCAGAACCTTACGTAGAGCCTGGTAGATGAAAGTTGTTCCATATTTTAGGAATGAATAATAATATATCTTTAACTATTTCAAACTCTAGCATTCCTGGCTCTTAGTGGACAGAATACTTACAAGGAAAATAACATCTGGTTTACAAGTTTGAATTCTGCATAGCTTCTTTGTGTTTCAGTTACCATTTCTATTTCACTTGACTTATTTGAGACCCTTGATATCACTGGTCACTAGATTTCTCATATTTTCCTCCTTCTTACCTGCACCTCTGAGGGTTCTCTTCAGTTTACTTTGTTGGAAATGACCTCTAGGAATTCAGTGTATTTCTCTTTACCTTTTATTTTGACATGTTCCTTTTTATTTTTGATTGAGCTTATCTACTTCTGTGATTTTAGCTATCAGTGTTGGTGACACCTGAGTCCTTACTTCCAGAGTTCAATGTTCTCCTGAGTTCAGAAAAGTATTTCTGCTACCAGACAACCTTGCTTTTATGTTATGTAGATGCTTTTATTCTCAGATATGTAACATTATTCTGTCATTATACTCCTTAAGTGTGCTCCTTTTACCATATTCTCTATCTTGATTATTGGCATTGGTCTTTCAATTTAGGAAGTTAATAGTCATCTTAAATGATTGTAATCTCCTTTATGTATCATCAATTCTTACTAGTTTTACCTATTAAATGGTTCTTAAGTCGACTCCATACAGTTTGTTTACAAAGTCTGTGTGTCAGGTAAGAAATTCAAGATCTTTCATATGGGTGTCTATGCTCTACTCGTTGATAAAAATTATTTTTAAAGCAAGAATATGAACTATTCATTCCCCTACTAGAAAAACATAAGTGACTCCCACTGCCTAATTTAGCAGTCTCTGTATAGCCCCAAGAGGTACACTGAAGTTCAGGAAGAAAATATTGGGATTTCTATTTATATTCATTCCCTTTTAATTTATATTTTATATTTATCAAAGAACGTGATATCTGTGACTTGCAGAGAATAAATAAAATAAATTCTTGTGAATTCACTATGATTGACTTCTTAAGAGTACAGCCAGAACTATGCCATCTACTTTTGCTTTCACCTTGCCTCGACTCCTACTTCCACCTACTCACCCTAGTCAAGGAAAACTTTATTTTTTATTATTTCCTTACTTTTTCGTAAGTTTAAATATTCATTTAAAATTGGCAATATTTCATTTTTCTTAAATTTTTAAAATAGTATCAAACTGTGTTTGTTCTGTTATTTGCTTGCATGAATCTTTATTCTATCATTTTTTACTGAGAAATAATACTCCATTGTGCAAATGCATCAAACACTATCCACTCACTTGTTGAAAATATTTGAGATTTTTCCAAGTTTAAATATCATGGACAATGTTATGATGGATAACAATGTATATTCATATACAAAACTTTCAGGAATATATTTGGCAGTGGAATTGCATAATAAAATAGGCAAATGCCCAAAACATATTAACTGTTCTGCAGGCACACAGTATTTTTATTTTAAAATGTCCTAATGATACATTAAAGAGAGTATTCAAAACATTTCTTTTTGAATAGGAATGTGTGGTCTGAAATAGGGATTACTGGTTTATAGAATAAGACCTAACTCCCAGGTTTAGTGCCAAATTCCTCTTTCATTCTATTAATCATAAGCAAGCTTCCTGTGCTCCTGCTGCTATTAGCTTCCCATAGATTGCTATGATAATACTTACCAGGTTAAGTGATTATTATTTATTTCTTGTTAGTCTCCACACCTAAACAAGAGCAGAGTTGCAGTTTCATTCATGTTAGCATCTTTAGTACCTATCCCCCTGCTAACATCTAATAGGCAGCAATTAAATATATATTGAATGCATGAACAAATGTAAAACAGTAACACTATTTGATATAGCTGAAAATCACAAGAAAGTCCTGTGTACTCTGGGAGAAAAGCATTATATAAATTCAAGTTGTTACTGTTTTGTAAGAGTATATGACCAACAGTTTTCTACAGCCTGAATATCAAATGCATATTTTAATTTACAATTAATCAAGAAATCCAGTACTCTATTGATCCTTGCCTTCACCTCAGATGCACTGAGATCATGTCAAAAGCATGGAAAAGTGTCTTTAGTCTCTAACTTCTGGTCTTTTCATTAATATTCCTGGAAAGAGAAGGCTATGCTAGAGTAGAAAGATAACTGGATTGCGATTCAGAGAGACCAAAATCTGTCAGTTCTGTCTTTAGCCAGCCATGCAATTCTGTACAAACACCTCAATTCCTTGGGTTATCTTTATACTAACTTAGAAAAATATTTCTTATTAGCATATGTGAGGCAAAATAATACATAATTTACAAGGATGATCACATTTGCTAATAGATATGAATATCACCCCCATTTCACAGAAGTAGCAAATGAAGAGCAGAACTTTGTTTTGTTTTTATACAGAACAGGTGCAGGCAAGAATGAAGGTGAATAGGCAGTCAGGCAGGCAGGAAAGAGAGAAGGAAGAACCTTTTTATTTTTTAATCTTTATTTAGCTGTTCACACAAGGTATTTCCCCCCAAACTCAGGACTCGAACCCAAAGGTATGTGGCCTGCACTCCTTTGGAGAGGATGGACCTAACTGCTACTCAATCAGGGCGCACTGTGAGGAGGTATAGGTATACCACTTACTCGAGTTCCTGCAGACACAAGACACAAGTCACTTACCCTTTTCTAGAACTTTTTTTTTGTGTGTTTTTTTTTTAAATAAATCATTAGACTGTAGGCTGTTCAACTTTGCCCTAGCTCTTCCCAGGAATTTTGAAAAGATCAAAAGAGATAATCTATGCAAGAACATTCTACAATTTGTAACACTGTGTCCAGTCAACAAATATTTATTTAGCACTTAGCACAAGCTCTGTTCTGTAGTAGCCACCAAAATTAAAATAAAAACAGGATGAAGATGAATTAGAGACAGCATCTACAAAATCTTAAAGTCTTATAGAGAGGATACTAATCTATAAATGACAGTGACACAATGATGACTTTTTCTCTGGGGGAGCAGGGAAAACTTCAAAAAGGAGATGGCATTGAATTCTAATATATAGAAGAGATGACTAAAGAGTCTTCTACGTGAGGCTGTGTTAAAGGAGACAACACAGAGAAGTGGAAACAGAAAGAGCGAAGACAGAGGAGGTCAAACACATGACATCTTGGAAATAGTAAGTCAGTTACAGCAGAAGTACAGGATACAGGGTAATGTGAACAGCCATAACTAAGGATAAATTGGAACCATACCATAAAGGACTTTGAAGTTTAGATTGTTTTATTGGATTAACAGTTATCATAGGAATGTTCTAAATAATCAAGTACTGTGCTGTTGATAATAGGACTAGTAATAAGGATAACTATTTTTCTAATTTTCTAGAATAATACAGAGTAATATTTACTGAACACATTATGTACCATTGCCTATATTCATACCTGAAAATTTTATGTAATTTTCACAGTTGCCCTTGACATAGGCACTGTTTTTATTGCATACACTATATTCTTAGAGCCACATTCCCACACTGTCACAACAGTGGTGACTCCAAAATGTCAATACAGTTGGAGATGAAGGAAGATGATCCTACTGGTAGGGATGAGGGGCTAACAAATCAGCTGGGGTTTTGCTTGATTGTTTTTTTTTCTAAATTTGCATTTACACAGCTTTATTTTTTTCTTAATTTATTTTGGATGACTCTAGAGGAATCTAGCAGAGATCAGGAAGTTAAAATTTTCCCTTTCAAAGCTATCTCACTTTCTTAGGGTTCTATCATGGGGAAGTCAGTGATACAGAAGACAAAGGTAGATTTATAAGGCAAGGTACCAATGGCATTCACATGGTAGCAGTAATGTGGTTTACCCAAACATATAGCAGGCTTTCAAGCCTGGACGTGCTGATACACGCATGTGCCCTCATGTCTTGAAATCACTGCTGACTCCAGCTTCACATGACAGTAGATACAGTATGCAATTCATTATGCATTTTTCACATACATGAGAAGCCAGTAAATAGCCTTAACTCTAGATATTTGAATGCAATCCCAAAGGAAACTATACCTTATGGGCAAAATATCTCTTGTTCCAGGTAGGAAAATATTCTTTCAGTGAGGAAACTATGCATTATGTTTATACTACAGAAATGCTAGGTGCAAGTTGCTCCTGTTGGAATGTCTAGCAACAGTCTCCCTTCTTTCTGAACACTTGGAAACAAGGTGCTCTGGGTTCTTTAATGAATTTACATAGGCATAATGGTATTTTCCAAAGACCTAGAAACTTCCTTCAGGTATATCTTTCTTTCTTCTAATATGGACTTGATGGCTCAGAATCTAGAAACTTGGACAGCAACTTGAATTTAAAGATAAGTAGGCCTTATTGTTTATATCAGCATAGATATTTGTTGTAAGTAAGAAGCCAGACAAAACAAATAATAACTCAGATTTTGTAGCAAAGAAATGATGCTCTGGAGTGGGCAACAAATTGAGCGCCTACACTGATACAAACTCATGGAACGTCCTCCCTTGAACACTCAGAGATACTTAGCTGTTTCTCTTATATATCCTTATCTCTGCTACTAGATTGTAAGCTCCTTGAGGGTAAGACTTTTCTGTTTTTACAACATAGTATTTACAGCATAATAAATCTTAGTCAAACCTCTTTACTCATTAAAAAAATACTGAACTACTGTGTTTATCATTTAAATAAGCAAGTGAGTGAATACATGAGTAAAAAATAAGACTTTAAAAATACTAATGATAGCAATGCATGTGATGAAACTTTATCAGTTTTGTTACTAGTTCATTTGTGGCTGTTATCCTTGTATAGCATATGTGGAGTCATCAGCATAGAGAAGTTGCAAAAATTTTTTCTTTTATCTATGTTTCTTATCCTTCTACATCTAACCAAAATGTGTGGCCAGTGATAAAATATGAACAACAGATGCTAAATTCGGGACCTCTATTTCAGAGTGGAGAACAGAAACTTTGTTTTTAGGACATCATTTTAAGTTGCTTCACTTTTTTGCCTTAAACTAGCTGTCTGAAGTAGTGGCATCATCCCCACTTTGTAACTATGAAAAGGTTAAATTCACATTAATATAAAAAAGAGGTAGTATTTTTTTTTTCTGTTTCTGCACAATTTCTCCCCTGTGTGTCTTCTCATCTCAAGTAGATTTGTTAAAAAAAGTATTTTAAATAAAAAACATTCTCAGTTATCAACTTTGCATCTATATCTAAAATACTTATATTACTTGTACTTTGGACTATGGATATGGGTGGTATTATATGTCAACATGCAAATATAATCTGAGGGAGAAACAAAGTAAGCAAAGTAATTAATCATTAATCCCTTGGTTCAAATTGGGATCTCTTTTAGCAGGAAAACCTGCTTGATCTAAATTACTTTGAAGTGCTGCCCAATCACAATGGGATCTTGGAGTGCTGAAAAATGAATTACTTGGAGGGCAAAAATTTCCCCAGCCCTCTATTTTCTCCGACTGATTGATAAGGCTCTCATTAAAAACCAAAGTCAACCAAAAGACTGACAGTCTTGAATGACATTTTTAGTCTGGACAAGAAAATGGGTCCTAAGCCTCTAAAGTTTGTCCAGAGACTCTTAGTCTGTTACCTATTCACTTCACATTGTCTCTGGACAAACTTCAGAGGCTCAGGACCCACAATACTTTCAAAACAAGAAGTTTCCACACATAACAGAGGAAATTGACAGTTTTCAAGATTAATCACGTCTTCAACCATTAGTCCCAAAATTGCACAATCAACTGATCCTCTGCAAAGGACAATGTGCTGAGTGTGTACCAGCTCTGCCCTAGACAGGCCTAGAGCTCTGATTTCATGGTGAAGGTACGTCTTTTCATCTTGGACAGGTGAAACTTAACTCAAAATTTTGAATGAGATGTTTAATGATTAGTTTGTGGCTGTCATAACTGTGTGTTCATCTTAACCCTCCACATTATTTTTCTTAAAAAGTCTTATACATTACAAATGGAAATTTCCATGAATTTTTTCTGGTTTCAAACTATGCTCTAGTGAATGAAGTATAAAAGACATTTCCATTAAATTGAGATTCATAGTCAATAACCATACTCTTCATTTGTCTGTTGCACAACAGCTGCAACAAAGCACAAAAATAAAATGTATTTGTCTGAAAATAGAAACAGAGATTACAAATGCCTGGTCAATTGCCTGAATTTTAGTTACTGTGAATGATATGATGCTCCTGTGATTTGTTGCCTGAATCTTAATGACATCTACTCACTTAAATACATACACATAGATATAACAGATAGGTATTTAAGATCTACATGTGTTTTATCCAGTTGAATATGCTCAGTAGGATATGTTTTCTATTCTCTTTTTACTGACCAGTTGTGTTGCTAAAATTTTTAGCTCCTTTCAGATTACTGGAAGGGAAAGATGTTTCATGGTGAATTCTGAGAATTAAGAAAAATCAAGAAATAGACTATTTATAGCCAGACACAAAAGATATTCATCTGGATGTACAGACAATATAAATTTTCTTTTAAGAAAGGTAAGATTTCTTAAAATTATCCTTTTGGCATCATTCAGAGCTCAAATGTCTTTGTACTGGGTTAGTTACCTGCAGGATGAACTGCAAGTTAGAGTTGAGAATGAAGTTAAATTACTAAAATAGTTGCTATGGACATGAGAAGGAGGATGTAGAGCTCTTGGTTTACAGATGGCTGACTTGAAAGGACTATAGCATTATTCTGAATAAACCCAGGGAACCGAGCAGTTCCAGGCTCTATTGTTTGTGGTTCTCTTATTATTAAAAACAAGAGTCTCTCTTTTTAACCTATGAATAAGTGTTCAAGAAACTGTGCTTATTTCATCTACATAAATATTTTAGGCTTAAATGTAATAGGAAATTGTTTTAATTGTGATTAATTTGGATTGGGCATCTGTCTCCCAGGTACCTCGTGTGTAGAGAGGTCCTCCTATATCCAAGCTATCATTTACTTCAGGAACTACTATAAAAAGTGTATTACTAATCAGAAGCATATTTGTTTGAAACTCTATCGTAAAGCCTTGAAAATTTGAACAGATATATCATGATTAAGGAAATTGAAAGAATTATGAAATGTCTCCCTCAAACCAAATGCCTGGAACCAGATATGTTTCACTAATTAACTCTACCAGATTTTCAAGAGGATTAATACCGGTCTTCCTTAAACATTTATACAAAGCTGAAAAGAAGGAAAAACTTCTAAATATATTCTATGAAGTGAACATTTCCCTAGTTCTAAAAGCTGATAAGGACATCATAAAAAATATATATATTTCTGATGAATAACAGCAACAAAAAAAATCCTCAAAAAATACTAGACAACCAAATTCAACAACCTATTAAAAGATGAATACATCATGATGACATCGGATTTTTTCCAGGGATGCAAGAATAATTAATATATGCAAATCAATAAATGTGATACATCACACCAAGAAGGACAAAAGTCATATTATTTTCTCAATAGATGAAAATGCATTTGATAAGATTCAATACTTTGTTAATGAAAAAAATCCTCCAAAAATGGATAGAGATGAAATATAGTTTTCCATAACAAAACATGTATAACAAATTCACAGCCAACATTATACTTAGTGGTAAAGCTCTGAAAGCTTTTCCTCTGAGATCAGGAATAAGGCAAGGATGTCTATGTCTACTCTAACCACTGTTATTCAACATAGGGATGAAACCTCAATGCTATCCACTAACGCCACTGTTTAGGTGGAGGCCGAACTGTAGCCTGATTGCCATTGAGGTCCAACAACAAGGGATCACCCTATACAATACCATCACTGTTTAGAAACCTAACCCATATATAAATATAACAGAATGCCAAACAGAGAAATCACGCAGAGAAATATACATGAAATAATGGATTTAACCAAAACCCCAAGGGAAAATGAGAATACAGCAGACATATGCAAGCTACCTTAGGATGAATTTAGAGAAACAGTGATAAACATACTCATGGTAATCAAGAAAACAACAGAGGAAGTAAAAGAGAAGAACAGAAAAAGTAAAAAGAAATAAAGCAATAAATCAAAGAAATGAAGAATAAGATAGCTGAACTAAAGAACTCACTAGGGGGCCTCAGGCATGGGATGGACGGCACTTCCAATAGAATCAGCAAGCTAAAACATAAGGCAGAGGAATGCACTAAAGTAAATCAACAAAGAGATAAAAGAATACAAAGAAATGAGACAGCATTCGAGACCTATGGGATAATAACAAAAGGAACAACATTCACATCAAAGGGGTCCCAGAAGGAAAAGAGAGAGAAAGGCAGGACAGAAAGTATACTTGAAGAAATAATAGCTGAGAATTTCCCCAACCTGAGGTCTCCAGACTTAGGAAGCTCAAAGAGTTCCTAATAAAAGAAACCCAAACATATGTACACCTAGATACAACATCATCAAAATATCAAAAACACAAGATAAAGAAAGAATCTTAAAAGGATCCAAGTAAAAAGAGTCACATACAAAGGAGTCCCCATAAGATTGTCAGCAGTTTCTCTACTGAAACTCTATAAGCCAGAGGAGAAGAGCATGATACATTCAAAGCACTAAAATGAAAGGATTTTCATCCTAGGATTACTATACCCAGAAAGATTATCATTCAGAACTGAAGTAATGATTAAAAAAAAGAACTTTTCTGACAAGCAAAAGTAAAGGAATTTGTCATCACAAAACCAGTTCTATAAAAAATTATTAAAGGATACTCTATAAAGTGTAAAGAAATCACATTTAAAAACAGTAAGACATCAAATTCAAAAAATGTGGAGGAGTAAAAGAGAAGAGTGAATGGTTAGAATGAGTGTGAGACTAATCTGCATTCAAATAAAAATGTGAAATAAACAGAATTCTTAATACAAACTACATCCAACCTACGTAAGAAAAGAGAGAGAACTAAGGCTTTGAATGAAACAACAAAAAGAGGACACATTGCAAAATGACAGTAAATATTTTCATATTAATAATCACCCTAAATGTTATAGATTGAACTCACCAGTCAAATGATGCAGAGTGACTGAAAGGATTAAAAATCATAATGCAAATGTCTGCTGCATTCAGGAAACCCACTTTCTTTCAAAAGAAAGACAGAGGTTCAAAGTAAATGGTTGGAAGATAATCCTTCAGCCGAATGACAACCACAAAAAACAAAAACAGAAAGAACCAGGAACAACTATACTTATATCAGATAAAAGAAATTTCCAACTAAAAAGCATACAAAAGACAGATATGGATATTAGACAATGATTAAAGGGTCAATCCAGCAAGAAGACATAATACTAACAAATATGCACCAACTGAAAGAGTATCAAAATATATTAAGCAAGTATTAGAAATAATGAGAGACAATGACAGCAGCACAATAATAGTAGGAGGCTTCAACACCCCACTTACAACAATGGACCGAACAACCAGGCAGTAAATCAATAGGGAGCAGCTGTTTTACATGACCATTTGGAACAGTTAGGATAACAGACACACACCAAACACTTTATCCAATGACTACAGATTTTACTTTTTTCTCAAGTTCACATGGAACATTCTCAAGGATACATCATATGTTGGGACACAAAGCATGTCTCAACAAATTTACAAATATTGAAATCATACCAAACATCTTCTCTGACCACAATGGCTTAAAACTGGAAGTCAACCACAGAAAGAAAGCTGGAAGTCCCCAAATTAATTGGAGACTAAACAATATGCTTCTGAATTACTCTTGGGTAAAAGAGAAAATCAGAGAGGAACTTAAAACAATACTTAGAGATAAATGCCAAAAAAGATACAAGCTATCAGAATCTATTGATGTACCTACCCGTACTCAAAAGGAAGTTCATTGCAATCCAGGCCCACCTCAAGAAACAAGAAAAAAGTCACAAAAAAACTACCTAACCCTTCAAAACAACTAGAGAAAGAAGAACAATTAAAGCCAAAGCAGTAGAAGAAAATCAGTGGAAGAAAGGCAATAATCAAATTAGAGCAGAAATAAATGATACAGAAACATAAAGACAATCCAGAAGATCAATGAAGCCTACAGTTGGTTCTTTGAAAAAATTAAATTGACAAAATGATGACTAGACTTACAAACAGAAAAAGGGAAAAAAAATTCTCATAACTAGAATCAAAAATGGAAGGGTAGAATTACAACAGATTTTCTAGAAATTCAAAGCATCATAAGGGGCTTCTATGAACAGCTCTATGCCAACAAAATAAACGAAGACACAGACAGATTTATAGAAAAATACTGATTACCCAGACTGAAGCTAGCAGAATTGTAAAATCTGAGCAAAAAAATCACAAGCAAAGAAATTGAAGAGGGAATCAAAAGTTTCTCTAAAAATAAAATCCCACACCAGATGGTTCCTAATGAGATTACCAGACCTTCAGAGAAGAATTAGTACCTACTCTTCGCAAGCTCTTCCAGAATATTGAAGAACAGGGATCACTCTCAAATACTTTTTATGAGGCCAACATACAGACATACCAAAATCTGATAGAGAAATCACCAAGAAAGAAAATCACAGACCATTATCTCTAATGAATATAGATGCAAAAATTCTCAACAAAATATTAGCAAATCCAATAATGCATCAAAAAGATCATCCATCCTGACCAAACGGGATTTATGCCAGGGATGCAAGACTGGGGCAACATATGCACTATCAACAAGAGCATGAAGAAAAACCACATGATCCTATCAATAGATGCAGAGATGGTTTTTGACAAGATTAAAAACCCATTTATGATAAAGATCCCACATGTAATGAGAATACAAGGTACATATCTCAACATAATAAAGGCCATATACAACAAACCCATAGCCAACAGCATAGCTAATGGCACAAAATTGAAAGCATTTCTTCAAAGGTCAGGAACAAGGCAAGGTGTACACCCCCACCACTGATATTTAATATCATACTGGAGGTCTTTGCCAGAGCAATTAGGCAAGAAAAGGAAACGAAAGTTATCCAAATTTGAAAGGAGGAAGTAAAACTATCATTATTTGCTGATGGCATGATTATATACATTGAAAACAATAAAATTTCTGTTAAAAAAACTACTAGAACTTATCAACAAATACAGTAAACTCACACCTACAAAATCAATGCACAAAAAAAAATTATTGCATTTTTATAAGTAAACGTATTAGAAGAAAATGAAGTCAAGAAAATCACACCATTCAAAATGGAAGTAGAAAGAATCAAATGTTTTCAAATATACTTAATAAAGGGATGAGAGATCTGTGCAATAAAAATTACAAGTCCTTCTTAAAAGAAATAAAGGGTAAAAAGAGATGGAAAGACATCCCCACTACTCATTGGGAAGAATCAACATCGTTAAAATGGTCATCTTACTTAAAGCAATATATAGATTCAATGCAATCCATACTAAAATCCCATGGGATTATTTCCAGGAAATGGAACAAAAATCTTAAAATTTGTATGAAACAACAAAAGACCCCAAATAACCAAAGCAATTATGAGAAAAAAGAACAAATCTGGAAGGATAACACTCCCAGAAATTGAGAGATCCTACAAAGTGATAGTGATCAAATGGTATGGTACTGGAATAATAACAGAGACACAGATCAGTGGAATAAAGTGAATCACCAGAAAGTGACCCACTTTGTGACCCACTCACATACAGTCAGTTAATCTCTGACAAAGGAGACAAAAGCATACAATGGAGAAAGGAAAGCTTCTTCAATACATTGTTTTGAGAAAAAGAATGAAACTAAACCACTCCAACACCATTCACACAAAATAGCTCAAAATGTTCTAAACACTTGTACATAAGACCAGAAACCTAAAAAATTCTTGGAAGACAACATAGGAAAGACATTCCATGACATCAGTCTTTGGTCTTTGGGGATTCAAACTCCAGCATCAAGAGATAAATAAATAAACAAACAAACAAACAAACAAATAAATAAATGGGACTACATCAAACCAAAAACTTCCTTCGCATGAAAGAAAATATCACCAAAACAAAAACACAACCTACTAATTGGAATAAGATATTTGTGTTGCATGTTTCTGACAAGAGCTTAATATCTAAGATATGTAAAGAACTCATAAAACTCAATAAGAGAAAAATAGGTAATTCAATCAAAAAACGGGAAGAGGAATTTGAGAGACATTTTTCCAAAAAATATATACTGATGGCCAACAGGCACATGAAAAGATGTTTCTACTCACTGGCTACCAGGGAAATGCAAATCAAAACAACAACGAGATACCGCCTCATACCTGAGAAACTGGCCATTGCCCAAAAGTCTGGAAACAATAAATGTTGGCAAGGAACACTTTCACACTGTTGGTGGAAGTGCAAATTGGTGCAACCCCTACAGAAAACAGTTTGGAGATTCCTCAAAAGTTGAATATAGAAATCCCATATGATCTCACCATCCCATTTCTGGGTGTTTACACAAAAGTTATAAAAACACTATTGCACAGAGACTTATGCACCCCCATGTTTATTGCAACCCTATTCACAATAGCTAAGAAGTGGAAACTATTTAAGTGCCCAATGTCAGATGAAAGAATAAAAAAGATGTGGCATACATACACACACACACACATATACACAAACAATGTAATACTACACAGACATTAGAATCAATCATTTGAATCAATATGCATGAAATTAGAGGGGATTGTGCTAGGTGAAATAAGTCAAAAGAAGAAGATAGATAGCAGATGATCTCACTCATATGTGGAATGTCAATTTGAAAAAACAAACAAACAGATGAAACAAAACCAATTTTTGGACATTGCAGTATAACTGAGGTTACCATTAGGGGCTGGAATGGGGCAAGGGGGAACAAGTGATGGCAGAGCCCACCAGACAATAGTGAAAACACTTGGTGATTTGGTGGAGTGAAGGGTGTGTTAATGTATATCTTAGGAATAGGAAAACTACACATATAAGGAATCTTCTCATATGAGTTTATTTTAATGTTAAAAATCAAAGTTACTGCAATAAAAATAAATAAATATAGGAATAAATTTAATTAGAGAAGTGAAAGATGTATATACTGAAAACTATAGTTTCAGTTAAAACTATAGTTTAAATGGTTAAGACATTGTTAAAAGGAATTGAAGACACAAAGAAATAGAAAGATATCCTATGCCTCTGGATTGAAAAAAGGAACTTTGATAAAATTACTATTTTGCTTAAAGCAACATACAGATGCAATGCAATTCCTATCAAAATTCCAATATTCCTCACAGAGATACAGCAAAAAATCATGAAAATTTATTTGGAACTACAAAAAACCCATATAGCAAAAACAATTCTGAGAAAAAAATAACAAAAACGTTTGACTTCATATTATGTTACAAATCAGTAGTAATCACATCAACATGGTACTGGAATAAAGAGATAAATGAGAAAAGTATTAAGAGACCAGATAAAAACCCACACATAAATGGACTACTAATTAACAACAGCAACGATAAAAAAGAGCCAAGAGTATGCAATAGGGCAAAGAGAATTTCTTGAATAAATGGTATTGCAAACACTGGACAGCCACATGCAAAAGAATAACTAGACTTCTATCTAATACCATATACAAAATTATTTCAAAATAGATTCATGACTTTGATGTAATACCTGAAATCACAAAACGCATAGGAGAAAACATAGCTCCACAGAGCGGCATTAGCGATGTCTTTGGGGATTTGGCCCCAGGATATCTCAAGGGAAACAAAAGCAAAAAGTATATAAAAAAAAAAAAACGGGACTGTATCAAATTAAATTTTCTTCACAGTGAAACAAACTTTCATCAAAACTATAAGACATCCTACTGGGAGAAGATGCTTGCACACTATACATCTAGCAAGGGATTAATATCCAAAATAAATAAATAATTCATAAACTCAACAACAAAAACCTCTGATTAAAAAATAGGTAGTGGATATGAACAGACACTTCTTAAAGATAAACAGATGGTCAAAAGACATATGAAAATATACTCATTGTATCTTATTATGAGGAAATACAAATCAAAACATAGTAAGATATTATTTCATACCTATGGGAATGGTTATTATCCGAAAGACTGTAAATAAATCTTGGCGACAATGTGGGAAGGAAGGAACTTGTATACTATTGTAGGAGTGACAATTGGTGCAGCTATTATGGAAAACAGTATGCATATTCCTCACAAAATTAAAAATAGAAATTCCATGTGATCCTGCTATCCCACTTCTGGGTGTTTACTAGAAAACTATAAAACCCATAGTGAGGACTGGACCTGCCTAACACACAGTAAATTAAAGTACAGTTAGGTCTGGAGTTGAGACTTCTCATCTCCAGTTCCTATGACTCAAATATAGAATGAACACTGTGTAATCAAAGTACTTAAGCTACTCTAGAAAAAAGGTAAATTCTTATTTGAGAACAACTTGAATAACTTTCAAATTATGTTGATTAAAATGTGGACATAAATTGGTCAAATGATCAGCCATATTTGAGTCTCTTCATGTCAGCTAATGCATGTGGGAACTCAATAATGCACCATGACTAAGTAGAGTTGTCCTAGGAGAACAAGGTGGCTTAATATTCAGAAACTAATAAGTGTAACTCATCATATTAACAGGGTGAAAAAAAAAAAAAAACATAGATTATCTCAACTCATGAAGAGAAACATTTGAAAAAATATTCAACATTCATTCCTGATAGAAATCTCTCAGCAATCTAGTTTTTAAAAGGAACTTCCTTAAGCTGACAAATCACATCAGTAAAATCCTGTAGCTTATTATCATATAGAATGGTTACAATCTCACGGCTTTCCTCCCAAGATTAAGAATAAGACAAAAACATCTGTTTTGCATTTCATATTGTGGAATTCCATATTGTGGACAAAAACATCTGTTTTGCATTCCATTTTGCATTCCATACTGGAGCCTAGGGACTAAGACCAGAATAATAAATAAAATTTGCTTTATTCACAGATGATTTCTCATTATGCAAAAAATCCTGAAGAATTTTTTCAAAGTTATTAGAATTAATCATTGAGTTTAGCAAGGTAAGGATACAGGATAAATTTTTAAAATCAATAATGTATTTATAAGATAGCTATAAACAATTAAAATGGAAGTTAAAAGACAATACTACTTATACCAGCAAAGAGTTTAAAATAGGCATATATTTTATAAAATATGCACAAAGCTGATACACTGAAAATTACAGAAGTAGCAATAGAAATGAAAAATGACTTAAATAAATGGAGACATATACTGGGTTCACAGAATGAAAGACTCATTATTAAGATGGGAATCCTCCTTGAATTTATCTATAGATTCAAGGCAATTTGCATCAAAATCCCAGCAAGTATTTTCTATAAATTGGCAAACTGACAATAAAAATTTTAAGAAAATGTCAAGAGTGTCAATTATACAGAATGACTTTCAAAAGAAGTAAAGTTGGAGGAAGTATAATATCTAGCATGTTAAAAATCTAAAGTGATCAGCATGTATTACATTCAGATAAAAATAGCATATAGATCAATGAAACAGAACTAGAATAAATAAATAGTCCTACACAAAAATGGCCAATCGATTTTCAACAAAGTTGCCAAAGCAATTCAATGGAAAGAATAATCTTTCCAACAATCATGCTGTAATAGTTAAGTAGCCATAGACAAAAATAAATCACATTTACTCTTTATTTACTATTCATTCTTACCTTATACCATCCAAAAAAATTAACTCAAAAATGCATCACAGACTTAAAGATGAGCTAAAGTAATGACAAAAATATAGCTTATGATTTTGGTGACCTAGCTTTGGCAAAGCTTTTGAAGTAGGACACAAAAAGTAGATGCTATTAAAGTTTACACATGCATAATTTGTACTTCATCAAAATTGAAACCTTTTGCTTTTCCAAAGATACTGTGTAATGAAAAGGTAAGTCATACATGAGAGAAAACATATCTTGTGAAAATATCTGACAAAAGGTTTGTCTCTAAATAGAAATATCTCTGACAACTCAATAATAAGACTGACATCCTAATAAAAATCAAAAAAAAATTGAATAGATACCACTTAAAAAGTTCGTGAATGGAAAATAAGCATCTGAAAAAAATATGTAACACCATGTTGGGGAAATGAAAATTAACTGCATACCCACTAGCATGACTTGAAAAAACAAAAATTTGATCACGTTATATGTTGCTGAGGATGTGAAGCAACTGGAACTTGCCATGTGGATGACTTTGACATCCTTGTTTGTGTGGCTTTTGGGAAGCTAAATTAAGTTCTAACTATTAATACATTGCTTAGTGACATTTAAAAATCAGTGATTGATTTGCTTCTTCTAATTTGTAAATGTTGCCTCTTTGTGATCATTCTCAAGAGAAAGGATGATTGATTAAAATATCTTAAACAAAAAATTAGGCCAAATACTTTCATATATTTGTATTTTCCTTGGTAAAATTAATGTTCTGAATTTCTTATGTATTGATTAAAAATCCCATTCAAACATCTTTAGCCATGGGTAGGCATCCTGGATGTTACTGTTGAGAATAGAGGCCATGTCACATATGTTCCTGATACAGCTATTACGTCAGTCAGCCTTGTGACTCTAGGCAGAATACACGTTATTTAAGATTTGGCAGCAGAAAATGCCAATGAGATAATTTTGAGCATGAACTTAAAACTGAAAACTTTAACTCCTGGAGAAGTACTTTCAACTGTTTTCAGTTCCTTACAAAACCAATATGGTTGTGATCATGTTGAATGATTATCTACTAGAGCTTATTGAAATAAGATTGAGTGCTTGTAAAATGCCATGCAACATAATTGCTTTGCTTGAATTATCTCGATTGATCCTCACATTCATTCTATGAAGTTTCTATTGTTATACGATTACAGATGAAGTCACTGAGGAAGTGTTGGACACTTTGATTCAGTCCTCTGATTCTTAATCATTATACTTCCTCTTTAAACTTTGTGATAAGAGAAATGGAAGAAAACTAATACTCTTAAGAAGTCTTCTTTAACTTGAAAAACTTTTCTTTCTTTTTTCCTTATAATATCCTAAGTGATACACATGGCATTGAAAGGTATTTTAAAGACTGTATAATGAAAACATCTTTTTCAAGTAACTATTGATAGGCTTGAATATTACACTTCTCTTGTGAAGTTACTATCTATCTAATTTCAACCCCATTTCCTTTCAACTCTATACATAAGACTGTGTATCATTAACGGACATCATGTGAACTCTCACACTTCTGAAACTCCAAATTTGCTTCTGCCAGGAGTGACCTTTGTTATTTACCCATACATTGTGACTTTCTACAAACCTTCTGAGACTTTCCCAGGCATAATGAATTGTTCCTTTCTCTGTGATCCAATGTCAATTCATATATACCTTGGTAGCACAGGTATAGTTTTTAAAGAGAAATATATATATATATATTTATGTTAAAGAAAATGATAAATAATGGTTTGCAATGTAAAATGTGTCTCCCTCTCATGCTTGATACACAGCCCTCTCCAAAGGCAACAAGTATTCTCTGGTAGTTAACACACAAGGAAACACAAATGTACACACAAGTTCTTTGGATTTTGCAAGATTAGAAACCTGTGTAACGAAGTGTTATAAACCTTGAGTTTTTCGCTTGACAGTATATTGAACTTCTTTCTGTACTGGTGTTTGAAATTTATGGTTTTTAATAGTTCCGAATATTTTATTATTGATATACCATAATTTACTTAAATCATACTCCTGTTGAAAGACATTTTGACTGTTTCCAACTCTTATACACAATGATACATTAAGGATCCTTATGATTTTATAAAGAGAAAGAAGACGGACTTTGAACTCAGATTTCCTAGGTTCAGCCTCTGACTCTGCACTAATAGCCCTTGAAGTTCTAAGTTATTTCTGAACTAAAACTCTAGTTTCAAGTTATTTAATATCTGTGTACTTCAATCTCCTCTTATGTAAAATAGGGATTTAACAGTAATTTCTAAAGACTTTCTTGAGGATTAAGTGGGATATTGCATAGAAAGAGCTTTAATGTTAGGATATAAGCAATCACTGATATTTACTACTGTTATAAAATCATGTTTTGTGCACATGTGCAAGTACATCTTTAGGACAAATTCCTAGAAGCAGAATTCTTAGAACAAAGGGCATGTGCAATTACTATTTTGATATAGACCCATATTAATTGGGCTGCTTTAGAAACAGTCTGTAAAACAAAATCCAAATGTAAATAGTTGATTTTGGTAGTGAAGAAAAATTCAGTAAGGGAGTGAGAAAATGAGACAGGGAAGGAAAATTAGCCCATCAAGAGTGCATGATCAAGCAGGTTGCCACTCTGGGCATTTGGAGTTCAGTCTTGCTGAAGAAACTGGGAGTCAGTGCTGAGGCAAACTTCAAAGTCATCCTACTCAGTTGATGAGGGAGCTTGTGGAATAGTTTGCACTATGTCCTGTCCTGTCAAGTCAATCACTGTCTAAGGGTCATCAAATGATCCTGGGAGCAGTGGCATCATGGGCAGAGTAGTGGGAAACCCTGCCTTAGGTTCTAGCAATAATGAAATTGGATATAGATAATTAAGAAGAATAATAGACTCAATCAAGCATCATTCTGATTTTATCATCATGATATGCTGGGAATTCTCCTTAAAATTATTTATAAAATTCTCATGACTTCAGGGAGAACCCCTTATGTTGCTTCCATATATTTCACTGCCTAAGAGGTCTTAATTCCCAACACTTCGGACATACTTCACAGACAAGCAAAGTGAGTCAGAGAAAGAAAGAAATGTAGGAGCTGACAGCTGGAAACCAGACTGGTCATATAAACTAAACGGCAACAGAGAGGATTTGGTCATAATACCAACAGCGTCTCCTACTGTTGAACCTAATCTACTCAGATCATCCACCCAAATTCGTGACCATTTTTATTACTTGAAGTTCTGCCCAGAGTACTGAGAATTTTCCCATAACACTGTCTTTCACGGTTACCCCTGAGTGGAGCTGTGCTGCAGTCATAATCTATTTTCAGTTTGCATGATATATTGAGCTAACACATTTGTGAATCAGATCTGGGTTTTTCTATCCTCTGACAACGACATGTGGGAACTCTTCATGAAGTGATAGGTGTGACCTGAGAGACAGATATTAGATAATAAGGGAGACTGGGCTGCCAGTTCTTGTAATTCTGTTGTTGCTTCTGGACATGCTCTTGTCTATCACAAATGTACTCTTCATTATGTGATAGTTCACTGTTGTGCACGTCCCACCTAATGACTTGCTCTGATACTCATCAGCCCTTCATAAGCAACTCTGGAAACAGTCACTTGTCCCATGATTGGCTCCTGTTTCTACTAGGTCAGGAGCTGCTTTCTGCCTGGTAGAGAGTTCTTTTAAGATTTCTGGCTTTTATTCTTGTCTTGATTGGTATTGAGTCTGTCTTTTTTTCCTCAGTATACCTATGACATTAATAGCAGCTAGCCAACAGCTCTGTATAATTATCATTGTCACCTTATTTCTCATATTTTAGAAATATCCCATAATACAGTGCATGCTCTTCATCCCATATCCCAAACCACTTCAGGAAGTGATGATGGCACTGGGAGTCAGGTCAGAATGCAATGAATCATAGGGACATGGGTATATGGGCAATATGCTAATAGCTTCTTCTACCAAATTATTAAATTATCTTCCAAAGGCATTTGATTCTACATTCCCACTAATATGGAAAATGATGGTTTTTATCCATCCTTACCATTTCAAAATATTATCAAATGTTTGCTTTTGCTAATCTGATAGGATTTTTTGAATGATTACTGTTCATGATGAAAAATCCACTGGCAGTTTCTTTTTACATTCTTTACATATCTTGTCTTTTTTGAGGATTTATCAAAATCCTTTTATACTTGGGAAAATTGCCTTTTTTTTAAAGAACATAATTCTTTTTCATGAATATTTGTCCTTCCTTAAAGTGTTTTTCCTTTTTCTTAAACTGTTTCCTTTCATGTTTTAATTTTTTCTTTAATGAATCTGCTTGATTACTTGCTTATAATTATCTCCCCATTATTAAGATTATAAAAAATAGTTTTTCTATTTAATTGCTGCATTTTTTAAAAGAAAGATGCAGGCAGGAATGAAGGTGAGCAGGTAAGCAGGGAGGAAGAGAGAAGAGGAAGAAACAATTTATTTAATTGTACATCTTGGTTGACACCCATCCCCCCAACGCTGCACATAGTCACAAATCTGGGTCCTTGTGAACTGTGCCCACCAGAGGCAGCAAACTTATCCCCTAGGCCACCAGGGAGGACTTTTAGTTGTCATTTTTTAATTACTTATGGTTTTATCTTCTTTGCTAGACTTTCACATTTTTACAGCCAATTTCTAACACATAGAAAATATTAAATAAAGGATAATTTCCTCCCTTCCTCACTCTCTTCCTTTCAGTCTTATATATCTTTCTAACTTTAATATCTATCAAAGTATCTTGTATATAGTAGGTACTCAATAAATTCTTTATTACTCCAGAATAAAAATATGACATGGGTTTACTTTTTAATAAGTTATATTTTTAGAAAAATTTCAGATTTATGGAAAAATATGAAGATAGTACAGAGTACCCATATACTACATACCCAGATATTTTTTATCTCTGCATTAGTTTAGCATATTTTTTACAGTTAATGAATCGGTATTGATATGTTATAACCAACTGAAGCCTGTATTTATTTAGATTTTCTTAGTTTCCATCAAATGACCATTCTCTACTCTGGATCTCATCATGGATATCATATTATATTTAGTCATCATTTCTCTTTAAGTACATTTTGGCTGTGACAGTTTTTCAAAAGTTTCCTTGTTTCTGATGACCTTGACAATTTTAAAGACTCCTGAGCAGAGGTTTCTAATAGGAACTGTTTAACATTTTTCTCATGATTAGATTGGGATTGTGAATTGCCGGGAGAAAAAAACAAGTTAAATACCATTTTCATCACATCACAAACTATCAGTATAATTTATCACAGCTGATACAGGTCTTGATGAGAGCTAGTTGAGGGTGCATTTGTCAGGTTCCCACTGTAAAGTTACTCTTTGTCATAGTTAATTTTATGTCAGCTGGCTTGGCAAAGAAACACCCAGATAGTTGGCAAAACATTGTTTCTGGTTGTGTCTATTAGGATGTTTCTGGAAGACATTGCATTTGAAATCAGCAGACTGAGTAAAGAAAACCTGCCCTTACCAATGTGGGCGGCAGTATACAATCAACAGAGAGAACAAATAGAAGAGAAAGTCAGAGGAAGGCTGAATTCTCTCTTCTTCTTTTTGAGTTGGGGGATCCATCCTTTCCTGCCCTTGGGCATCAGAGTTCTGGGGTCTCTGTAGTCCAAAACATATACTAGTTACCGTCTAGTTCTCAATTCTTTGGCCTTAGACTGAATTATAGTACCTGCTTTCTGATTCTCCAGCTTGCAGACAGCAGATCATCAGATTTCTCAGCTTCCATAATCACATGAGTTAGTTTCTATAATCCTCTCTGACATATGTATATGTATACATATTATATATACATACATATATATATATATATATATATATATATATACCTCTATCCTATTGGTTCTGTTTCTCTGGAAATCTCTAACTCATACACTCTTTTTTCACTCCTTTCCATATTGCATTCTTTGAGAGGAAATCACCATGTGTAATCCACAGTTAGGGAGTGGGAAATTGTGCCTCACTGCCTCAAGGACAGAGCATCTGCTTTAATTCTTTGGAATTTTTCTCCATGGAGAGTCTTCTGTTCTCTGCCATTTATTTATTTGTTTGATTGCTTATTTATTTCATTGTCAACACATAGATATTTATGTTATACTTTGGATTACAATCTTGCATGAATTTATCTTGCTGTTCAAAATGTTCCTTCTTTGATTATTGCAAACTCTTTCAGTTGGTTGTCATGTCCCTTTGACATAGTTCCATGATTGTGTGTTTTGCTTTGTTTTTTAACTTCCTTACTTTTTGGCAGTCCAAGATCCCCTTGACTCATCTTGTATATTCCCTGCCCCAATTCTAAAATCAACCACTTCTCCAAGGGGTGGAGAAGTGCTTCCTTTAACTGGAGAACAGCATTAGAAACCAAGATATGGCCTATTGCTAGTGGAGTTGAGCCTACTTTTTAAGTATATAGCCCAAATCAACATAAGATAGCTTATTTAATAAATAAAATTCTAATTTAATACACACTTTGTTAACCTCTGCTTAAATTGTGGCATCAATTTGACAGAAATAACTACTGGAAATCAATATTATTTGGACGATTTTTTAAAATAATTCATGCGTTTGTTGAAAATTAAAAGTATGCACCCTGAAGATTGTTATAGTATGTATGTTCCCATTACGTACATAGTGTAGAGTTTTTCACAGTTTTATGTGCGCACTGAAATTGTACATTTCTAAAAGAGAAGAAGTAACTTTATGAGATTCATCTGCTCTGATTCTTTGAGACTTGATAATGAAGATAAAAATGCCAATTTGGATCCTGAAATGCCTTTAGTGTGGTTCAGACTTTATATAACTAAACTAAAAATAACAGTTAAAGCTGTGACTATTACCTCACTTCGTTACAAATTTTGAAAATCTCCACCAATGGTGAGCAGAGTGACATTTGGTCATTACGGTTCACCTAGTATTCAATGACCATAAATGCCCTTGACAATAAAAGTTCTGTCTTGTGACTAATCTAATCCAATCTGCTAAGCACAGGAAACACCTGACACTTTCCTAGGTCATTGATTAATGAGGAAACACTTGATTTCATAGTTAATATGAATTATTATAACCCCTGGGAACCTATTAGGTTTATAGGAAATTACTTCTGTTTGGTGCCTGCATTTATTAGTGCCTGCCTTCATAACACAAGAGTCATAGCTCCGTATTATTCACTTCAAGTTGAGAAACTGCAATTCGGGGCTGATTTGTGAAAAATCCATGTTAAATGCTAAGTGTAATTCCTTCCTCCTCTTCTTTCCTGTTGGTTTTCCATTGACCTTATGCAAATGAATATAAAAGGATGGGAAAATCAAACTAACTTGAACAGAATCTCCTATTTGTACAAACATTTTAATTCACTTCTTACAACAGCATTATGAATTATTTGTTCCTATTTTAATGTCAAAGAAACAGGTTTGGAGAGGCTAAGTAGCCTACTCAAGATCACACAACTGATCAAGTCATAATTGAAAGTTATTACAATGAACTTTATGACCAGATCAATTTGACCCTAGAGTTCAACCTGCTCTGCTCCAGCAGGGGATCTCAAGGAGCATGCATAAGAATAATAAATAAAAGATGATTTTTTAAAAATAATCATGCTCCAGACCCACTCTAAGGGATTCTGATTTAAAAAAACTAGGTAAGAATCTAGGCAACAGCGAGTTTAAACGCTTCTCAGATGATACTAATGTGCAATCAAATCTAAACCAGAGCACTGCACCAGCCTTCTTTCACTTTCATAATTTTACCTAACATTTATGCAGCATCTTCACAGTGTTGCAGGTTTTCTTTCAAAAATACGTAGCTTCTTTAATCCTTCAACCAACCCAGTGAGGGATTATTATACCCATTTGAGAGACGAAGAAAAAGACTCCCCTTGTGAAGGCACCTGGAGCGAAGCTTTCTTGCCTCTTTCAGTTTCTAATGGCAGTTGGTATTTCATGCTCTCCTTCCTTAGTCTGTAGTTACATCACTCCCATCTTTACCTCTGTTTTCCCATCTTTTCCCCTGTCTCTCAAAGATCCCTCCACCTTTCTTCTTATAAGGGTATCTGCCATTGGATTTAGGTCTCATCTAGATAATCCAAAATGATAGTCTCATCTCAAAATCTTTAACTTAATGATATCAGCAAAGAAGCTTTTTCCAAATAAGGTAACATTGATAATTCTTGGAATTCGAACGTGGGTACATATGCATTGGGGGAGGGTACTGTTCAATCCACTACTAGTATTATGAGCATTTCTTTCTCGTTAAGCTCTATTTGCTACCCTTTGATTCATTTTCTGCCATTTGCCAATAGATTTCATTTCCAAATCATGTTTTACAGGATAAAAAAGGTCTCTAATCCACAAATAAGTCCTGCCTCTTCCCCGAATCTATAAAACTGCCGTGTTCTCTATCCCTGTACTACTCCATTCCTACTCCTAACAGCTCCCTCCACTCCCTTTTTGAGCCTTATTATTACTAGTTTTCATTCTATTCTGTGAATTCTTTACTGATTATTGAAAAAGGCTGCTCCTCCTTTTCTTTCCAAATCTTCTAAATCCTTGCCTTCTCATCTTCAATTCTATCACGTACTCGGGCTGACCTTTACCACTGTGGTTGAGCACCTGCTTGCTTTCCCATTAGGTTGAGCTTTGCTTTTATGTCCTCAGGATACACATGGTGACTCATTCATCTTTGTACTGCCTACTGAATGTGGCCCAGTTCCAGGCACATGGTAAGTTCTCAACAAAATTAGTGGACCACAGAACACTACACAGCACTTCAGTCTATCACCATGTAGGGGCAGTGAAATAAGGGACCTGGAGTCTTACTCTCTTCTCTGTGGGAAAATTATACTGATACATCCATGTTATTCTTTGCATTCGGGCACTTCTTTGTTATCGTTGTTACTATTAAAAGTTGACTTACAGGCCTTTTTTTCTTCCTTTTCTCACTTGGTGGTTTATTTTGCAGTGATCAACTTCTGTATGTTCTAGAGATTTCTTTTTTCATCTTATTTTTTCTTTAATGAAAAGTAATTTTGTTTGATGGAGTCTAGCTTTACTGACAGTGATAACTGATACTGCTTCTATTACTTTACTTTAGGAAACATCTTGTGGAAGGGAGAGGAAGTCATAAGGAAGCTATGTGAGTCTCCTTTCTTCATTCTGATCTTAACTATGTGCTTTGATTTAGGCTACACCTTCTTGAGTTCAATATATTTGTTTTCCTCTTTCTCGTTGCCCCCACATCCCTTTGGTGCTTCTATCTTTTTTCAGCCTTAAATCCAAAGTTGAGCTTGAGATAAATAGAAGAATAAATGTATTCCTGAATACGGCCCATGCTGTCTGTAATAAGCACATAATTTCTTCATAATTAGTTAAAATAGTTTTCTTTTCAAGTAAACAGTTCTCATTTTCTCCTGGATTGAATAGCCATACTCATAGAGCTATGAGACTGTGAAGTTTTGAAGACGGAAACTGCCCTTTCCCATCTCTAATCAATGTGTCAGTCAGCACAGTGCCTAGTTCATAGTTGTCAAAATGCTTCATTGTCCCTCACCAGTGGATGCAAATATCTCTCTTGGGTATTGGTATGACATCAGCAGATAATAGTTATCTCTGACTTCTCCTTCCTACTGTAATAGCTATTCAAGTTTTGTGCATTATTTTATGCATTACTCTAATTAAAATATCTCTCTTTTCAACAAAATATCCAGAGAATGCCAAAGAAATCTCTTGGTTAAATTAAAGTTATTTCACAATTCCTGTTTGATGGCATACCTCCACACAAAAGCAAGACTGACTTCTTCCCTTTTCTTACTGCTCCCTGAAACACACTTTGGGAATTTAGAATCATCTTAGGTTTATGGGGATGTAAGTAACAAGAAAGAAAGCTGCCCCACCCCAAATGTAGTCTTCTCCAAAAATCAACCACCACCAGGGTCTCAGTTTCAGTTCCAGCACTTAAGCCGCTAAACTCATGGGAAGATTTTCAGGGACTTCCCAGGAAACTATAGGTCCATTATTCTCAGTTTTGTTTGTAAATCTTTTTCAGAGGGTAAAGCATCAGTCTCGTCACATATGGAGCCATTTCTCCTTGGAGAACTCCATTTCACCTGTCCCTCTACTGAATGTTTAAGTTACTCCCACCAGTTTTTCCCTGCTGATCTAACATATATGCTTGTAATAAGTAATCAAATATCAAACAGTCAACTCCAGACCCTTACCACATTGACACTGGAACTTGAAAAAAGTTATTTCAAATAAATGTGTTTATTTGCACTGCCTTCACATTGCAATACAGAGCTGAAAGGCAGTTACCAGTTAGCATTTGCATCAAACCACATGTTTTGTGACATGTTTTGTGTCTCACCTTAGGCGGGAAGCAATGGGGTTTTACATGAAATGTTTGACACATCATGTCCACAATTTGTCTCCTGTAGTTCTTCACTTACATAAAATTTATGATACAGAATTACCAATCAAAGGAATTGAAGGCATATTTAAGCAGATGCCAGCTTTTCACTCTGTTTCTCATAGATTGCCATGGTCCGAGCCATGGTCACTCAGTTTCCGTTTCCTACAAAGTAAGATGGACACTCAGAATGAGAACACAAAGCAGTCATCCTTCAAGGTCCATCTGGGTTGTATATATAGCATAGAATACCCCACTCCCCTCAACTCCAGCAGCCTGAACGTTGACAGAAGGAAATACTTACTGTCCAAGATAGGCGCTTGGGATTTGGCAGTGATCCAGCAGAGAAATAGGAACAGAGGTCAGTAAGATAAGAAACAAAACTGAAGTTAATTTGAAACAGGTTTCCTATCTAAAGAAACTTGCTAAAGAAAATTTGGAATACAACTGGTAGCTTTAGGCATTTGCAATGCAAGCATTCATTTCTATGGAAAAAGTTGTCACTGAGGTGGACGAGGTGTCCTTGAAGTTCTTTAGATGTACTCAAAATTCTCACCATTACAGTTACTGCATCTAGATAGTCTGTTAAAATGTTGAAAAGTCAAAAATCAAATCGCTGAAAATATAATACAATTATACTCCCAATATAATTGATGTGAACTTGATGTATTTCCTTTCTGCAACTGATTTCTCTCTTTCAATCTTGTCTTCTCTTATCCAGTCTTCTCCTGCATCCTTTAGTTCAAGTCCTTGGCATTTTTTCACAGAAGTTATTGCAATAACCTCACAAAATTCTTTCTAATTTGCTGCAGTCCTCTGCAACTTATCCTTTACATACTACATATATAAAGCTCAGATCCATCCTATTAGTCCCATGCCTACAGCTCTTGATGGACTTTTCACTACCTGCAAGGTAAAACCCAGGCAAAAGCATTAAAGTCCTTTATAATCTGGTCTATACCTATGTCTTCACATCTCACAGCCCTCTGAAGTTTTTGCAGTTGATCCAAAGCACAGTAATGTTCCATGCGTCTGTATCTTCTCCCATCAAATTTTTCTTTAGCTTGGGAGACTCTTTTCCTCTTCCTGTGATGATCAGTGTTCATTCATCCTTTGAGACAGTCTGGGTACCATTTTCTATGGGAAACCTTCTCCTATTCCTGGAGACAGTATATGTACTGTGGGTTACTATAGCATCTGGTGTCCTCCCTTCATCACAACTCATCACATTGCATCCCAATTGTAGATGTATTTATTAGTAGCTCCCACTAAACAATAAACAATGTAAAGTTAAGGACTGTATCCCCAGAATCTGGTGACACACACTAGGTACAAAGAAGGAGTTTAATAAACCTTCCTTGAGTGAACCTACATGTTCTTACTGGGCTATATTTTCTCTTGAAAATATCCATATATACTATGTCTTTTAATATTTCCAACCACAAATCCAACCCCATCCTTTTACATAGGAATAATTCAATTCTTGGACGTTCTTCAAAATATCAGACTGAGCTAATGGTGAACGTTATTGTATCAGGCAATCCCAGGATGCTGAGATGGGAGGAAGTAAGTGATGAAAGGGAAGGCAGTTAATATAAAGAAATAAAGGGAGAGCATAAGATTTATAACACTGATGTTATAACAAAATACTTTTCTCTTTATTTGAAATCTTAGAGGAAAAGGAACATGAGATGGTGTTATTGCATAGTGTAGAATATGTTCACTCTTTTATGTGTTTTTGTGAATTAATTCATTTCATCCTCTAAAAAATTCTAGGACATAAGTACTATTATTAGCCCAATTTGACTGATGAGTAAATTGAGGCAAACAGGAATAATGTGTCCAAGGTACTTAGCTGGTGAGTGGTGATTGTAAACCTAGACAGTCTAAAGTCAAGTACCTATGCTCATCATACTCTACTATGTTCTTTACATACATACTGTTCAAAATGCAGAGGGGTAAATATTTGAACAAACTGTAGCAGTGCATAAACTTTGATGCAAGTTGATAGAGTCTTTTTTCCTGAGGAAGTAAGGAATGGGGTAAAAACTGACCCAAGTGAACAAGAAACTTAAGAGTATTTTAGGAAGAAGGAACAATGTCTATAAAGGTGAAGAGGATGTAAAGAAGAATCTACCATCTTGATCCTATTAATGTCAAATGAAAGACAAGAGAGAGATAGTAAGAAAAAGATAGGCTGTCTAAGCCCACACTCAGTGTTATTGAACTTGATCATCTAGCTATCAGGTTAAGATGAGGGCATTAGGATGATGAGCCTAATGTTCACCTAGGTTGTGTCCCTCTACAAGGGTGAAATTTGGACACAGGGACAGAAGCATGCAAAAGGAAGATGAGACAATGATATAGGAAAAATGTCATCTGCTCATCAAGGGATGGCAAAGAATTGGCAGGATTTGCTATCATTCTTTGCCACTCCTTGTCTCTATTTTCAAATAAGGTCATATACACAGGTTCTGGGGATTAGGACTTCATCATCTTTTTAGAGGACTAAATTCAACTCATAATAATGCCAACTCATAATTGAGTTAAGTAAGGACATTTTTAAAAATTTGCATTTGCTATCTTCATCATTTTATAAAGAAGATATTTTAACACCGAAAATTTTAGGAATGTTACCACTCATTGCAAAAGGCAGTCTTTCCCAGACAGCACAACTACAAACTTGCACCAAAAAACACGAGAGCATGAATTGCATTGCTCTTATTTCCTAACCTTACTCCAGGTTGATGAGAACTTTGTCATGTACCAGTAAGAATTAGAAAATCTTTATCTACACTTGGACTACTACTACTGCCTGACCACTAGTGAAAACATCTCAGCAGCTAACTTGACCTGAGCTTTAAGAAACTTCTTTATCCAAACAAAATAGACTTAAGAGGTTACACTGTCAACTTGACATAATACTCTGTACCTGAAATTATGTAAGACCTGGTTCTTTTCCTATTCTCTGTATTTTATTCCTTAATTATGCTACCAGCTGTTTCTGTAAAACAGAAACCATTTTTGTGTGTGAAATCCTACTGCAAGGACTTAGAAGAGCATTCTAAAACATCTTTATAGTATCTGGAATCCAAATTTCTGTACTGCATCTTCCTCTCCCTAAATGGTTTACAAAGTGATAGAGATTTGATCAGTCCTTACATGGAATTTGAGCAAATGATTTTGTGATTGTGCAGAATGAGGGGTAACCATTATTCAAAGGCAATGATTGGTCATTAGCACTTATTTGAATTCTGACACTCTTATTTGGAAGGAGAGACAAACTTGCTCAAACCTTTAGTATACTAATAATATGAACCTTCATTGTAAGAATTGTTATTCATAACTAGCAGCTGACTTACCCAGAAAGTCCTAAACACACAGGGAGTGGAGTATCATTTATTAAGCAGTTTTGAGAAAATAAGATAGAAATGGATAAAGATCATGGCTTTTGTATTATGTGTCATTTCTCCTATTTGTTATTTCTCTTTCATAATTCTACTCTTTCACTGTTGGTGCTCTGGGAGTATTCAGAGTTGAGATGTCAAACAAAAATCTTTAAGGAAACAAAAATGAGGGGATATAGTAACAAAACCCGGCTGTCTGTGAAAAGAGTGGGCTTCGGGGCAGAATTGGATAGTTTGATCCCTGCAGCTGCTACTTTATACTTGCATGATATATACTTGCAATTCATAACCCTTGAGTCTAATTTTCATTATTTATAAAGTAGAATTAATAACATCTATTCCATAAGGCTGTACTAAGGTTAATAGAACTTTGGTGAAACTGTGGGGTGGGGTTTAGGGAGGGTGTATAAGAAACAAAGAATAACTTTAATGCAACATTGTCTAAGAGGGGGGCATGATTCTAAGGCCATAGGAATTGTGGTTTATGATAGCACTTAATTTTTAAAACTCTAATGCTTTTCATGAGTTTTCCAACTTTGACACACTTTAAGAAATACTGAGTTTGCCCATAAGTGGTCTTAGGTAATCTCTGAAAATGGTTTGCTATTGATAGAACCAGAAAACCCTACAAAAATCAGGCAATCATCTGTTTATTTTTAAAACACTTGTGAAACAAGTGAAACAAGCCCAGGTCATCAAGGGTATGCTTCTCCAAAAAAGCCACCAGTACCTGAAGGCTGTCTCTTTATAGAAGCAATGTGCGCCATTTTGTTGTTACAATGGTGGAGCTGGTTACTGTGCCCCATCAAGTGTTGGGGCTGGACACAGGGTCGGCGGCTCCAGAAGAGTGCTGGATTTTTACTACGCATGCTACAAGTGCAGAAAGTAATGCCGTGCTTAAGGGTTTAGTGTGGACTCTCTGGTCATAAAGCACATTGAGGTGATCCAAGCTCTGCAGCGGTGACATGGAACATACAGAGTTGGGGCTCAAACTGCCCCTGACATGAACATGTTCTCCCAACCACACTGAGCTGGTCCTCACTGCCAAAGAGCAGACTGTGCTTAAACCAGAAAGGAGGTTGCCCTGAAGAAAAAGAGATCTCAGAAGAAACTGAAGGAATGAGAACTTTTGGCCTCTGAATTATTCAGCATAAAATAAATGCCAATAAAAGTGAAAATTTCTTTTTAAATGATGAGATTTCCTTCAACAAGAGTAGAAAAACAATAAATATGCTTCATATCAGACAACCAGAAGGACACTGAAATGTGTCAAGTTATTCAAGGTCACATAAGAAACTGGGAATTGAATATAGTTTGCTGGCTGACTTGCAGACTCAAAAGGCCATTTGGTATTTAACGGAGTTAAACTGATATCACAAAACTACATAAGAAATCAAATTTATCAAGCCCTTCAAAATGTTACTTTCTATTCTGACCAGAAGCAAAATGTGCTTCTTGGCATTTATAATTTCATTTTAGAGTAAGGCAAAAGATGTACATAGATTCGACTGTGAAATGTAGATTTTTTTTTTTAATTTTAAGAACAAAAGTGTTGGGTAGAAGAAAATATTAAGTAGAATTTGGAGAATGCAGAAGGTATTATTAAAGTAACAGGGAAACCACCAAACAAAGAAACTTTCTCTATTGTTTTATTCTTAGCATGAAATATATTTTTGATTGGAACATTTGGAGAATTTCATCTTGGCAGCAGTTTTCAAAGGAATTTCCCTGGCATATTTGAACATGTTGTATAATAAAATTCTGTCATTCACAGAAACATCGTACTTATTTAGAGAGGAATTCTTAGTCGTGTAAACGGCACTTCATATTTCTGCATGAACACTGACATATGAATTTAGGGAGCTGGATTCTAATTAAAACAATGGTTTCTCTCTGTGATCTTGTCACGTAGCTGGATAAGCCAAATGCTGGAGAAAGTCTTAGCGAGCAGCTTCATCAGAAAATCATGCATCACAAGGAAAGACAAACACTTAGTGGAGCAACGGGGACCCTAACCTACAGTTCTCAGCACTGTCCTCATACCTTTCTTAATGCTGCTGAAACAAGTAGCGGTGTGCGGTGGGGACAAGGCATCAGGATGTTCTCCTTTTAAATCACAGTGCTGTCACTTCCTTAGCTGTCTGACTTGAGAAGTTTTCGTTCTCTGAGCCTCAGCTTCCTCTGTACTCTGAGAAACTGGTATCTTCCTTATGTGCATTTTTATGAAAATTAAATTTACTAATACAAGATGCTAGGCACATAATAGGTACCTACCCTCAAACTATACAAAGAGGTTGATGATCTGCAAAGCTTTAGATTTGGAACTAATACATTTGATTTAATTTGAGCTGGTTTGTTTTCAGTTTCTAGCTCTAGTTGTACTCAGAAGCAATTGAGCATACAAAAAAAAATGCAGTGTATCTTGTTTCTACTATCCAGAAGCCAATTACCTAACCACAGAAAGCACATGGATGAAATAGTATTTAATATAGACTTCAAGATCTTCTGTGAGTATGGTGGTATCTGCTAGAAAACATACAAAGGAAACTAAGAAAGTTTTCTGTTCTTTTGGGGATTGCAATCAGTGGAGCAGGAAAATAGAGGGTAGGGATATGTCCCTTTGGAGGGCCTTGTGTAATTTATTTGTGTACATGAGCACTGTAGATACACTGGCACTCCTAACAGTGTTTCTCTGTATACTTCCCACCTGATCCTGATGGTACTCAGTGCCAGTCTTCTTAGAGAGATGTCAACATGCACCAGCTGCCATTTACTAAATCCTCACTCAGTGCCAAGCATTAATTGGAGCACTTTGAATACATTATTTGTTTAAGCCTCAGAACAAACCTGTGAGCTAGGGTTAATATCAGCATTTTACACACAAGGAAATGCAGGCATTGAGAGCTTCACTAATATACCTAAAAGCACAGCTAGTAAATTCTACATTTGGTACTGAAATGCAGTTTTTATCTGCCGCCAAAGACTTTTCCCCCTGAAACTCTATGTTTTACTGCCTGAATCTGAGTGTTTTATGCTGTAGATCATAGAACAGATGCTCCAAAATACATATTGAAAGACTGGTTATAGAGAAGTAATTTGCTGGTCTAGAGGAAACCCTTTCGAAACTCAGACCTATTTTGGATTTGCCCATCTTATTATGTGAGATTTCTTAGTAAAAATGGTGCTCAGTTTTGCATTCCCTCTTTTAAGTGCATTCTCACTTCTTTTTTTTCTTTTTTTTTTTTTAAGATTCATGGCACATGTCTCTTTGACTTGCATTCCCTATTATATAAAGCACTTGTTAAGCTTTGTTAGGACCTCTTGATATCTCACTTGATGATCTTATATTGGTGTAATTTTGTAATCTTCCCTTCCTTAGGCTAACATTGGGTAATACTGAAAAAAAAAAACACACTATTTTTATGATTGTTGTCTTAGTGAAAAAGATGATATGCCAATCTGCAAGCTCTAAAACAAGTAGAAAATATCAAGAGCACAGTTCCGACCCTGGGGGCACATCCTCTGTAAAACCACATGTGGATATATCATGGCACTGACTTTATTTCCATAACCTGGAGCAATAGCAGACATCATTCAATGTCCCATATTTCAAAACTAAAGGAGATTTTTGCTGCTTTGCTCTTAGGAGTCACTTTCATCAGTTAGAATGAGAGAGACAACCTCTACAGAGTATAGTAGGAGGGAGAGAGGGAAAGAATTGTGCTCAAAGCATGAAGCTTCAGCAATTTATTGAAATGTTTCTGACTGCTTTATCAGTTATAGGTGACCATGCTGAGGATGACATCTCCAGTCGTGGGTGAGTGTGTAGCAAATGAAAACACATTCCAAAATCAAATATAAATAACTTTTGGATTATTGATTTTTCACTTTTTTATTAAACAGTTGAACGCCTGTTGAATAATAGTCCGTATCTTCTAGAAGTCCATATTCTTAGGTCAGAAATCAACAAAGAATCTTCTGGTTGTTATAGATTGGAGTAAATTTTACAGTTGTGGATTTGCTGGTTGGGCATTAAATCCAATGGATTACCACTTAATCCAAGGACGTAGGGAGTCTAGGAAATGCAGCCTGGAGAAGGTGAGGGTGAGCTTTGTAAGATGGGAAGAAGTCACTAGCAAAGAAGCAGATCCTTGGGAAGCAGCATGTGAAGACTATGGAAAATTAAAAGAGCTTTTTATGTTTCAGGTAGGACAGAATCAAAATTTAAAAAAAAAGAAAAAAAAAGCTCCTATGGATACATAATTGGGTATCCCTGCAGATAACTCCAAACGTGAATTGAGGAAAAAAAAACAAAAGCCTGATCTTAAAGGATTATATATGGCAGACCTAGGAGTTTAAATAAGAGTTTTGAAAGATTATTAGTAAGACTATAATAAAAAAAAAAATTTTCTTGAAGCACCACATAGAATATAGATCAGGGAAGGTTGTGTGTAAGAGGAGGCTCTTACACTATCAAACGTGTGTCTGTGGGGATAGATACTTAAGCAGTAAAACTGGTAAAACAGAATGACTAAAAATGATTAGATGGACTCTGGAAGCTAAGAGGATATGATAGTGCCATTTACCAAGATGACATATTCAAGAGAGAATTTGGAAGGACGCTGCTCAAGGCTGATTGTAGCATGTTAATGGGTCAATAATTTGGAGGACAAACTTTATAAAAAAAATTATATTCTAGCCTAAAATAGAAACTTAATCTGAACACTGATGTATTGTCCAATTGGCATCATGATCCTTGTTTTATTTTACATTTGGCTATTTTTTCTGAATGCGAGCCATGTTGATCTTTATATATAAAATTTTAATTAAAATCATTGCTTTTGCTTCCTCAAGCTAAACCATCCAACAGAAGAATAAAATAATCATTCTTACTATTAGCAAAACATAAATAGAGTGTTAAATGGAGCACAACCTTAAGGGGAAAGTCTCTTGGGGCATTGGATTCAGATTCTTCTGGTGTTAATTTGTGTGTTGTTTAGGGACAATTTGGCAGAGTCCTAATTATGATAAGTCAGGGCATGCAAATTTAAGTCTATGTGGAATTTAAAAGGGAAAATCTTCTTTAAGACCAGTTTACTTCAGATGTTCTCATGTATTTTTATTTTCCAGGAATATACCCAAGTCCTGGCCATGCACCCCGGCCCACTCTACCCCAGGGCAGCTGCAAATTACATGCTGTTCAAGGCATAATGGTGCCAAGCAGAGGAGAGGGAAGGGGTTCCCAAGAAACAGGGACCTTTTTCTCATTTTCACAAACTCTTAAGTTTAGTAGATAACTTATCCTTCATTGTTTTTTCACTGGGGAAAAAAAATCTCCAAATACACAAATCAAGACCTAGTTTCCTTCTATAAAATAGCATGTGTCTCTTTCCCAGGATCTCAGATGAACTTACAAGCCTGGGAGGTAGAATGGAAAACAAGGATCTCAATATAGATACATTTTTGTGTTCCTGAGCTTTCCTGGCTCCTCTAAGATCTCTATAGGTGTGTTATAGATCCTGAATCAAATGGGGGCTTTTCAGAGGCTCTGGAGTAGCCTGAGATTGTAAGAGGCTCTCAGCTAGGTGCCCTTCATGCTTCTATGACATCTGTCCGACAATTCCTGCTGCTTTTTCTGCTCGGTTAGGGGCTCATTGGGGCTGTTCTCTGCTTTCTGGAAACTCAGTTTGGAGAAAGGCCAGTGTACATGGTACAGGTCTTCTCCTGATTTTCAGAGTCAACACCCACAGCTTTGCATGGTTTGATTACCACCAAAATGAAAGATAGACAGAAGCTGTGCTGTTGTTTCATGCTTTCCACTTGGGATTAAACCCAAATGAATCTGCCTTTTCCACCTTTGTTCTGAGTTATTCAGAGTTCTAAATAGAGTCTTCTATCTAAACATCATGTGAGAAAGAAAATGTTTTTCTGCCCTTGTTTCCATACTAGTCTATAGTTTGTGTTTGAATCTGAGTTCGGGTATATTATGAAACCTAGAAGATGATAACTGATAGGAATCAAGTGACTCACTTACTGGTTTTTAAATCTGTTTTATATTCTTGAACGCACCAGATATTGGAAATTTAAAAACAGAGAAATTATTTAGAGACTTCACTGGAAAATAAGCATCAAGCACAATACATTCAATCTATCATGTACATAACCTAGAATTGACTTGAAATGAAGCAAACTTCCATTACTCAGCAGGCCATAAGACATATCTCAAGTATGGATTGAGAAACCTCAGCCTCACCTCCTCCCTTTACTTACCGCCCCCAAACACATGCATACATGCACAACATGCACACAAAGGTTATGCTGCTGCACAGGGACAAATGTGTAATTTGGGTAAAAAAGCAGAATTACAATACTATAATCCATTATAAGCAGGGCATGATGTGATTTGTATTTTGAAAAGAGCTTGGAGATAAAAACAGACCATTTCTGAAGATTAGCAATTAAAACACCTATACCAAGTCATGTGTGAAATACCAGGAAGGAATATATTTGTTAAAGTCTCCATTTAGTTCCTTTAAGATTGCAGCATTCTGTCAAATTTTAATTGAAATGAAAAAAGATGTGGCGTTATTAGCTTCCATTTCCCCATTTCAGTAGCCTCACACCCTCACCACAAGCATTTAGAGGCAGATCTTCACACCAAGAATTCCAGTTTCTTTATTATCTGTCTAAACTGCCTTCCGAGTTTCATCATCAGTATCCTCATTCTCACATCTGCTGTTGTTCAGGTTTCCCCAGTGTTAACTTTTTCTCCATCCTAAGTAGCATGTAGAAGTATTTAAAAACTTGGTATCTGAAGTAAAGTTAAACCAACCTGGATCTGAGGGCATACACCCAAAGTGTGACCATGGAAAATCATTTATTCATTCATGAAATCATGAATTCAACCCTATTTACTGAGCATCTAGTGTGTGTGCCAGACATTGTGTTGCACATTAGAAATAAAGAACAGTCCAAAGTCCCTGTGCTCACACTACCTTTATTACATTTGGGGAGACAAAAAGTTTCTGTAAGTGTCATGATGACAAGGCAGAATAAGGCTGCAGAGAGAGTGATGTTAGAGTGGCGAAGAGCAAGATGGTGTGTTCCACTGATTTTTCTGATCAGATGACATTTGAATACAGATTTGAATGAATGCAGAGGTGAGCCTACCTGTGTCTGAGAGACAGTGCTCCAGGCAGAAAGATCAGCCAGGAAACATTCTGGGTATAGTTGAGGAGTAGCAAAGAGGGGAGAAGCTGGCTATCTCAGGGTGGCTTCAGGAGACAGTGGGAGGTATGACGTCACAGAGAAATCGTGGGCAATACTGAAGGTTTGGAAAGCTGTGCCGGGAACCTTGGATTTGACCGCAAGAGAGATGTGAAGCTGTTGGAAAGTTGATTAAGAGCATTGACCTGATCTGATTTGTGTTTTGAAAAATAATCACAGAAACAAGATGGAAGGCAATGGCAGAAATAGAGTTGTTAAGACTTCTACGACTGTTTAAGAGAAGATGAGAATAACTTTATCAGAGTAGTGGTAGAGAGGACATGAGATGAAACAGGATGACTTTAATGTTCTCTTTGGAAATTTCTTCTCACATTTACTATATCCCTGATCACATGAGGCAGCTGTGAAAATTAGGGGAGATTGATTAATATGAAATGTGCTTAGGGCAGTTCTTAGGACATAAGCAATGGTTAATAAAAAGACTTATTTTTACTATTAAATCCCCAGAATTGTCACCTCTTTGAAGAATCTCTCACATTTGCTATCTCCCTTCCTCACTAACAGCACAATTCCTCTCACTACTTGCTTCACATTGCATTTTACACACTATTGTAATAGCATTTATGTTATATGTTCTTTTTTTTTTTTAAAGGAAAGGGGTAAGCAGGAATGAAGGCAACTAGGCAGGCAAGCAGAAAGAGAGGAGGAAGAAGCATTTTTGTTTTATTTTTCATTTAGTTGTTCACATTGATTTTCCTCCACTCTCCTGTCCCACCCACCTGGATCCAGGACTCGAACCCAGGGATATGTGGCTTGTACTTTGGAGGTGACTGATCGAACTGCTACTCCACCAGGACATGCCTCTATTCTTTCCTTTTGCTTTTTTTTTTTTTTCTCAGTAGACTGTGAGTTTGAGGAAAGACATGACTATGATTTATTTTTGGGTCCTCAGAGCCTAACACCATGCCAGACACAAGAAAGTCTAAATATATAATTGTTGAATAGACAAATGACCTTAAATCTTACTTGTTTCATTAGTTTTTTTAACTTTTTTAGCTTCTACCTCCACTTACTTTTTGTACCAGTTATCACCTAATCATGCATCATTTAACCTATATTATTTTGTATGAGAAATTTTTAATTTTTGTACTTTTGTCTTATTTCTAACTAGATGACAAAGGCATATGGAATAGAAATTATATCTTTTATATTCTTGATATATTTTACAGTATTATTCATCATAGGTCAATTTTCATTGTACTATTACAATAAATACTTAATAAAGAAATGCACATATGAACTTCAAAATCATTTGATAGAAAGAGTAGGTGATAATATTAGACTATCATGACTATTGCTCATCAGGAAACATGGAGAACTCCAGAGGTACAATCCAGAGAAATCTTAGAATGCTCTTAGAATAAAAGCAGGCAATAGAAATCGCAGTATCATTTCAGTACTAAAAGATTTAATAAAAATGTAGTTTATCCCTGGTTACTATAGGGAGGACTGGAAAAAACCTGACTTTTAGAATCAGACAGATATGGGTTCTAACGTTTTTAGGAAAATAAACGTGAGTTAGACCATGTAGTGAAATATATTCAAAATTCAATAGGATGTCATTTTTAATATATAGGTTTGTGACCCAAATACAGAAAAAATATAAAAAAATCAGTGAAAACTCCTTAAGTTTCTTAAAACTTAGAAAATTGACGGAGTCCATCTGCATAGGAAGACATTTAATATCAGCCAGAAGCTGTGTCCTGGTAGAGTAGCGGTTAGGTTAACCACCTCTGGGGGAGTGCAGTCCACACACATCCCAAGGACCTGGGTTTGCATTCCAGGGGCTATGAACAACTAAATAAAAAATGAGGTAAAACGCATCTTCCTCCTCTCTCGTCCTGCTCAACTGAATTCCTGCTTGCATCTTTCCTTCACATAAATAAATTAGTAGTATAAATAAATATTAGCCAGAAAATGATGAAAAACTGTCAATGAATGTAGTATTGTGTATGGGGGGCTGTGGGGAAAAGTCTCAGAGCTCTGTGAATGGACAGAAAAATTAGATATGTATAGCTTGAATTTGAAAACAGAAGTTGAGAGTACCCTACTTGGAGAAAGTAATAGTTTTAGTCTATTTCTTTCTGCCAAATCACCACAGACTTCACAGCTTGAAGTAACACACATTTTTATCTCACGGTTTCTCTGGGAGAGTTGAGTTGGGTCCTACGCTCAGCAGACTGAAGTCAAAGTGCCATCCAGGACAGTTTTCTCATTTGAAGCCTGAGGGTCCTCTTCCAAGGCCAACAAGAGATTGTTGGCACTGCTTTTTGTCCCTTTTAAGGTTCATCTGATTAAATCAGGCCATCTGGAAAATTTTCCCAATGATTATCTCAGATTCATTATACCTAAAAATTCCTTACATCTAGAAGAAACCTTTTATTATATAACATAAACACAGAAGTAACAACTCATCATTATTCACAAGTTATTCCCATATTCAAGGGGAGGCAATAATGAAGGTTGTATACACCAGGAAATCTTGAAATCAAGAAATTTTGGAGGCCATGTTAGAATTCTGTCTACTATGAAGGTAATTTTGGTAATTAGGTTAATAAGGCTCAGTGTAACCCCAAAGCATGGCAGATGTCCATATCTTCTGATAATTCTGGTTTTTAAGAAACCTTTGCCAGCTGAGATGATAGCTCCCAAAATTACTTAAGAAGGTGATATCAAAATTATTGGGATGATATACTTGGTTTTTTATCTTTCAACAATAGCCAAATTTAACATTATGTATTAAAAAATCAAAATTTAAAAGTCACAGTTCTAAAATATTTATGTTTGGAAATCTGCGCGTATTTTGAATTTTCATTGTTTGTACATTTTAAGAAAATTCAGGTTATTTGAATAACATGTCAACTTTTTAATTCCAAGTTAAAATGAGTAATTGAATTATATTTTCAGCTTGAAATCTTTCTTGAAACATTTAAGATAATCCAAAGTTTATCATATGTACAAATTTTATTTATTAAGTTTAAAAGAATTAGTTAAGTTCTTGGGACCTTTGCTAAGTTTTCTGTATTAAAAAGGAAATAGAAATATATTGCATTAATTAATGTGCCTAAATACACAAGGAAATTAATTAAGCTGTAAAAGTTTCCTTCAAAGTAATTGTAAAATTTGATAGATTGATAAATGTATTAAAATGTATAAACATACAAACAAGAAAAACAAGAGTTTCAAATGAATCAAACACTAATCTTGCACTCAAATAACCTTAAGGCCTTTCAGTCAGATACTCTCACTCCTCATGCCTCAAGTTTTAAGGACTGAAATGGGGCATCTCCTTCAGTCACTTTCTGCTGAAGATCTAAGGAGTGCAGGCAACTTTCCCTTGGGATTTGACCAAAATAACCAAACTCTTTTCTAGGCATTAAAAAACACCCTCAAGAACATAAAAATACTCATACTTAACAAGATTAAACTCTGTTCTTTTGTATGACCTTTGTCAAATAACATCTTTCAACCTAGTTTCTCAACTACAAAATAGGAGTCATCATATTAACTTACAAGCTTGCTCTAGAGCAAATGACATATTTAGCACAAAATATCAGAGAGAAAGTCTTGGAGGAAGAAAACAGAGATAAATTCTGAAAGGAGCTTGAGATAAGGGGACCCCCAACTCTGAGAAAATAAACAGGAAGAGGTGATGTTGAAACCACAAAAACTGATGAGACAGACAGTAAGGGAAGACTGAAAAAATATAAGCAATTTTTGGGCATATGCTAGGTCCTCAATATTGAGTGCTAAAAGAAAAAAACTGATTCATAAACATATGTAATAGACTTTGTTTGCAATCCATCTATGCACAGAAATCTCTAAAGGTCAATCTTCTGTACACCCTATTAGATACAATTTAGTCATTACCTTCTCCGACAAAAATGTTTAGAAAACTCATTTTAATTCTAAAGGCAGTTCATGTGCTGAATCTCAAGGGAAAATTGATTGCACTCCTTAGATCTTCGCCAGAAAGTGACTGAAGGAAAGCAATAGCAACCTGATGTCCTATTTCAGTCCCTGAAACTTGAAGTATGTCAAGGATAGAAAGTAAGTCTCTGACTCCAAGGTCTTTGTGCAACAAGTGTATCTATGCCAATGTCTGGGGCCAAATTACTGGAATGGGATTGAAAACACCAGGGGAAAGGAGAAGTCAGTATTCCCACTAGGCTAATAGTCTCCTGGTGAAATGTTGCTGTATTTGTGTTAGAATGAACAGAGGAATGCAATTCCCTCTGGGCAAAGAGCAGACTGAAAACCCAAGAGAGTAGATGCAATTACTCTGCTGGGCTGAAAATGATGTTTCAAAGAAAAACGTATAAATGAATTATTCTGCACAATTATAAAAATTTTCAAATGTGTCTTTTTTTGTGCAATGATTTTTTTAATGACGACTCTGAATGGGGAACAGACATAAATATAGAAAGGTGTATGAGAGAGAGAGCTAGAGAGAGCAGTGCAAGGACAGAGAGATGCAAAGAAGGAATGGAGGAAAGGGGGGCGGGACTTGGAGAAAGAAAGCAGAGATGGACAGAATCTAAAAGAAATATATGACCCAGACACAAAATAACCCAAACATGACAGGTGGTATTAAATACAGAGAGGCTTCCCACTGAAAATTGATGAGATGAAAAAGCAAGGAAAGACTAAAAAGATATATGTAACTTTCAAGGGCATAAGGAAGCAGTCAGACCAGCAGGAAAGAAACAAGAAAAGAAGGAAGATAATGCAGGGCAACTTTCAATTTAGTCAATATTTATTCAGTGCCCATGGAGAACCTAACAATTTACTGGAACTTAAGTGGAAATAAATCCGATTTTCCCTTTTGCTGAAGGGTGGGAAGTTCAGGTCTGGGAGCTGCCTCAGGGCCACGGAGGTGTGAGTGCAGAGTCACATTGTATTCTGCTTTCAAAAGTCTGACTGGAACTGCCCAGTCTCCTGGGGTGATCTACAGATCTCTCTTTTCCTAAATCCACAGAGGAAATTAAAGAGAGACACAGATGAAGGTGTAAAGGTAATTCTTGGGTAACTGTGTATATGTGTACTTGTAATATCAGATCTAAAAAATGTGTAATTTAGAGTAACCCTGCTTTCTTAATGAAACATAAAAATCTGAATCTAATGGAATTTAGGTATTTTAAAAAGAGAAATACTAATTAAAGCAATTTTATCAGAGACCACTTATACTAGGCTTCCCCTCTCTTATGTCCTGATATAGAGGATAAATGTACTGTATCTATATTTAAAAAAAAAAAAAAAAAAAAAAAAAAAAAAAAAAAAAAAAAAAAAAAAAAAAAAAAAAACCCTACTTTAAAAAAACTTGACCCTAGAAGATAGTTCTTAGAATATCAGCATACCAAGACAAATATCTGATCAAAATGTCTCCAAAAAACCTGCAGAAAGGGAAATATCGTCTACTACATGACCCACAGTGCCATATAAAACAAAAATAAACCAGAGATTTAGAAGAAATACAACTATTCCTGGCAGTGGGTTCTATTAAAATAGTTTTCAAGGGAAAGACATCCTTATCAGAATTCATCACACTTCACCAGAAAACACACACCCAATTTGTGCCAACCCAACTGATGAAACAAAGAAGGCCCGGGGCACAATAATTTATGGGAATATTAACTTACCTTTATTCTTTCTATGTTTTCCTACTTCACAGTCAGACAATAGTATTCCCTGGTCTGTGACTTTTTCAGGACAGAAGGCAGAAGATACTTGAAAGCTTCCTTTAATGTGTATAAGTGAGAACTTGTTGAAGAAGCTATGTTACTATTATCCTGATGGTAGGAAGTGGAGAATAACTTTGAAAAACAAAGGATGCCCAAGGAAGCTGTATCTCTTAGATAGACAAGAATAATGCCCATGTGTTGGTCAGGAGCAAAAATAGTGCTCCAGAAATGTGGCACATGACAATGGGAATGACTCTTGATCTTACCAGGAGAGCAGCACCCTAAGCACCAGAGTCCAAACTCGTGATCCAATGTCCTAAGTGTGAAATGGAGTCTGAGAAGAATCATTGATCAAAGCATGGATTCCAGGTCTGGAAAAACGAGAATGTCAGTGGTGAATCAATGACTCGGTAGACCAGTGACCCACAATTGCTTATCAGATGACAGACACAACTTTATTTCAGACTTCAGCATTCCATAGTGACAGTGATTGCCTTTCTACCACCCTGGGGAAATTGACTTAAAGGACAATTTCAGTGGATTTTATAAAAATAAGTAAATGAGATAGAGGTGCTGTGTTTGTGGTCTGAATGTCAAAACTGCCTCACAAATTTTGACATCACATAGAACTAGAACTGAGAAATCCCGGGACACTTCATTTAATCTCACCAAGTCTCTATTTTCTCATCTGTAAAATGGAGATAAAGTGGAACTAAATTCATAAGTTACTATAATACACCTCATTTAATTTCTCCAAGTGTCTATTCTCTCATCTATAAAGTGGAAATCAAAGTAGAGCTTAATTCGTAAACTACTATAAGTAGTGAAGATTAAGTGGATTCTAAAGTTCAGTGCCTGAAACATAGTAAGTGTTCAGTAATGGTGGTTATTGATATTCAGTCTGGAAAGTGAGTCTACTAGAAACACAAAGCTTTCAGCTATTGTGCAAACTCAGCCATTGCAAAGAGGGACGCATCATCAGTTGCGTGTACTGTTGAATGATAAAAGATAAATTATTAATAGCTCTTCAAGAGAAATACCCCATCCCTTGCAGGAAGAACAATATGAGAATATGGTCGAGAAAAATTCTGTCTCTCATTACTTTGCCAACATAGGATCATGCTCATTCAGATCAACATATCTAATAAACCTCAAACCCATGGGGAAGAACAACAGAGAAGCAATTAAAAGTACTTAATATGGCAATGGCTTTAAAAATATAAACTACCACCCTTGTCCTCCTCCTTTTTTCCTTTCCCTTCCTCCAACACAACCACATCTGAGGCTAAAGATATTTATAATTCTCTGAGTGTCTAACTTTAACAAACTTTTGACAAGCAGGCTGGTAAACTTGATAAAAATATCTTAATATGACAGATATAATTCTTAAATGGAATGTGGGAATGGAAAACACACTTTAAATTTTGATAAGCCAAAATAGCACCTTAAAAACAGAGCCAATTTAAGTTTAGAAAACCTCCAACTATTAGGTAATCAAGCTTATACTCACAGTAGATATTTTAGTATGACTTCAGAGTCTCCTCAATCTTACCTTCCTCTGCCCAATTCATTTGGAATTAATCCTTTTACTCAGGTCTGTCACACAAAGGACACTGGTGGAAAAAAAAAAAAAATCATGATTTCACAATGCAGCAAACATTACTTGTTCTGTTACTATGAACCAGGTGCCAACTATATAGAAATGGACATAGTTTCTGCTGTCGGTCACATATCAGAGTCCTGGCAGAGCCTCCCCTGCTTCTTATAACTACACCATATATTCCTGCCCATCAGCCAGTCCCCTGAAATGCTTCCTGTGGCACCAACCACCCCCAAGTGTGGCTTGCTATTTTTGCTCTCCTACATCCTTCAGGGCAGCTATGACTCAAGATTTCTGAACTCCTGAGGTCTAGCTCTGTCCTGACAACAGGAACTCAAACATGCATTTCCTCCAATGATTCTATTTTGCCAGATAAGGTTTCCAATTTGACTCCCATTCAAGTTGTTAGTCTAGAAGTCTTCATATTTCTTTCAGTCTTCCTAGGAGTCGACCTAGATTCAGACAGCACAGCTTCCCTGTGGATGAAAGTTGTTACCCAGGTCACAAGCTTGATGGCTGTGATCCCGTCACCTACAGACAGACTTCCCTAGTGCCATCCTTTGGGATTCTAATTTCTACTTGTCCATTACTTTGTGCCTATCTCCAGGGAACTCAGCCAGAAAAAGTTAAACCAACAAAACCCTAAGAATGAATACTTTGGCAGCTATTGTTTTTTGAATGAGGAGATAAAACATCAAGTCATTCACTCCTCAAGCATCTAATCAGTGCGTGTGTGTCCGATCCTATGTCAAATGCAGTGAAGAGAAGATATAGATACTGCATTCAGAGTATGTAGTCTCGAAGGGAAAGCAGCAGAGAAGTGTATTATAAATGATAAAGTGGAAGTATTCCAAACAAAACGGGAACATGGAGACAGAGACAAATTTTGTAAAAGTTAGGGTAATCATCACAGAGGAGGTGAAGCTGAGTGAAGTTGTAAAGGTGGGATAAGGGAAAACTAGATGAGTTAAGTGGTCAAGAGGAGAAATAGGTATGAGTAGAGGTACATGATTCCAGGAAGAAGGAATAATATAAGTAGAGGCCTTGGACATAAAACAGCATGTATGTCTACAGTATGATAATCTGAAATGTTTTGCTGAGATGTTTGACCTTTATCTTATAGGCCTGAAATAGCAAGCTGGATTAATCTTGAGGGTGAACTGACCCCTGCCTGTTATGATATTTAGTAAAGTCTCTTGAGGATAAGAAAGAGAGAACTATTACACAAATATCATCCATTTACAATTTAAGCATAGACAATCTTAAGCCACTGAAGAGTTTTGTTATTCTGGAGAATAATGTGCCTCCAAATTTCTATCTTGCCCTCCCAGTTGAGGGAGCTTCTGCAGGATGCAGCCTAGCCTTGCTGGCATGTCTCATGATAATGAAAGATTCTCTATCTTTCCACTTTTTTTTTTTTTTTAATGGCAAATAAACAGCCTGTAGATTCTACATTGTGGTATTTGCCCTTAAGGAAAAACATACTATGCTGAAGAAGGATAAACAAAAAAGGATAAAAGTGTAATATGTCTCTTTAAAGGTACATTCCTAAAAGCCTGTAATGCACCAAGAATAACAAAATGTGCCTGAATGGTTGAGACACTCTTCATTTCACAGATCATAAAAGAATACTGCATGACAAGTGGAAGTCTGAGAGGTAGAGAAAGATGTTTCTGGATATGGAAATAGCCTGAGTTAATAACCTGGAAGTGTGAGCATAGATGGCATAGTTGGGGAGCTGCAAACAGTCTGATACTGCCGGATAGTGGAGGACAGGGTCAGTGAGGGGACTGCGATGGCAAAGGCAAGATGGGGCAAGAACGAGTGACTTACACAATGAGCTATGAGAGATGATTGAGAAGCTGATAGAAATAATAGTAACCACTCTGTCCTGCCACTTGGCTAAAGCAGACATTTAGTTTTGAGTTTCAGTGCCTTCACAAGCAACTGGTGACCCTGTGTCTTAGGCTCTGCGCATACCAAGCACTTCAAGTGTCGTTGAGCTGTCACTGCCCTCTAGTGGTAACCCACTTAATGGCCAAAAGACAGGGACCATCCAACTCCCCATCCGTTCCCCAAGTACCAGTCTTCTGCTGACTTCTGTGACAGCTGATGAACCCACAGATCTTCAAGACATTCTTTTTTCACTCAAGGAGCTCAGTCTAAGCACAGAAATGAACACAGAGGAATAATAGTGTGTGGTCATTGCAAACAAAACCAAAAACAAATGTGAAATCAGAAATATATATGACAGAGTCCGTATGGAAGACGGATGATTAACTTTTGGGTCTGGGAACTTTAGTGGTGGTTTGACTCTGGATTGACTGTGTAGAAGGCCTCCTTGAAAATGTGACTGGGCTCAGAAAAACGATTAGGGTTTTACAAAGTCATTAATAGAAGATGGACTTTTCAGACGTACAGATCAACATGGATTATTTGGAGACTGCAGTAACTGTATTCTAGGAGCTTCAAGTGAACAGAATTAGGCAGATTTTGTAGTGACCTTTTCTGCAGGAGTCTAAATGATACCCAGTGTTTCCCAAAGTGCTTTATACAGCAAATATTTATTAAGCATCTTTTATAGGCAATGTGATACGGAATTCAGTATCGTTCTAACCTTCACTGTGCATACAGTAAAGAATTTGATGTTCAGAGACATGAAGGGATACTTTCTACAAAATACAAATTATACGGAAGTTGCAGTTGGCACCAAAGGAAAAGAGGCATTGTCATTGGAAGGGGTGTTTGGAGAAGGCTTCCCAGAAAAGGAAGAGATTGTGTTGAAGTTTGAAGAACAAATGCGCAGGAATTTGCCAAAGGAAAGTCATAAAAAGGATGTACCTCCCTGGCTTCTGTGATGTGTGATACAGCACAAATTGAATGTCTTCTTGCCTCTGGGGTCATGTTTTGCTTTTTTCATTGGCTCCTCTTCTTCCTATTCCTGCTCTGATTGATTCTCCAAGATTCTGTGCTCAGCCCTCAAGTCTGTGCTCTGCTCCTCTCAGTGACTTCATTCACATCCTTGGCTTCCACTAGCACTTGCGAGTTTCAAATATTTTAATAACTGTATACCTCACATTACCTAATACATCACTTTTTACCCTGAAAGTCAGCTTATCCCTTAACAGGACATGTTCCAGACAGAACCTGCCATCTTTAACCTCCGTAATATTCCCCTCCCTTGGGTGATTGTCCCATCCACCTTTCAGTGATCACATTTCATAAGTCAAGAATCTTGAAAACAAATACACTTGCTTACCCTTTTTCTCTCCCCACAAACCAATGTTTTTGAAACTTCTGAAGCACTCTAAAATTCTCTTCTTTCTGTAAGTTGGTACTTTATAATCTGTTGCCTAGTTGACAGCAGTGGCCTATGCATATCTTTCTTCTAGCTCACCTCATTAGCCCATCTTGCTTCATGATATTACTAACAAGCAAATCCGATCTTGCATCATATGACACTCTACCCTTCCACTCACAGTGCTTCCATGTTCTCCACAATTTTCAGAACTAGATCTCAAATGCTTAGGTTAGCAGACAAACCTCCTCTGCTATCTTTCTGCGTCACTGGTTCTTCTGCTCCAGAAATTCTCCAGAAATTCCAAATAGATTGCAGATATCCATAAATATGCTGTTTTACACTTTCCTGCCTGTCCCCACCACTCTTCCTACATGACAGACTACAATTTATCTCTCAAAACTCAGTTCCATGTCACTTCTCCACTATGAGACTCACTCTTGCATAATCACTTTCTTCTCTGGGCTATAACTAGACCATGTACGTGTATCTATTATGTCTTTTTGTGGCAAGCTGGTTATCTGCGTTCCTTGCTCCAGGCTAGAGCAATAATATAGCAGAGTACTTAAGAAAAAAATTTTAAATATAACCAAATCCCAGCTCTGCCACTTAGCAGTGTGAGCCTGGGCAAGTTATTTCTCTCTCTTCATCTTAGTTTTCTCATCTATTGAAAGAGGGTACTAGGACCTGCCTCATGAAGCTGTTGTTAGGTTAGACTCTATCAAGCATTTTGTATAGTATCTGGCATATTTTGTTATGTAACCATCTGCTTCAATGATCAACTCGAAGTGTCTTGATGTTAGAAAATTATGTCTTGATTGTCTCTATCTTCCCAGCACAGTACAGTTCCTGATACAGGGCATATGTGGAACAAATGTTTGCAGCAGGGAAGAATGACTAAATATTTGGCTCCTGCCTTTTCTTTGCTTTAGGATCCAGCAAATCCCTGAGTCCTGCTGGATTTCCTTTCCAATGTCCTCTGAATTTAGTTTTCCTTTTGTAGTAATGTCCTTCACTTATTGAACAAAAGTTATTAATAATCAACAGTGTACAAGGCAACACTCTAATTGCTGAGGCTATTGCTTTAAACAAGGCAAATTCCTTCTGCTATGGACCTTACATTCTAGCAGATGACATGGACACTAAATAGCAGTGCCTTTGTTATCTGATGGTAAGATTTTATACATAAACATATATGTGCATGTATGCATGCATGTACATCAATGTATATTTGTTCACATATATGTATATATACATATATTTTAGAAAGAATTCCACCCAGTCTTATAGGTCAGATGTTTCCCTTAGAAATTTCACTGACATAGCAGACTAGAAGTTAACAAGAATCATTAGATGGCAGAAGCTGCAGTAGAGAGCATCTAGGCAGAAGCCTGAGTCTGGGGAAAAATTGGCACATGAAGATTTTGAGTTTCTTGTGTGTCTATTACTATTACAAATGCTACCTGACTTCTTACACTATGACCCTCCACATTGGTCTAGGATTAAATTTCCTATCATGATGAGTCCCTATTCAAAACTTTCCATGATTCTCTGTTTCTTACCAAATAACATATTGATTCCATAGTTGTTTTTCATAACTTAATATATATGGTTATAACCAATGGATATAACCAATATCTGCTCCAGTTTCATCTCCTATAAATATCTGATCTATATCAACAATAGCCATGAGTAATTACCCGCTATTCACCAGAAAGTCTTCATTTTTTCTTACTTTCTGCCTTTACACAAAATTTAATTGTCAGCATTATGACTTTCTTGTCTCTTACATCTATTGCTGCTGCTCCACAAAATATTTGCTCATTCTCTGTGCAATATGCTTTGATATTTCTGTTCCAGTTTATCATACTTTATTTATTTTTTCTATGTCAGGTTTTAAAACAAGCAAGTTGTAATCTACCAAAGTGATTTTATAAACCACTAAAGAATCTTGACTCACATTTGAAAACATTTCCCCAAATAGATTTAAAGATTTCTCCATGATCTATGATTCCTGATACAGTTGACTTTGGTAAATTCTAAGGTTTCTTGCAATAGTAGAGTCCTCTAACTTAGTTATATCTTGATTATGGGCATCTGTAGTCTCTAAAGACAGGATTGTGAAATTCTTCATGAACACATGGTCACTGGGGGAAGGTAATCATACAGAACCAAGCATCATGAGAATACTTGACCATGTGTCTTAATTTGCTAAAGATGTCACACTTTGCTGATTCAATCCTGGTAATGGTATGAACTGAAGTCGCTAATTTATATTGAACTGTTCCAGATCACATGTTGAGCAGAGATGAACCTGAAAGAGTATTTGTTCAGATTTACTAGAAAGCAAACAAATAAACAGAAGCTCTCCATTGGTAAATAAATCCATGGTATCCATCTGCAATTGTATTTCATATGATGCAATAAGTAGACCTTTACAGATAGATTTTGTTTGTAATTTCCCAAAGAAAATATTTGAATCTTTTTTACTGACTGCCCTTTAAAGGATCTGTTTTTCAAAATCATCTTTGTATCTTGTATTAACTTTCAGCAGAGCATTTCAGTATTTAGACCAACCTACCATTTGTTAAAGTTCTGCAAATCTTTATCACCAGTCCAGATTAGATTCCTGTGTTTAATTTTTCTTTATCTTCTACTGCCAACAGGGCATTGCTATAACGATGATTCCCAGAAATTCCAAACTCATTAAATTAAAATCAGCCTTATCCATCCCTCTGAATCAATCCCTCACCTGCTATTACCTTACCTTGATCAGAAAATAGCACATTCTCTCTCCACTTAAACTAGAGATCACAGACATCAGACTTGATTCCTTCAATTGATGTGCCACTAATTCCTCTTGACATTACATCCTATATGCCTCCCAAATCCATCTACTTCCTCCAATGTCAGTGTCTCTACTGATGTTAAGCCACTCCAATGGCAATCCTGCCATCTTTCTTAGTGCATTTCACTAAGTGGCTAATCTGGCCTATCGTATTCCTGAAGGAAATCAATCAGTTAACCACTGTTTTCTTTAGGAGAAAGTCCAATAAAGAGTACCTAAAATTACTTACAAAGTCCTTTCTGATCTGTCTTCCATGAATCTTTCCTTCCCCTTTCTTTTTCCGCTCTCCTTTTCTTCCTTCTTTCCTCCATCCATATACCTCCATTCATGTTCTAATATGAAATCATAAAAAAAAAAAAAAGTTCTTTCTGTCTTAAAAGTTCTGCTTTTTGTCTGGAACTTACTTTTCCTTACTGGAGAGCTTTTATTCTTCTGACAAGCTACATCTTAAATATCTCATGGAAAGCATCACTGGAACCTTCTAAGTCCAGGCTTTGGGCTCCTCTCCTGTTCTCCCTTAATTTCCTATACCAAAATCACCCACCCACGTCAGTCCTATAGTATGAGTATAGGAATCATTCAGCATCATATCTCTGTTGCCTAGCACTTAATAGGTATAAAATTAATATGTCTAGAATGAGCAAATAACATCTGGTTTTCTCTCCGCCAAGTAGTAAAGGGGTTCCTCATTTGGGAGTGCTCTACAGTAAGTAGCCACCTATGCTGATGACTTGGGAGATAAGTCTACTCAATATCGGAATGAAGTATTAGAAACTTATTTTGACTGTAAATATGTTATGATCTCCAAAAGCTTATCAGTAACGAAACTCGTGTTTTAAAAAAAACTATTTATTTTATATGTTTTATTTCACAAATTCAAAAGGATATGAAAAGGGGGGGGTATTTGGGGTTTTTAAAAATCCCAATATTTCAGATTACCTCTTTTCTTTGATAGCTCAAATTTACTTCTTACAAGACTTACCTTAACAAACATCTCCGATTCTCAGATCAGTGGGGTTTTCATCACAATTTCAATCATTTATTCACCTATATCCCTGACAGATTGTGAGGCATTCATTGATTCTGCAACCACAGGACCCAACAAATGCCTAATACACATTAAAGGCAAGTTTGATGGTTGAGACATTTATTGTTTTTCCCCACTTGTTCTGTTTTACTCTAATACCAAGTGCATACTCTCCAGTGTTGGATAACTTCATGATGCACATTATTAAAAGTTTCTGGTATCACAACTAAGATATTAGTTATTTTCAGTTACACATTTATATTGGAAAAAACAAACTATTATAGTTTAAGACCTGTTTCTCTCACTAAATGATGATGTGGTTTGAGGCAATCAATTTGTGTTGACCAGAATTTCCTCCTCTAGAAATACGAGGGCATTATTAAATGGTCTCTAAATTTCCTCTTTACTCTAATTATATGAACATAAATCCTTTTCCAAATTCATAAAGAATCAATGATCTAGATCAAACAATTGTGTATTTAAGATTTTTATGCATCTTAACTTGTTTCCTGTTTCTATGGTTTACTTTTCCTTAAAAACACATCGATGTTAAGTCCTGTATAGATTATAATGATGTCTTTAGATCTCTGAAAGCTAATTGTAAAATTTAACCTTGGAATCTGTGACTTACAAAAGTAACTTTATAATCTTGACAACTTTACCACGACTAAGCTTCAGCTTGCTCATGTATGAAATATTACTAATAATGATATGTAAATAATAATGGTAGTAGTGCTAAGATTTTTAGGTGGTCTTCTCCTGTATCTCTTATCTGTGTCTTTGCAGTGGCACATTGTGTAAGAATACAAAATCTTAACACAGACAAGCTCACTGATCAATTTGTCAGTAACCCCTATTTTCTCCCATTATGAGAAAGTGTTTCATTTGCTTCTGACAAATTGCCAGATATTGCAACTATCTGACAATTTAATACAAATAAAGTACTAACTAAAGATAATGCTAAATACAAGTTCAAATCCTACAATAGATGCAAACTTCATGAAGATGATGAAATAGAATCAAATAATTATTCAACAAAAAGGCAAAGCCATTGACAAACAAAGAAAACTAATAAAAACTATAGTACACTAAGAATATAGAGATAATAGGTTATTTCTTCCAATATTTACCACAAATAGTTACCATATTGATGGATCCATCCTGCAAAGGTTTTAAAAGGATTTTATTTTATACTGTCACGCATATTTTTAAAGTTCAAATTTAATTACATAGTTTCTTCCTTTTTTTTTCTAAGAAGTAATTTATGGAAGCAATGAGCAAGATGATGATGGAATTCAGCATGAAAATAGAAGTGTCTCACAAAGTGTCCCTGGAGAAAACCAGGGACAGGGAAGGCAGCCCAGCCAAACTTCCCCTTAGGTCTCTGTTCTGCCTCAGACTCACTCTGGTGGTTCTGCTTATCAGCAATATGAGAAAGCTGTGGAGATAAGACACAAAGACTGATCATCTAACTGTGTATGTTTGACATTTTCTAATTAAAGCTCAAACTTAAGCAACTGTATTCAACTGTAAAAAGCAAATTCATATTTTCAAAACATTCAGTAGACCTTTAGTAAGCATCAGTTTCATTAATTTCTATAACATTTTACAATAAAGTTAATTTTATTACTTTTTTGTTCTGTGAATAACTGTGAGGTAGTTAAATAAACATTATTTCTCTCTTCATATTGAAAAAAATCAAGAGTTGGCCAGGTCTTCTCAGACAGACATAGGACACAGGCCTCTGACTTCAGGACATATTGTTGAGGATGCTTCCTGTCCCTTCTCTATCACCAGTCATACTAAATACTTACACTGTGGTTCTGATTCTCATTACAACTTTTTCATGATTGAGTCACTCCCAACTCAGATAAGAAACCTGGAGGTCAAGATACTATGTAAACTTTTCCAAAGTCACCAGAAATCATTGTCTTCCTAACTCCATAGTCCTGAATATTCAGGGCCCACATACTTCACACAAGGCTGTTTGCTGAAGTTAAATGTTTAATGCATTACTTAGTAATAGAATAACTATACCCACAGACAAGAGACTTTCTGAGTATAAAATAATTTTAGAAAATCTTGTCTTAGAAAAATGATTATTTTAAACATTTTTATTTTATAACTCATTGTGATTTCTGATGAATTTGGGAAATAAAATTGAAAAGTGAAAAAGTGATGCATTTATTGGACCTTTGTTCTCTTTTTCTATATGCTTTCTGTATATGATACTAAAGAGCAATGGAATGATCAAAAACTGTGTTGAACCAAAAAACAAAAACAAAACAACACACACAAAAATATCAAAACTGAGAAGCTCTAATTTTTTTAAATCCCAAAACTCAGAAGATTGATAACTCTTATTTTATTTTATTGACTAAGATGTAAGACATAATGAGATTAAGTGAATTTTCTAGGGTCAAAGAGCTCCAAGTCTGCTGAGAAAAAGTAATGTTTTACACCAGTCATTGTTTTTGATGGCTATCTTTATTCCAAGTAAATTGTAGAAAAATATAAAATTTTGTTTAATAAAGCAATAAACAAGATACATTAGTTTAAATCATCACCAATGAGTTCTGAATTGAATTTATGTATCTCCAGGAACCATCCACTGCTGTAGAAGCTGTTCTAATCGTGAATTGTTTGTGAAGAGCTATTCATACGGAGGATATAAATTACATAAATGGAACAGAATATACATAGGTACATATTTAGGTTATGTTAAAGTTGCAGGAAAGCAAAAATTTTCTATTAGCTGAAGTCTGAAAATAAATAGTCTGTTGGGTTTATAGAAAGATTTTTTATTTTCTTTTTTATTAGAAACTTTTAAGCAAGGTAGCAAAAACAGTTCTTTTTATACTACTGTCTTAGAGGGATTTTTGTAATTTACTATAATTGCTTCATAATACAAAGTTTCAAAAGGATTCTGTAATGTTTTAGCTGAATTTCAGGATCAAAATCTTCCCATTCTAGAAAAATCACCTGAACTAACAGCAACATCCTTGTGTTTTGTGTTCTGGCTTTTGCTTTACATTTACATATCAAAGTTAGCAGACGTGAGAAGCAATTTTAAGTGTATGTACCAATCTATAAGTGGTTTCAAGAAAGAAAGCTCTTCGCAAGGAAAGACTTGTAGGATTATTCCCAGTGCAATCAGCTTTCAACATATTTTTCATTCTGACAATTGACATCTATTATACCAATCACTTTATTGTCATGGAGATACAACAGTGCATATGCAAAGTATTCTATTATCCTTCGATTCCACACAAATCCAAAATTCACTGGCTCTATCTCCTTATTAACTATCATCCACCCCACCTCTCCATGTGTTGATGTCCTTACACCTCTCTTTGCTTCATTAAAATTCTCTGGTCAATCATAATCACCTTCTTACGTATGGTCTTGCCTTCTTTTCCTTGACTAGTTTTGTCCATTTTTGTCAGAACTAGAAGTATTATAGGTTATCCAGTTATATGCATTTGTTAAAAATCATCACAATGCACATTTAAGAGCTATACACTTCATTACTTGTAAATTTACCTTTCAAAACTTTAAACAGACAAGAAACAAGTGTTTGATGAGGACATGGAGAAACAGGAACCTTTGTACAGCACTAGTGGGAATGTAACAGGGCAGCTGCTGTGGAAAAGAATAAGATTTTATTTTAAGAATAGAAATACCATATGATCTTGCTATTCTATTTCTGGGGATTTACTTGAAAAACAAAGACACTAATTTCAAAAGCTATATACGCCCCTATGCTCACTGCATCATTATTCACAATAGTTATGATATAACAGCAAGCTAAATACCCATGGATAGATATATAGAAAAAGAATATGTGACATACTGACACAATGGAATATTGCTGAGTTATAAAAAAGATGTGATCCTGCCATTTGTGACATCGTGGATGGACCTTGAGTGGATTATGCTAAGTGAAATAAGTCAGATCATGAAAGTTAGGATGATTTCCCTCATATTGTGAAAGATAAAAAAAATAGTAACAAACAAAATGCAGCAAACCCATGGATTCTGACAACAAAACAGTGGTTACCAAAGGAGAAAGATGGAGGTGGGGTTATTAAATGTGTGAAAGGGATCAGTTGTATGTTGATGGAAGGAAACTAACTCTTAGGTGATCATCATAATGCAGTATATACATATGTCAAGATATAAAACTGTACACTTGATATTTAAAAGAAAAGAAATAAAACAAATGAACAAACAAAATGAAAACAAATGCTTAGATATGAAAACAAAATGGGAGTTATCACAGAGGAAGGGAGTCGGAAAATTGGGTAAAGGGTTAAGTTATACATGGCTAGATGGAAACTAACCTTTTGATGTGGACCATAATCCAGCATGTACAGATGTTGAACTATAATCTTATACACTATAAACCTATTTAATATTATAAGACAATGTTACTTTTATTAAAAACTTTTTAAGTAAAAATAAATCCTTATAAAATATTGAACTGTAGTTTGTCAGTTTGCCTTTGCCATGGTATGGGCTAACGATTTGAAAACTTACTTAAAAATGAGTAAATATATTGAAGGTAGTGGCAAAAATGTTTCTAAGGTGGAATTATAAATATGGAAAGAAAGAATGCTTGTATTAGATTGAAAGGGAAAATATCAATATAAATTCATGACTATATATCTCACTAGAAAAAATATAGGAAGTATTTTGTATAGAAACACATATGTGTATATGTGTATCTATACTTATGCTAGATTTGCTCACTGAGATTATCTAAAATATTTGAAACGGCATTAAAAATAATCACATGTGATAAATGAATCTTGATTTTTTTACTTACTATTTCAGTTTAAAAGGAGTTTAAACATCTTTTTAAAAAGTGATTCCAGAGTTATATCAGAGGAAAAACATATAGCTATAAGGATAACATTTGAGAAGTTGACAAAATTTAAAATGGACTATGGATTTGATAACATTGCTTATCGCGGTTCACTTTCCTGGTATTATTTGTTATATTATGGTTATGTGAGAGAATGACCTTGAGTTTAGAAAATATTCACTGAACTAGTTAGTAGCAAAGAGTCACAAACGTTTCCTATTTAGTCTCAAATGAATCAGAAAAAAACTCATGTATCCATATCTATAAGGGACAGAGACAGAGAAAGTGCATGAGGGTAAGAGAGAGAGGTGGGGGCAAGAGGGAGAAAACATCAACAATTGATTGAGTGATTGATTGATTGAACAGGTATTCCCTGTACTTTTCTGTTTCTAATTATATCAAATTAAAAGTTAACATTAAAGAATATCTTCAGTGATTTCTATTGTCATGACAGTTTTTAGCTCACTGTTGTTAAATGTTGACTAGGTACTAACATTTGTAGTCATGCAAAAGCAGTGTGGCTTCTAAATACCTGTTTTGAAGCATATAAATTGGAACAATGTGAGGAGTTTAAAGATAGGAGGTCATCTGGTCCCTACCTAAGAAGGTTATTAGTTGTCTGGCTCTCTCTTTCCATCACCTACTCAACTTTGAAGGTCTGGAAGTAAGAGACTGGCTCACACTAATCAAAACTCCTGTGATTTAGATAAGAGGATCAATTTAAAGAACTGCAGTGAGAAAGAGAGTTGCCACAAGTATTAGAAAGTTAAATGTTCTGCTCAGCTTATTCTCTTTCTACAAAAACTTGACATTGAATCTGATAAGTGCAAAGTTAACTTCTTTTTGTGAAATTGGAACAAAAGGAATGAGATAGTCCCATTATGCTAGATTGCCCAGCCATTTTTCTAAAAATAGAATATTAAAAATCCACTCTTCTGTTCAGGGCATTTGCTAACTTCATAGTGTTAAAATTAAATATATATATATATATACATATATATGTATATATATATATATATATATATTACATTTGGGTTTGGAGAACTGATTTTTTTAAGATTTTCAATTAATAATCAGTTCACATATTTCTTCCTTTAGATATGTTAATAAGTAAAGTCAAGTCTTATTGTTATTGGCTTCCAAAGGAAATCACATTGGTCTTTGAAGGTGACTTTACAGATGACTGATCACAGCCACTGTGAATTTATTTCTTTAGTTTTTAGACTTGGCTAGAGGTCCTTCCTCCACCATAATTCACATGTCTCTATTGTCTACAAATAAATGTTCAATAAAAGTTGCTTAATTACATACAAATTTGTAAACAGTGTTAAACTTCATTAATTTCTAAAATCTCACAAGGTATCTGGCTCTGGACCAAGAAGGAATAAATGCACTTCTCTATTCCTCCAATTAAGTACAATTTAAAGACCTGGATGTGAGACACACACACACACACACACACACACACACACACACACACACACACACACACACTCTGAAAGGTGGTGAGAAGTCAGACAAGATTCAGGCCTTGACACCCAAGAAAGAACAAGGTAAAAAAGATCTCCGTGGGGGATTTTGGCCTCATGTGTGCTGGTCTGGGTGCTAGAGAAGCTGCAATCTCCAAAGTCAATGAGAACTAACAACAACAAAAATCTTCATAAAAGCCTGTTCTCTTTAGCAAATGACAGAAAAGAGACAGCTTAGTAAGAAAAAATGTTTAGACAATAACTACACTGAAGCAGAAATGAATCATGGAAGTAATGTATCTCTAGCACTATCATTGCTTGTAAAAGTTAAGCGGAGAGCTAGACTTCTACCTGTGCCAACCTGTAATGAGGCACTGGCTGTGTGGCATCAAGGAAAACCAGGTGGGGGTGATGGAACTGGTATCCTCACTTGGTGGTAATAAGCGCATGTCGGTGGAAGCCACCTGGGAATTTTGGACTTCCAATTCTTCCTCGCTACAGGAGAGAGTATGAGAGGAGGCCAACTGAAAAAGTTTCACCTCCAGCCAATTGTGCAACAGTTTCTCTTTGACAGTATCAGTGGAGGTCGACATCAGATAAAGGTCATTTGGGAAACAATAATATGACACCCTTTTCCTTCTCAACCAGAGAGATACCAGTGTAAACCTGTTAGGGAACCTGAAATCCCACCTCCATTTAACAGGAATGAGGCATCTTTTAGTTATCAATGAAGGTCAAGTGAAGAACTTAGACTTTTCTCCGTTTCCACCAAATACAAGAAAGTATCCCTTTCCCCCAAAGACAGAATGTAGAAGAAGACAGTTAAAACAGAAGATAAATCTCCAAAGTCTCATGTCCAGAGTCTCATGACATAATAACCAAAATTTCCATGATAAACAGAAAATCACATGTTATATTAAGAACCAGAAAAATCTAAACGTGAATGAGACAAGATATCCAACAAAAGCCAACACTGATATGATATAGATGTTGGAAATATATGACAAGAATTTTAAAGCAGTCATCATAAAAATTTCTCATTGAGCAATTCTAAATACACTTGACACAGATGAAAACACAGAAAATAACAGTTAAGAAATGGAAACTATAATAAGAGCCAAATGGAAATTTAAAGCTGAAAAATAAAACAACCGAAACAAAATTTCATTGGATGGCTCAACAGCAGAATGGAGAGGCAGGAGAAAAATAACTAATAATCTTGAATATAATAAAAAAATAGAAATCACCTAATCTGAATCACAGAAAGAAAATAGAAGTAGATGAATCTCAGAGGTTGTGGGACTATAACAAAATATTTAATATTTGTATCATAGGAATCCCAAAAGGAAGAGAGAAAAGGGGTGGGGTTTAAAAGTATTCGAAGAAATTTTTCAAATTTGAAATAAAACCAATAAAAAGAAAAGGCAAAACCATCATTCAAGAAACTGAGTAAACTTCAAACAAGATAAGCTCAAGGAAATCCATGCCAATACACATCAAAATAAAACTTCAGGAATCTAAAAACAAAGCAATATTATTGAGAGCAGTAAGAGGGAAATGATATCTTGCCTATTAGGGGAAAAAGCAATATGCCTGAATGATTATGGATTTCTCAGCAGAAATCATGGTGGTGAGAAATGGCACAATTTTTAAGTGCTAGGAGAAAATAGCTATGAACCCCAAATTCTGTAGCCGACCTCCAAGAATAAATTCTGCATCTTAGTCTTTAAGAATGAACAGAAGACATTTTCAGATAAATGGAAAAAAAAATTGTCACCAGAAGAACTACACTAAGAGAATGGCTAAATGAAGTTCTTTAAAAAGATAGGAAATTATTAAAGAAGAAATATAAACACATCAAGAAGAAAGAAAGAACTATGGATAAACAAAAAACACTTTCCTTCTCCTTAGTGCTCCAAATTTTATTTAATGGTCAAGGAAAGAAGTACACTATTTTCTGATATGTATTTGATGTATATAAGACAATTACATTATAAATGAAGGAATAAAAAGGGAGTAAAGTTTTCTAATTTTGATTTCCACATTTTCAATTCTTTATGGTAATGGAAGAATTCTGTATTTTAATTGCAGTGTTGGTAACAAGAATCTACCCATATGTTAAAATGGAATGGAACTGTGCACAACAGTGAACTGATAAAAATTTCCTAGTTCTGAGGTTACACCACACTCAAAGCAAGATGTAACAATAGGGAGAATGTGGATGGATACCCAGGAGCTCACCATTACTTTAATTACTTTCAAATCTGTAATTATTTAAACATACAATGAGGAATAAGTTTAAAAAATATTTTTAGGTCATATTCAGAAACTGCTAAACACAAAAAAACTTAGAAAACAGAAAATATAGAATTGGCATACCATTATAGAGCAGATTTTCTCTGTAACTGGTTAGGTTTGGTATTTTGGTGTGCTTTTAAAAATATTTATGACTTATTTGATGTGGGAACTATAATTCTGACTTGATGTTTATGTTATTAGCAATTTCTGCTGGTTATGTCTTCAATAATAGCATTATGTAAAAGCGTATGAGTCTTCTTGGCTGGGTCATGACTGTAACTGAAAATTCTTTTTTAGCGTTTCCTAAAGAAAAAGTTATTTATGATCTTCAGCTCTCAGAGAAAAGCAGGCAGGAGGTACTTTGGAAATGTGCAAGCATTTTTTCTCTCTCAGGAAAGTGAAAAAAGAATAAGAAAATTTCTTTCAGGATAGTGAAAAAGAGTCAGGTTCTGTTAATGGCACGACTAAATAATGGCATCAAACTGTGAAAACCAAATATATCTAGGCCTATTCACCATCTGTGTCTGATTGTTTTTTCACCTACAGAAAATATCCTTCCTGTCCTTTTGACCTGCAATAAACGTTTTCAGAGTTTCTATAAAGCCAAAATCACTCTCCTGGAAATTAATCCCATCTTCCCCATGCAGCCTTGTTTGATTTTTGTGAACTTCTCCACAAGTCACAATGAATTGGACCAGTATAGGATCCCTCTGTCTATACTAATTTGGAATTAATACCTATAAATGCAAGCTGGGTAAACTTAGTAAGATCCGATATCACAAAATATCTGGAGCTATTATTTTCTCAATTTTAAAATATTTCAAACATACAGAAATACTCCATTATCCCCCACTTACCTAAATAGATGTCTGCCATATTTACTTTAAATTTCATTTTTCTGAAATGTTATGAAAATTTTTCTATAGACACAAAATTAAAAAGAGTAAAGAAGCTAGTAAAAGATATACCAATTAACAAGATAAAGCAATTACCACAATTTTGTCATATATGATTAATCTATTTAATTGTGGTAAAAGCACATTTAAAATTTACCATCTTAATTTTTAAGTAAACAATTCAGTAGCATTAACTATATTCATAACATTATACAATGGATCTCTGGAACTTTTTCATCTTATAAAACTGAACCAGTGTACTTTAAATATCATCTTATTTCCCCTTTCTCCCAGCCTGCCAACTGTAATATAATTTATGTTTTATAAAATTGATGATCAAAGATACTTAATATAAGTGGGATCACACAGTAATGTATTTTTTCATGACTGGTTTATTTTAGATAGCATAAAGTTCCACAAGTTTCCTCCATGTTGTAGAATGCAACAGAATTTCTTTTTTAAGACTGAATTGCATTGCAAAATATGTATTTGTCACATTTTCTTATAATTATTCATTGATTGATGACATTTATATTGTTTCTTTTTCTTGGCTCTTGTCAATACTGATTCAGTGAACATGGGTGTATAAATATCTCTTTGACATTCTGTTTTCAATTCTATTGAACACATACAAAAGTGGGAATTCTGTAACATAGTAAAATTGACAGTATTTCTTTTCTATCATTTCATTACTAGTACAAAACCAAATGTATAAGTTGTCTAAAAAATACATTTACTGATTTGTTTGAATTAGTATTTAAACAAGTTTCCTACTCTACAGTAATTATCCCATCTCTTCTGATTTAGAGAAATCTCTGCCCTTCTCATCCCACCCACCCCTCAAATTGACTTGCAGAACTTAGATTAGTTGTCTTGTAGAATTCTCAATATTCTGAATTTCTCTGCTTTCTTGCTCTCACATTTAATTTGTAAGTGGAGGTTAAACTGTGACTTAATTATATGATTATTTAACTATAAATTGAAATTAACTCAGAACCTTGAGTTTTATATGCCTGCATGCAGATTTTTTTGTACTTGTTTGCAAATTGGAGAATGTGAAATTTTTTTCCCAATTCCATTAGTCATTCTCAGATATGTCTTCCCATATTTCCACATAGAGTAGAAATGGTTCTTTCCCCTTAAAAGGGGATATTTGTTGGCAACTTTTTGCCCTCTCAGTTTTTGGGGTACATAGTAAGTCCCAATTAATTTCTCACTGTTCCTGTACCTGACTTTGATTCTGTTCTTGTTCTGCTGTCGCAGGTGATTTACCACTCATGCTCATGATCTGAAGTTTCTTGCCATGTAGTCTTAGGATGTTGTTAGTGAACGTCTCATTTGCAATCCTAATTGGTTCATTTATTTTTCAGGAGGAATTTTTTGGAGATTAAAATCCTGCTTTGCTGTCAAGATCTCGTCACTGGGACTTCCTATACATTTTTTGTATTGTTGTTAAAGAGAAGAAATACCAAGAAAGCACCCCACATTCCAACCCTCTCTTTCACTTCCTCCTTATGCCCACACCCAAAGATGACCCCATCCCAAATTTGATATATCCTGTTCCCATGTATTTTTTTGTACTTTTATTACATGTACATGCACATTAAATTTGTACACTATTGTTTTGTGAGTTTAGAATAATTGCATATTTGTTTTCATTTTATGTCTGTATGATTGCTACTTGGCTTTCTTCACTTAACACAAAATTCTGTCTCTTGAGGTTTATTCATTTTGAGACATGAATGTCTAGATCACTGATTTGAACTGTGGTGGGATAGTTCATAATTTGAAAAGAGCATACTTTGTTCAATGCCCTGACAAAGGAAAATTATTTCCAGTATCACCATGAGAAGCAGCATTGTCAAATACCACCTATCACATGTTTGTGCATAACAGCATGGCTTGTTTCTAAATACAAAGGATAGAAATTCTTGATCAAAGGACAGTTTCATCTTATGTCCATACGTATTAGTTTCCCCCATGTGTAGCTATGCCTACATTTTTGATATCTTCATTTTCTACATTTTGTAGGTATGAAATAGTATCTCATTGTTAATTTAGTTTACTTTTTCCTGACTGAAATGTGAAGATGACAATATTTTCAAATCTTATTGATGGCTGATTATCTTCTGTACCTGGCCTTTTTATAAAATTGATCATTTTTTCCTCAATTGTCAATCTTCTAATGATTTGTGAATGTTTTCAAAATATAATATACATAATAATACCTTTTGTTTTAATAAATATATTGGATTTTAATAGTCTTTCATGAATTCTCTCTGTCTCCCTCTCCTATCTCTGCATCTACATCTACCTCTGCCTGTCTCTATATCAATAATGCTTTCACTCCCTACAGCTCAGAATTTATCTGTGGAATCATCTTGAAATGAGTAGTATGCCAACCTTTTAATGATCCCAAATTGCATTTCTAGTCACCCCTCACCCTTATATTACCACTCAAATTCCTTCATAGACCATCCAGTCTTTTTGAAGCTCTGCCACTCATGCAAAGAGATTAATAACAGAGGTATTCTACTATATGGACAGCTTGTTTGTTAGATGCAGTTGTCTTCTATATCTTAGTTTAAGTTTGCTTGGGACTTTTCTTTTCTCAGCATGTCTCTTACTCCCTTCCTTTTTCTGGCCCTTTCCTATATCTTTAACAGGAATTTGCAAGTTTGTTGAATGTGGTAAACAAAATGTTAAGTGGGTGATGATATGGATGATAGAACAAAAATTCCAATTATTTTTTACACATGGGCCATGCAAAATTGTTACTGCAAAATGAAACAGTTGAAATGATATGGATTTATTGAAAAAGGTAGATAGCATATTGAATTGGGAGAAAAAGAAAGGTTTCTAGAACATACCGGATTATAGTGTCACATTGCTTCCACATAGAACATTGATGTTAATGTATACATTTCTCCGAAAGTCTCTAAATTTGTGAATTTGAGACAATGTCAGTTTAAATATTGAAATTTGTTCATGAAGCTTTTTGAATTAACATATAAAGACAGAGGTTTTCTTTGTTTTGTGTTTCTAACTTTTCCTTCAGCTTTCCTCTTAACATAGATCAGAGAAATAGAGACACAGGTAAATTCTTAGAATTATTTAGTTAAATTCTAATTTAAACTTTTTATTATTTTACATATTAATTTTAAATATAGGCAATTTTTTGATTTCTTGAGCAAAGTTGTTAATTTTGTTCTTACTGACATTCTTGTAAGAGAAGTATTGTTCCAACATTTGATAGTAATAGATCAATAACACCCAAATTTAAGTATGTATTTCATAATCTAGGATAATTTTTATAAGTAAATGCATTAGCACCCTGGCGGCCTAGCAGTCTAGTGCACCTGGGAACAGCTCTGCATACAGGGGCCTGAGCTCAAGACCAGGGGCCAAGGGGAACAGCCAGTGTGAACAACTAAAGAAAGGTTTATATAAAGTGCTTAAAAAAAGAAAAGAAATGAAAGCACATTATAAAGAGAAAGCAAGGGTTTAATCACAATAAAAACATGAAAGAAAGAACTGGCTTCGATAAAATAGGCAATGCAATCTATTCGCACAAAGGTACAATGTAAGAAGGTAGAGCACGTTTCTTGATTCATAACTTTTCCCAAAAGCTTTTATTTCTGGTAAATTGATCCCTTTGTATTTGCTTGTCACTTAGTTGTTTCAAGCTTAATATCATTTCTTTAACTATCCTGTTTATAAATGTTTATATTCAATCTTTGCATATTCTAGGCAATGACTTACATGTTACTCAAATTTGAATTCTTTCCTCTTTAACAAAATTTAGAAGTTCTGTTTTTATTGTCAAATATTCTAATGAAAGTTATTCACTAAATAAACAAATAAGTCTAGGTTAAATAGATGATCGACATTCATAAAAATAAGATTTTTGTTTTTCACATTACCATACTACTTAGAAGTATAAATATTGGCAGTTTTCATATTCGTTGTGCTTCACCAATGTCAAATATCCTTGTAGAATCCTAAGGGCTCGCTATGAAAAAGAGTAATGCCTGCTCTGGGCTCCCTGAAGAAGTGTGCTCTCTAACACTGCGTTTGCTTTTAGGACATAGATCCTTAACCAATGTTAGAAGCTGCCAGTGGGCAGGAGGCTATCCATTGGAGAGTGCTCAGGTCCTGGAAGCAAAAAATATTGAGAAGATAACAAGGTGATCTCTATTCTTTCTTAGCACAACTAAAACTTCCTAATAGGTCAGCAGATAGAAAAGATATTGGAATTAACACTATTTCTGTAGTTCTTCCTATGCACTAATGTTAACATGGATCTTTACTGCCAGGTTTTATTGCTTACCATCCATGTCACCTAGGACAAGAAGATCACCTCCCTGAACCATAACTTTATTTTCTACTAAATGAAGGTAATAATAACATATATTTTGAGAATTTGTTTTAGATAATACCTGGCACAAAGTTAACATTCCTTAAATATTTGATTTGTCTCATTTCATTATTGTTGTTACTGTTATTAATGTAAGGAGAGGCACAGCAATATGATGCATTGTGGCAGAAATTTAGCGAAGATTCTCTGACTTAAGTATCTGATCATTTTGAAAATCAAATCTTGATTATAATTGGGTACAATGTCCTAATAGCTGAGGTATTTTTCCAGAACACCAGGTAGGTTTTATTTTACTCCCTATAGGGTGGATCCATTGATTAAACTGATTGTGATTCACCAGGAGCCAGAAGTTTTTAAAAAGTATGCCCAGTAGTTTCACAGCAGGACTAGACCTGTGGTGAACTTGAGACTCCACAATAGGAAAGCTTTCTTCCCAAGATGATTTATACCATCTTCTGCTTGGAGAAGCGTTGTAATAGTCTATGATTTCACTTAAAATGAAAGGTTCAGGTTCTCCTTTTGTACTTTATAACAGACTCGGGGGCGGGGAAGTGTCTATGCATCCCGGCACCACATGGACATCAACTGCAGGTAAATCCCCGGTAACCTATTTACTGACCACTCGCTGTTCATTATTCCAATTTCAGTTCATTCTTTCTCTTTTTTTCCCTTCCTTTTGCTTCTTTCTCCTTTTTCTTCCTTCTTCCTTTTCTTTTTCCCTTGGATATTATTTGTCAACTCATCCAGGAATACAATTAAGCATTACGTTGTAACAGTTCAGTGGCAGTCTAGTCATATTGCAGTGGAAGAACAACTTAGTGTTTCTGTCTCATCATACAAGAGAAATCTATTCTCAGACTAGTCAGAAGCAGAAATCCAGAGCATCTACATCGACAGTTCATGTTAAGATTTGTATGATATCAGTGCGTCCTGGTGGAATAGTGGTTTGGTCAGCTGCCTCCTGCCTGAAGCACTATCCACATATATCCCAAGGACCCAGGTTCACATCCCAGACCAGGGAGAACAACCAAGATGTACAACTAAAAAAAATAAATAATGTACTTCTTTCTCTTCTCTTCTCCTGCTTGACTATCTACTTGCCTTCATTCCTGCCTGTATCTTTCCCTTTAAAAAAAAAAAAAGAAAAGAGTTGCATATAGGGTTGAAATACATTATCATCACAGATAGATTTCATCCTTTGGTGTTGTCAGAGGTGGCTCTGTCAGGACTTTTGTTACTGGATCTCCCAGCTGACTACTCCCAGAATACCCATATATATTGAACAATGAGGCATCATGCAAAAGATTTATGTGATGTTGATATCGGGTCTTGCATTTTACAATGCATTTATCAATTAAGGGTACCTTGATCTTATCTTCGAATACTCACACAATTAAGGCTGCACTGAAGGAAGATGTCCTAGGGAAACACTGAGTCTCTTTGTATTCTATCTCACTGCCAACACAATCATCCTCTTATTTAAACACAGAGGTAGGAGAAATGGCAATAATTTCCAGAAACAATGTGAGAACAGAAGATTAAATCAAATATTTTGGTAAATAATTTATGACCTCCAAAATATGCTGTAATGTCTGCAGCAGTCTTAAGTGCTCAAAATTCAAATGTCTCACTTCAGAATGAGGATTCCCCAGGGCCAGACAAAACCACCAACTTATTCATGATTCATTCTAATCTCTTTACCTAAAATTGAAACAGCGAAAAGAAATGAGGAATAAGCGAGTTGATCCAGAATCTATGATTGAAGATTATATAGCTGAATAATATTACATTAGAGCATTCAGAAGTTGAGAAGGGAAAAAAAACCCAAAATATAAGACCACAAGCCCAGGAAGGAGTACACTATTAAGGAAAAGGTGAGGTGCACCCTGGTGGAGCAGTGTTTGGGTCAATGGCCTCTGAAGGAGTGTAGGCCACATATATCTGGGTTCCAACTCTTGGAACCAGGGGAAGCAACCAGTGTGAACAACTAAATAAAAATAAAATAAAATGCTTCTTCCTTTGCTATGGCTCTGATGGCACAAAACCAAGCAGGCAATCTTTGGAAGTATTTTAGGCAGGTTTATTATGTGCAGGCTCAGTGGAATCCTTCCCTAAAGGCTGAGTATAGACGGCAGTTGAGGGTAAACTTATATAGGTTAGAAGAAGCACTGGAGAAGAGAGGTGTAAATTAGAATAGGGATTATAAGCGTAAACCCAAGTTAGTCATTTGTAAATTCTTCACATGGGCCATACACACAGGATTCAATTTGTAAGACACATGTTTGCAAAACGCACACAAGATTCTGCTTGCAAGCAATTAAGGAAGCTCTTTTATCTGTTGTGACTTATCAGTTGTCCACACCATACACTGAGCTCAGACCACAGGATGTTTCATGGCTCTGCTAGCTTGGTGGTTTAACAGCTATCTTCATGGCTGCTGGCTGCTGGCTGCTGGGCAGGCCTTTTCCCTCACACCTTCTCACCTACCTGGTCACCTTCATTCCTACCTGCACTTTTCATTTAAAATAAAAAAAGCATGAATGAGAAAAATGGGTGGCCCTTTGTAGAGGCTGTATTTTGATTAGAAGAGATGAAAGCTGTCTGCTCCCAAGACTGATGACTTAAGTATCAGAATGAGAAAGATGTTGAATGATTAATGCCAAGAGTAACTTTTTAGGACAAATAATTCAACAATAATTTTACACAGGATGTAAATAAGTCAGATAACATGCTCTTAATCCACAATTAGTTGACAGTGGAGAATTACATAAGAACAACAAAACACTGAATTGATCTTCCTTACTAGATTCATATTAGGCCATTACTAGGTAGCATATTCGGCCATTAAATTGGATGATATAAAATAATTAAAATGACCAGGTATTTTACTTGGTGCCCAGAACTTTTGTATGAACTTTTATTGCATTTCATCAATGCTTTTAGTATGTATTAATTATATTGCCCTTTTTACTTCAGTTGGAGGATTGTTGACTCCAGGGATCTTTCCTTCTACCTGGACACAGTTCTTTTGTACAAATAGACTATAAGATGGAGTCCCCAGGGTTTGTTCATTTTAACCACCCTGATTCCCATCCTGAAATTAACCACAGGGAGGTGAATTTATAGTACCGAGAAGAGAGCCAACCAAAGGTCCTCACCAGGTGATTTTAGTCATAACTATTGGCAGAGTATTTCAATTCAACTAACTGGAGAGGCAATAAAAATATAGATTCAGATTACTAATCAGCAATTTCAGTTGCCCAGCTCCACTTACACAGTGAAAACCCAGAAGCCACAGGCCATAGTAGAGGTTGCTACAGTCAGTCAAGTCAGTAACTCACAGGCCTTCAGTTGAGAGTCATGGGATGGCTGACTGTTGCCCAAGGACACAGAGGTCATTGATAGTGGACCCAGAAGAAGAACCAAGGATTCCTCACACCAGTCTAGGACTCAGTTCAACCAATGATTAACTCAGGATAACAGCTCTGAAAGAGATTTTATTATATTTTATTATATTTTGCTGAGTTCCATGGCAAATGACTCCCAAATCATTTCAAATGACTCCTGCTTAAAGTTTCAAAACTCTTAGTTAATTTTGAAACTTTAAGTTTTTCACAAATCTTAAAAGTTCTGAGCTAGACTAAATTTGTTTCTTTAGGAAAAAGGAGGACAAATAGCCCAAATTTAAAGCCATTGCTGCTGAGGAGTGGTCCATAAAAATGAAGGACCCAGACAATAACAAGCGTTCATAATCCTAGTAGCAACAAATTTTATGTACTGGACAGGCTGAAAGATTTGAGGGTAAGTATAAGGCAAGGATGAGGACAAGGAAGAGGAAAAGCTAGTAAGATATTTTTACAAAATTCCTCTGAATTACTATTTTTATGACAGGCGTTAGCCTAAATCAGGGTTACTAATATTCTTCTGAAAAGCCGTTTATGTATCAGATGATATTGCCTTCCCTCAGAAATTTTTTTTGTAGCACATTAGGGCAATAAAGTAATTAGTTACCCCTCTAGAGAACTGCTCACCTACCTTGTTAGAGGATCAAACCCTGTGGTGCAGAGCAGTTGAAATGATCATGTTACCCACCTTACACCCTGAATCTAGAAATAAAATAGTACCCTGCCTATTTATTGTCACTTTTCAATGCCTACTGCATATCACAAAATGTTACACCTTAAAGTCTCATCTGACTGCCTGGAGCAAGGAACTGATTGCATTATGTTGTCAAATGAGTAATCAGAAATGTTTATCATGTTAAGTCATTGGAATTTGGAGTTGTTTGTTATAGTCTCTAGTGTTATTCTGACTGGTACATAGAGGCCAAATTTATTTCTTTTTCAAATATGTCACTTTTTTCCATGTATTAAACATTTTATGTAATTTCCATCATCTTATTCTCCTCCCCTTTTGCACACTTAAAAGTTGTGATTATTAACTTGCTTGAAGTTGAGTATTGTGATTATTTCTGGCCAATGAATTACATGCAATAGTTTTATATTACTGAAGCTATGGAAATCTTATGTTCAATTATCCAGACCCTGTTTCCTTAGCTTAGTCACTGAGAGGGCTTGGTTTCTAGATGATGCAGCACATCATAGTAGAGCCCTTGTGGGCCTGGGCTCCTCAGTGACTGTGATATAAAGCCCCATGTCAACCTGCAGTGCATATATGATTTGTACAGGAAATACATTTTTATTGAGTTAAGCCACTGAGATTTTTAAGGTTTGTTATTACGGCAAAACCACCCTACTCTCTATGTGTTTATTCTAGCATGTATGTCGTATTTATACATGTGCAATGTATATATATAGATGCTTATATTTGCATTTGTATATGCATGCACATAAAAGAGATGTATTAGAAAAAGTCTATTCATAAAATAAAACTGATGAAATCTGAACAAAGTTTAGAATTTAGATGATATTTATATATGAATATTAATGGCTTAATTTGGCTATATAAAACAGTAATCTTAAGGAATGCTGAAATAAAAGGTATATGAGAACTCTCCATTCTATTCCTACAGATCTTCAGAATAAAAAATATTAAAGAAAAATTATTTCTACAAGAGAGGGAGCACAATCATTCTAAGTCTAATTCTATGAGCAAATTAATGGCAAGGATTTCATAAAGGAAAAATGAATTAGGTAAAGTAAATCTGAGGAGATATTTGGGGATCCTTTTAATATTTTAACTTAAGCATAATAGTAATGCATTATGTATAATAATACATAGCAAAGCTAAGACAAAATCGATGTATTTAGGTAAATCTGCACTAAAGACTATTGAATAATAAAAGGAAAAAATCTTCAAAAAGCTGACCTATACAATGAAATACTACTCAGCTATCAAAAAGATGAAATATTATCATATAAAGCAATATTGATGGACCTAAAAGGAATTATACTTGATGAGGTAAGCCAGCAGGAGAAAGATATTGTGTAATATCATTCAAATGTGGTATATAGAGAAACAAAGCAAGCAAACTTAATCAAACCAAAATAGGTATGTAGTCAATAAAAGCAAATCAGTGGTTGCAGGAAGAGAAAGGGAGGGGTGGGCAAACTGCACAGAGGGGATCAATTGTACAGTGAAGGAAGAATTGAATGGTTGTTTTAAACTTAATTTGTTATATACAAACATGGATTTATTATGATGCACACCTTAAATCAATATAGTGTTATCATACAATGTTTCTTTGACACAATTAATTTTTAAAATAGTAAAATAAAAGAAAAAGAAAACTGACTAATAATATGTAAGTAAATTCTCATAATTTTGTGAATCCTAAAAGATAATCCCTTTTACTTTCTTCCCAACTCCGTTTTTCTGGGGAAATTATTTTTAAAAAGATACCCTTCTCACCAACTTCTATATCGAGGTGGGTGGGGTGTTAAAATTTACCCTCAGAAGTCTTGGAGGGGTTCCAAAGACATGTAGAGTTATGCTTAGTGGCTGAAACATCACAGCTTTACATGACAAACAAACTCAATGTACATGAAAGAGATATAAGAGGACCATTTAATTAAAGAAAAACCACACCTTGTGAGAGCAAACAGTAGAAAAGAAATAGTTAAAGAAAAGGAAGTAGAAGGGACTGAATTTAAATACCAGACATCCCATTTTGCACCCAACTTCGCTTAAGCAAACTATTTTTGTCTCAGTCCCAGTTTGCTTATCTGTGAAACTATGAAAATGGAGTCTCCTTGTAAGTTTGTTGTAAGATTTAAGCAGCCCATTACACAAAAGTAGCTCCTGAGGTCTCTAATATATTGGTTCTATATTCTTTGGGAAAAAGCAGGATTTGATTTTTTTAATTAGGATAAGTGGACAACAGTGAAGAACACTTGATAATTTAGTGGAGTGGAGGGTGTGTTGACATATAAGACAAGGGAACCTATACATATGAGTTTACTTTAATGTGTAGAATAAGTTACTACAATTAAAAACTGCCAAAAAATAAAAGTAACATTGCTTGAAACTATAACTATCAAGGTGGAAGGAAGAACAAGTGTCAGTTAGAGAATGAAGACAAACAACTGGGATATGGCATTGCTGAAAGAAATGTCTTTACAACTGTAAACTTTCTGGCCTGTGGTCACAGTAGTTCCAAAGTCCCTTTTAATCATACTTTTACCCTCATGTCACAGATCATGGAATCATAAAAATATATACAAGATTCACTGGAAGAAAAAACTCTGAATTGTAAATAATAATTTCTTTTTCTGTGAATTGCATAATCATGGACAACTCAGTCAAAATGAGTGTGCCGGTTATTGCTTTATGACTTTCAGGATCCTATAGGAACAGAACAATTTAAGAGTAATATAGGACTTCTGGTTAAAATAGTGACCTGGTAGGAACGAGACTCACATTCTCCCCACAGAGCAACTAGGATTTCACCTATTTTCCATGAACAAATACTGAGGAAAAGCAGGCACAGAGGCTATAGAAACACAGCAGAAATTGCAATAACAAAGGGTAGGTGAAAATATCCAGGTTCACATCTACATGGCAGACATGGACTCAGGATTCCGTCTGTAGTGAAAGGGATGGGAATGCAAGAAGAACCAGCTTTCCGAGGAGTCACAAACGTAACAGAGAGCCCATCCAATGGGACTGAGATATGGAACTGGGAGAAAGTGTCTCGGCACAGGGCTAAAGGAGAACCAATGCTCTAGTGGTTTGAACGGGTGGCCTGGTGAAAGAATTACACTGGGTGTCACCATAACCAGAAATCAGCTAGGGGAGTTGCCCACCCTCAACCCCTGCCACCCTATTGCCCTGGATCCATAGGACCTGCCCACAGGAAATCTCACATTCAGGCTTAATGGAAGAAAAGTGTCTTCCAGAGGGAGAGTCAATGCCAGCCACTATTGCCACCTTTTGGGTGGAGGTTAAACTGTAGCCTGATTGCTGATTGTGGTCAAGGAGGTCATTACAGTTGGGAACTGGGACACTGGATGAAAGCGCTAAATCCCCCACATGAATGCCAACCACACAGACAGAACTTCTGAGCAGCAACAGAGGGCCCACATAAGAACTTCAACAAATCTAACCAATGGTAATGTCACAAAATTCAAGAAATCCCAGTGTCCAAACCAAGATGCAAGCTTACTTGGCACAAGTCAACACCCTGTACAAGGCCATCATTGCTGGAAAGCCTAATCAACAGAAACATAAACAGCATGCCAAAAAGAGCAAAGACACAGAGAAATGTATATGAAATGAAGGATCCAATTAAAAACCCAGGGGAAAATCTGAACACAACAGACTTATGCAAACTACCTGAGGATGACTTGAGGGCAACGATGATGAACATACTCACAGAAACAAAGAAAACAGCAGAGGAAGAAAAAGAACAACAAAAGAGAGAAAGGAAATGAAGCTGCTGAAAACAGATGTCAAATTAATAAAGAAAACAGTAGCTGACCTAAAAAATTCAGTAGAGAACTCAAGAATAGGATGGATGAAGCCTCCAATAGAATTAGTGAACTAGAAGATACAACAGAAGAATGCACTCAGGAAAACCAGCAAAGAGATAAAAGAATACAAAGAAATGAAGACAACATTCAAGACGGAATAACATCAAAAGAAATAGCATTCACATTATAGAGGTCCCAGAAGGTATACAGAGAGAAAAGCAGGCAGTAACTGTATTTGAAGAAATAATAGCCGAGAACTTCCCTAAACTGAGAAATGATGCAAGCTTCCAGATTCAGGAAGCTCAATGATTCGCTAATCAAAGAAACCAAAACAGAGCTACACTTAGACACATTGTCATCAAAATAACAAGACAAATGACAAAAATATAAGATAAGAAGACCCTTGAAAGCATCCAGAGAAAATGAGTCACATACAAAGACGTCCTCATAAGATTGGCAGCAGATTTATCAAAGGAAACTCTACTGGCCAGGAGGAAATGGCATGATATATTCAAAAGGCTGAAAGAAAAAGATTTTCAGCCTAAGATACTATACCCTGCAAGATTATTATTCAGAACTGAAGGAATGATTAAAAGCTTCAGCAATAAGCAAAAGTTAAAGGAATTTATCATTATAAAACCAGTTCTACAAAAAATACTAAAAGATGCTTTATGAAGTGTAAAGGAACCCCACTTAAAAGCAGGTCATTGTTCATTTTTCATTGAAGACATTGGTCTGTAATTTTCTTTCCTGATGGTTTCTCTGTCAGTGTTTGGTGTCAATGTGATGTTGACCTCATGGAGAGTGTTTGGGAGTGTTCCCTGTTCTTTGATATTTTGGAGGAGTTTGACAAGAATGAGTATTATTTCTTCTCTGAATATTTGGTGAAACTCAAGCCATCTGGTCCTGGACTTTTGTTTTTAGGGAGACTTTTGATACTTCTTCAATTTCTTTGCTTATAATCATTCCATGGGGTCTATTCAAGAACTTTATCTTAATTAAGATAAATATATTATCTTATTTAAGACAAGTTTATGATATAGATTTTATTATCCTCATTTTATAGACAAGAAAACAGAAGCTAAGAAATCTGCCTAAAGATAGGTAATAGGTTCAAATTTGTCTTAGATGCCCAAATTCTCTGTTTAATAGTTTATCCTGTTTAGTTTTATTGTTATTGATCTGGTTTGTTTGGAAAGATAATGCTATCTAAAATTTTTTAATTTTATTTTCATCATGTTGAGTTTTTACTTTTAGCTATCTTCTTGATAATTCTAATTATCAATTTTCTAAATTAAGTAATTATGACTCAAGTTCACTCTAAATTTTTATATGTTTTACTATATTCATTTTAAAGTTTGATTATTTGGAAAATATCAAATATATTGTAGCCTCCTATTTCTTTTGAAAAAGCTTTAATGTGATAAATTATATCCTCTTCTTGGTCTAAAAATGTCTTAAAAATAATACAAAATGGTATTCATCTACTTGATTGAATGCAGGACTTTTATTTACCTATTCAAAGCATATCAGTGCCTTCTGAGACAAATTGGCAAATCTATACCTGATAACTCGGTGACAAGAAACAGTTCTATGAGCACTGACTGTAGTGATGATAGCTTACTAACAAGTACAAGAACTTTTAGAAAAAGGCTTCAAGGTTTTATAAATCCAGCTAATGATGTAATGATGTTTTGTTTTGTTTAATTACCAGCCATAATGCAATGTAATTAAATCCAGTGGCAGGAGAATACAGTACCAAGATGCAGACAATTAAGTTAATCACAACACATGCAAGATCTATTTATGCACCACATAAGTCTTCTGAAAGGATATAGATCTACCTTAATTAAAATAATCATATTTCTTGCACTTTTACATAGTAAAGAGATGCCCAGTTTCCATATCCTAAGCAAATAGAATAGACAGTAAATGATAGTGTTTCTAAAATTTGTCTACTAGCATTAATTTAGTCTTTAAAAAATTGGATTTAAGAACTAGGATTATTTAGCTCAAATGCTCAGGGATATTTTGAGAAAAAAGTAAGAATACTGAAGAGTAAAAATAATTATTTCTTTTAAAAATTGATTTATAGTTCATTATATATTCTGGGTAGCAATCATTTGTTGCATATATATTTCAACTGTGCTTCCAAATCTGCATCTTATATTTTATGATCACATCTTTTAATTTCACACATTTATTTAATTTCCCTTATATGGCTTGGATTTTTATGCCATACTTAGGAATAACTTATTATGTGGCAGCAAATACACTCCCATATTTTCTTCTAATAAAGTTTTATCGTTGATATTTAAATTTTTAATCTTTCAGACGTTCCTTTTTATGTTTTGGATGAAATTGATACTTAATTTTACTTTTTCCAAGAAAATCTACTGACCCACTACGACTTTTTAAAATAGACTATCCTGTTCTCAATGTATTGCAATACTTTATCTATAATTTATTATTTACATAACAAGCTACATAGTTAAGTATTATAATATATATACTATATTATAACTTTATGATATTTGTTTGTGTATGTATATGTTATGAACATATTTATCATAAAATTCTTATACTTGAGATTGTATTTTAGAATTCTTCATAATTCAGACATTTATATAGTATTTACATTTAAATTATGATTAAGTATTATAATTATATATCATATTTTAGTTTTATGTTTAAACATTATTTACATAGCTTCCATTTATGTGCCATCTATCCAATTTATATCAAGTCCTTATGCATTGACATATTTTAGAATTATCTTCTATTACTTAAGTCTGTTCTTACATTCAAATATAACTGCTTTAATTTCTGTAACTGTACAGTAAATCTTGATATCTGGTTGCCCAATCCTTTCTCAAATATATCTTGTTCTTCTCATTTTCTAAGTCATTGATCCTATTTTTAGAATTAGTTTCTTACATTCTCTAAAAATTAATTGACATCTTTATGATATCAAATCTTCTGTATACATGCCATAGATATCCCTTTATTCAGATTTTCTTGCATTATCTTTTAATTATGTTTGAATATTTTCTCTATAAAATTCATTTTCTGGAATTGATTATTTTGACACTATTTACAGTAGGATCTTTCTATTATGCTTTCTAATTAGCTGAAAAGAAGGAATAGGCATCCTTTCCTTGTTTTCAACTTTAATAGGAATACTTCTAAATATTAATCAGTATGAGAGAAGTATCTAACTGGTAGATTATAAGTTAGGCTGACCATATTTTCTGAAGACAAAAATGGAACATTGGATGGCAAAGACAGAATAAGATTATGTACTTGCAGTTAGGTGGAGAGGAGGAGGAGGAAGAAGAGCAATCTGAGCATCAGCAGAGCAGCCAGGCCAATAACAATTAAGTACTATGTGGTGCCAATTGGGGATTTCTTTGTAATAACATGCTATCTGGTAGGACTTCATAAAATGGCCAGGGCCAGTGGAAGAAGTTTTATCACTTTAGGCCAAAACCAAATTTGGTGCTTCTATAAGCCCCACTCTAAGTATAGGGCCTAGTGCCAGTGGAGTAGAAGTCCAGGGCAGTCCTCATACATCCTAATGTCTCTAGTTCAAGACCTAGGACCAGGAAGAACAACCATTGTGAACAACTAAGTAAAATAAAAATAAAGTTTTTCCTCTTTTCCCTTTCTGCCTTTTTTCTCCTTCATTCCTGCCTGCAACTTTCCTTTAAAAATTAACTAATTAGTTAATTAAATAGTCTATCTAAGGCACATATGCTGCTTTAACCATCCCAGTGCCAGAAATGCTCAATAGCCTCCACAGTGCCAGAGGTAACCCCCATACTACTTACATAGTACTTACAGTTCAACCATGCTGCGATGTTCTGCAATTTGAAGAAGCAGGTATGGAGTGAGTCAGCTTCCTGCTCAGCTCCTAAAGTGTAGCTTGATATAGAATTCTTAGTTAACAGCTTTTCTTTTCCTTTTCAAAAATTCAAAATGTCATCCCACTGTAACCTTGTCTCCACAGTTTCTGATGGATATCAGCTATTAGGTCTTATTAAGGATCACTTGTGTGTGATGGCTAATTTCTCTCTAATATGATTGTTTGTTTTTATCTTTCAAACAGTTTGATTATGATGTGATTAAGTATGGGTCTCATTGACTTTATCTTATTGAAGTTCCTTGAGCTTCCTGGATATGTAGATGAATGTTTTTCATCAAATTTTAGTCATCATTTCTTCAATATTTTTTCTCTCTTTTTCTCCTTTTCTTTTGGAATTCCTGTGTGTGTGTGTGTGTGTGTGTGTGTGTGTGTGTATACTCTATATAATATTGGCAAGATGCATGGTGCCCCACATGTCTCTAATGCTGTCATTTTTTTTTTCTTTATTTTTCCTGTTTCTCAGACAGAATAATCACAATTACTAGGTTATCGTGATGTCCTGTCATCAAGTTTACTATTTCTGATTTTGAGATTTTTTTTTTTTTTGCTGTCTTATATCTGTTGTCAGAATTTTTACTTTCAGTTACTGCGGTTTCTAATTCTAAACTTTTTATTTGCATTTTGTAATTTCTGTCATTTTGTTCATATTTTCATAATTTCCTTTGACTCCTATGGCTTCTTTCAGTTATTTGAACATATATGAGATAAATAACTTAAAAGTCTTTCTCTAATTAAGTCCAGTATCTGGGCTTACTCATAGATGACTTCTCTTGGTAACTTTTTTCTTGCGTATGAAGCATACTTTGTTTCTTTTCATCTAAAATAAATTTTTGTTGACAAATCAATTTTAAACATCGTATTATAATATTTCTTGAAATCGTGTTACCCTACTTCCCAGGGTGTGTCATTGTAGCTATTTGGTATTGATAGTGCTTCTTGCTTTGTTCATTGCTGATTTTTCTGGATAAAACCTGGAAAGTCTGTATTTTTTCTATTGTGTGACCTCTGAAACTCTCTTTGCATGACAAATTTAGTTGTCAGCTAATAGACAAATTTTCTTAAATCTTTTAAACACGCAAGTTTCCTGATATTTCTGCAGGGGCTTTTTTGGGTGTTAGGAGTCAACCTCCAACACTAGAATTTATAACTCTTCCACAGCCTTAACTTCCAGCTAATGCATGTTTGAGCTTCTAGAATTCCCAGAAATATGAAAGAAATGTGCTTTTCAAAGCCCCCGTGAATCTCATTTGCTACATTTTCATTTGAAATATTTTGAGGAATTTTTTGTGTGCCCCTGCTAGTATTACTGACTGTGGCAGCTTGGATAGTTGCTACTTGATAATTTTAGATAACTACCCTGGGGATATGGATTTTCTTACCAGAAGAGATTTGACTTAGATGAAAGATAAGTTTTGTGAATGGAACTTTCCCATGGAGCTATCATTTAAGTCATCTAATGATAATTCTGTGGAGATGGGTTTTTGAAGAGAATAAGAAACTATCTCTACTTCCTCCAGTGGCTGTTAAACTGCTGATTTCCACAGCTACAATGTTTTTGAAACAGAATTTTCAAGGTTACTGAAAAACTAAGGAGCGAGGAATGGGAATAAGGCAAATCAAAACATCAGAAAGTTCAGGTTTTTCTCAAAAGTCAACCTCTTTTTCTTTAATAAATTCTCTATAAATTGTAAAGATTTGGCTAATAAAGGAGCTTTGTTTTTGTTTCCACTTTTTAAAGAGAGGGAGGGAGGAAGCAGAGGAAGAACAATTTTATTTGCTTAGTTGTTCATTTTGTCTTGTTATCCCAGCCCTCGGTAGTGAATCCAGTTCTTGGGTAGGTAGTTTGCATAGCAGCATCTCAGCCACATGAGCCCCAAGGTGTGCCCAATATATAAAATTTTTTAAAAGTTGATTTTGACTTTTTTTGCTCTTATTCTTGTTGTTAACATGAAAGAATGAATTTTCAGATGTCTTTACTCTGTGTTATAGACTGAATATGTGTGTCCCTTACACCCAATGTGTATGTTGGAGCCGTAAGGCCCCAATGTTATGGTTTTAGAAGATGGGGCCTTTAGGAGGTAACTAATTTTAGATGAATTCATGAGGGTAGTGTCCTCTTTATGGGATGAGAATCCTTGTTAGAATTGACATTAGAGAGCTTGTTTCCTCTTTCTCCGCCATATGAGTACGCCATAAAAAAGTGATCATCTACAAGACAGGAGGAGGATTCTCTTCACAACATGGCCATATTGACACCTCGATCTTGAACTTACTAGCCTCCAGAAGTGTGATAAATATATCACTTCAGTCACCCATTCTATAATATTTTGTTGCAGTAGCATAAATTAAAAAACTGCTATTCTTGGAGTTTCTCTATTTTTCCATATATTTTAATAAGTGCTTTACTTAGGGAAAATTTTTATCTCATGCTTTTTGTCCAGTCTGTTATAGTATTATGTTTTATTATTGAAACTGGAAGTGATTTTTTTAATAATAAGTGCCTGTAAACTGTGCCATAATTTTTGTTGAAATTTTTCCAGGCTATCATTTGCTATTAAACATTATAATTTTTCTACACATACACTTTTATCAAGTCCAATGTATCAATATCTACCACTATATTTTATTCTATTTGAAAGTGATTTCTTTACTCTTTCAAATAGAATAAAATACAGTAGTAGATATTGATATATTGAACTTTATTTTTATTTTTTAATATCAACTGTTACATTCATTTGAAATTAGTTCTGGCATATGTTATAATAAAAAAAGACTTGATTTTTATTCCCAAGCATTAATTTGTCCTGTCAGAATTTATATAATAATTGATATCATTCTCCATTTGTTTATAATACTTCCTTTTTCCTATGTTAGATCCCTAAATGTAATTCTTAAATATACTAAGAACAATTTCTGGACTGCATTTTTTGAAGTATGATCATATTCCTACTCGAGTCAACAAGTGAATATGAATTATAAAGAGATAGTACTATATGAAAAGTGGTTTTGGCATATGACCTTTCTGTCTTGCTTTTGTTGTTCTTAAATTCCTACTCAAGTTTCAACAGAGGCATTGCTTCTTATAAGGAGACATTCATTCCTAAGTCCTCCTTTTCCTCCCCGTTTTGGGTTAAGTGATCTTTCTCAAAGCTATTTCTTTATATTCTTATAATGTCCTATGTACATCTTTGCTAGGGTACATATCTCATTAGAAGGTTTGAGTTTTTTCTCTGTGTATACGACTGTGTAACTCTTTGAAGGCAGAAACTATGTTCTATACTCATGAAACTTTGAGTGATTTCTGGCCATATTCCGAGCTAAGTAAATTTTTCTTGAAAAAAAATAAATGCTAGCAATTGAACTGCCCCATGTTGATAATATCAAGAAAATGAAAATTCAGTCATTGTTGTCATTAATCTAGAACTTATTACAAATAGATATGCCATACTAATTTTAAATACACCTACATATATGATTCAGTTATGTCTTGATTTTGAGTTTTCTTATTCTGATTTAATAAAAAAATTGGCTGTCATTATTGAATATTTAAAAGCTATGTTTTACACACAATTCCCACTCATTAGCAGTTAAAATGACCTTTGCTGTTTTCCAGTTCTATTTGCTTTTATAACCAGATCAATTTAAATGAAGTATCTACAGGATTCCTGCTAATCTCAGGGGAGCCTGAGAATTCTCACTGCCAGTTACTGACTCTTGGAGACATACTTTCTGTTGCACGTAGCTGACCTCAGTTGCCACATGAGAGGTAATGACCACTGGAGAGACACTAACATCCTCGCAGATATTCTAGCACAATGCGTTTCCAATCAGAGATTTCTCAGGAAGCTAATTTGTACCCCAATAGCTAGTTAACAAAAAAAAAACCAGTTGATTTCCTTGGTAACAGCTGTAGATTTTTGCATTTTGAATCAGACTTGCATCTCAGCATCAAATATAACCAACTTATTAAATAGGCCATAGCTTTTGCAATAATTAAAATGTTTCTAAAAAAATCTGAAGAGAATATCACATTTTTTTTCAAGTGAAAATACAGAAAGTTTTTAACAGTCTTTGAATAACCCAAATGATCATAAAGATCCTATCTTCCAATCTAATGAAATATTACTCATTTTTGAATAAGAGAGGTATAAATAAACATATATATTTATACCATAAGAAAGGCAAATATGTATGGTAGAGTAGAAACAATTGATATACCATCATGAATGAGAGCTGCTGACAGCCTAGAATAGAATGTGGATAACTAAGAAATCTTAGCTGTAAACTACACAAGGACAGCCACTTAAGAGAGACTCAAAATTTGCATAGACACTTGAAATGAAGCACCCATGAGTCCTTTATGAAACCAGTCTAAGACAACATGTATAATATTAACAAATGTTTCTGATTTCATTTAATTGAATGAGCCTGTCTTGAATACACATTGATTACTTACAGCAACCAGAAGTATGACTTCTGTATCATGTATTGATCTTTAGAGGTCACATCACACATCTGAAACCTGTTCTCTCTCAGAGGGAAATAAAAATCACAGCAAGCATCAACACTCTCTGCATGCACCAGGCACAAGGGAGCTCTGGAGTAAAGAGGAAAGGACACCACTGCTGACAAAGCAATTACGTTGACTGAGGAATAAATTAAAGCACTGAACTCAGCAATGAGTAAATAATAAAGCTTTTGCTTTTATATTCAATGAAATTATGTCCTAAAATTAAACCCCATTTCTATTTCGATTTTTTTGGAAGTAACAGATATATAACATTGTATTCTTCAGTTGTACATCATTATAAATCAACATCTAAATATGCCATATTATTTACCACTAAAGGTCCAGTTGTACCCTTCACCATACAACTGACACATTTCGCCTAGTTTTTCTGTGTTCTTCCCCCTTCCCTTCTGGTAAACATTAAGTTGATCTTATGGACCAAAAATTTGTTTTTGTTATATTTAGTCCGTTCCTTTGTTTTGTTTCTTTATGTGCCTCATGAGTGAAATTATAGTATTTTTCTTTTCCCATATGATTTATTCACTAAACATCTCTATCCATTTATAGTGTTGTAAATGGCAGCGTTTTTTCTTTTTTATAGCTCAGGAGTATTCGTATATAACGTCTTCTTTTATCCAATCATCTATCAATGAACTTAGGTTGTTTATTTTCAACCCTTAACCATTTTAAATAACACTGCAGTGAACATGGGGATGGTTATATCTCTTCTTCAGATAAATATCCAGAGATGAGATAACTGGATTATGTGGAATTTCTATTTCTAATATTTTGTGAAATCTCCACATGACTTTCCACATTGTCTGTACCAATTTATACTCCCCTCAACAGTGTGTAAAGCCCATTTGTTTCCTCACTTTTCAAGCAGAATTTCACAGTTTTGGTTGTCATATAAAGAAAGTAAGAAACATGTTTAATTATGTTAAATACAAAGAATGGCAATATTCCAGTTAATACTAAATCTTAAGAGAAAGTTCTCTATGTCATTCTTGGTGCCAACATGCTTAAAGTCTCAGCTTTAATGTCAGATGGTTCCATTTTTATTGGGCATGAATAATCCTGCTTCATTCCTGCAACTCCCTACAGCAAAATAAATTCCATTCAAAGAACTGAAATTTGTCCAAGCTTAGTCCTTGTTAGCCCAAACATTCTCTGTTTTTTGCACTCCTTTTGGTAGTAACAACAATTCAGGTAAGAATTTACCCAGTGCTTGTCATGCATCAGGAACTGTTTTAAATGCTGCACACATGCTTACTTATTTGGTCACCAGAGTAACCCTATGAGAGAAATGCTTTTATTATTCCCATTTTTAGGTGAGGAAACTGAAGCACTGAGAGGTACTTTTGCAAGTTCACACAAGTGAATTTAAATACAAAGCAGAACGTACACTCTTAAATGATTTGCTAGGATTATGTGGAAAGATGGCACGCAGATATCCTTGCTTAATTAAAATCTAACTTTCTTTCTTTTTCCTTGCCTACCCCATTTGTCAGAGCATTTGAGTTGTATGGCCTTTCCTGCCTTCTTTACTAGAAGTGGTGACTTTGCAAGCCTATTTTGATCAATAAGTCATAAGCAGATATCTTCCAGAGAGAGAATGCTTCTGGGAAAAATAATCATTTTTTAAGAATATAATGGGTTGTAGTCATCTTTCTCTCTGTTTCTGGTCTGGAACGCAGATATTAAACTTGCAGCTCTAGCAGCCATCTGTGAAACCCGTGTAGGAAATGCTAGTCCTTATGTCTGTCATGGAGGCAACATTCAGAGCCTTGACAGCATTGCGGCACTGAACCAATGTCAGCATCTGACCATATACATTCTCCTTGTTATGTTAAAAAACAAACCCCAAGTTGTTTGCCCACTCTTGGTAGTATTTTCTGCCACTCTTTGTGATACAAGTAACACAAACATTACAGAGAGTGGTGAATTGACATTTCCTTTGTCCTTCCTTCACTCCTTCCTTCTTTCCCTCCTTCCTTCCTTACTCTTTCCACAAAACAAAAAGACTAGAGACTAAGGAATTTCTGAAGAAAGTGCCAAACAGTAACCATAGCTTAGGAATTCTGTGAAAGATTAGAATTATGTTTCATTACATCAGTCAGGTGCCGGCAGGAAATCTCAAACATTCAAAAAGCCAGCTGAAGTAGTTTAAATGAGATTATTCACAGAGGGCTCAACATGCTTAAGGAAACCAAGAGGGATTTGATTATGAAGGCTCCCAAACCTAGCAATAGTAGGAAGTTGGACTAGACGCAGCAAAAAGAGAGGGAACAGACTTACCAGATGTTAGAAAGACCTGAAGCTATGAAAGAGGATTCCCCATACAGGATATTTGTCCCTAGAGATGATCAGTCACTTCAAGAGTCATCGTAATCAGGTCTGGAGTAGGGGTTGGGGGCATAGTTATACAAATCCCTGATCCCCTACTAGTGGCTCTCCAATGGCAGACACAGAGAAAGTCAGAAGGTAGGGACACTGAAACAGCAGAGGGGGCTAGGAAAAGATCTAGGAGCTGTGGGGGTGGAGAGAGTCGTGCTGGAGGGGGCTGGAATAGGCAAAAGAAGTACAAAAGGAGACTGTAATCAAACTGGCCTTGAAAGAGAGAAAAATAGACTTCCATCTTCTCCTGTCTTCTCTACTTTTGCATGTATTTCAAAACTAAATTGAATATCTGGTAAAAGTAGTAAAAAGTATAAAGTTCTAATCCCTAAAATCTACATGGCAAGTTATGAACTATTGTGTCCAGGTATCCAAAGCCTAATATTTATCCAGGTGGCTTCAGTGTTCAATAAAATGGCCCGTCTGATGTCCTAGTTTGTTGCTTTCTTAACTGGCTCAATGATCTTCATTCACCCCTCCTAATTATTGTACTTAAATTACACACACCCCCCCACCCCCCAAATTGGAAAATGCTCCACTCTTGGAAGCTTGAACACAAACAATCCACACTCTGAAGTCACTCTCCAGATGTCTTTGTACTAATCCCTGGACCCTACAAGTATGCTACCTTATATAGCAAAAAGGACTTTATAGATATAATTGAGTCAAGGATTCTTTATTAAAGAAGTTGTTCTATATTATCCACATGGGAGCAATAATATAATCACAAGTGTCTTTATAACAGTGAGACAGAGTGAGATAGCATTAGAGAACTGGAGGCAACAGTGTAATGATGGAAAGAGGAATTTGAATTTTGTAACCAGAGCCAGGGAATGCCAGAAGCCAACAGATGTCAGAAGAGGCAAGGAAAAGATTCTCCCCTGGATCTTCCAGAAGAAATCAGTCCTGAAGATACCTTAATTTTAGCAGCATAAAATTTATTTTAGATTTATGGCCTTGAGAAATGTAAGAGAATAAATTTCTCTTGTTTTAATCCAATTTGTTCAACATGTTAAAGCAGCAAACAGAATCTCATACACTCTCATTCAGTTCCCCATACCTCTAATTCCTCAGTCTTTCTTCAATTCTTTTATTTTTCCCCAACAGTATGTCTTGAACTTTCCCCCTCTCTATTTGCATGATTAACTGAACACTCTCCAAGTTCCCAGGCAACATTTGGATACCACCACACCCACGCAGCAAACTCAAGTGTGACTCTATTTCTTTACCTTTTCTCTCCACTCCTACACCTAAGGTAGGAAAAATTTCTGAAGAAAAAAAAGTCATACTCTCAGGAAATTTGAGCACTTAAAATGTATGTTGTCCAAATTAATTGAATGAACTCCTTTGCTTTATTTTATGGGTCTTTACTATCATTTATTCCTTTCCTTTATCTCCCCGAATCGTATCTCAGCAGGTAATTCACATAGAATGCTGAAACCATCAGCCATGACAAAAAGTACTTTATTTCTAAAAATCTATTTACATCTTTAAAGTCTTTATCTCCTTTTGTTCAAGGTCATAAATTTCCTGCCTATACACTTGGAAATAATATGATAAGCTATACATATAAACACAGAGAAAATATGAAAGCAAAATGATAGCAACAGACCAACTCCATCAACAGCAATAACTGAGGCAAAAGTTAGAACACACTTCTTTAAAACCGTATTTATGATACTAGGTTACTCAGAGTCCAAGAGTCTTATGCCCTTGCTTCCAACCTGAATTAGATTTAAAAGAATAGATTTAATGAATAGATGCAAGTATAACATTTGAAGGTATGTAAATGGAGGGGGAAGGACATAGGAGGCAAGGAGCAACTTTGCTAAACAGAAGGAAAGGGAGCACAGCACTGGTGAGAAGGCTTCATGGAGACTGTTAAGCTAGAACAGGATCTTAAAGACAAACTGCAGGAGAGATCATTCAGCAAAGAAAGAAGACCACATGCAAAGGCTGGAGACTTGAATGCATAACATTTCCAAGAACAGTCAGGCAACTAGTAGTACTGGGACATTCCACTGGAATCAGGGGTTCTGGAGAAGTAGTCAGAGACCAGGTTATGAAAGCCAGTCTAAGAAGTTGCAATCTTATTTGAAAACTAATGTTTTCCAAATTTAAGACTCACATAGAATGCTTATTAAAAATTTACATTTCTTAAACCCATCTCTGGAGATCTTGAGACATCATGTATTAGGTTTGGTCTCAGGAATTTATATTTTAACAAATGTGGAGAATAGAAAAAGAACAAAACTTTAGAAATAAATTTTAATTTCAATTTCACCACTCACTAGACATAAGGTTCTCAGTGAAATATATAATATTCTTGAGTTTCATCTTTTTATTAATTTTTAATGTTATCAAAAGAACATTGGATCATAACAGTATATAAATTTAAGGTACGCATCAACATCTGTATACAATATATTAAGCTTACCAACAGTTATTCAATTCTTTTCTTCATCATAAAATATGGGAAATGACCCTTCCTTTGCAGGGTTCCTCATAGGATGTATTGCAGTGCAAAGCATTCAGTAGACAGCCAAAAAGTAATGGTTACTAATGTTAATTTTGTTATTATTCCTACTGTTTTTCATTAGTTCAGGTGTTCTTTCTTCCTAGATAATTATAGTAATTTTCCATAAGATCTCCTTGCCTCCAGCATCACCAAGCACAGAATCGAGAGGATATGCTGGCATGGGAAATAATGGACAGGGAACGAAGGGTGTGGCTGGAGGTCAATAAAAAGACTAAGCAAAATCAGAGCACCCAATTCAGGGAACTGAACTCTAAAGAATTCATATGTCTTCTAAGAAAAATGTCAGAGGAAATGTGATACCAATAGAGAAGATCATTCATAAATCCAGTGAGGCAAAGGGACTTCAGAGAGAGACATAGAGAAGCTCTTCCATAATCTGATAAAAGACGAGGAGAAAAAGCAAAGAGCACACCTTCTGCCCCATGCAGTGCCTCAGTCTGAAGACCTGTCAGTCCTGAGCAAAGGTGAAATATAAAATCCATAAGTGTCTCAGGTTGGATTACTTTTAAATTTTATTTTACTTTATTTAATTTTATTTATCTTGAGTGTATATTTAATGTTTGCTTGATACATTTTATGTAGAAAGTTTGGATTATTTACTTTGGTGTTCCAGGCAGTCTCATATAGGCGCTGAACACCAAAGAGGTACTAATCTGGAGATCTCAGAAATGAAAATCACAATTCCAGTTTTATGACTGTTCTTAAAGATTTGTGTCTAGTAAAATTAGATCACTCTCTTTAAAAAGGCTGAATGTGCTGGAGCTACTGCTTGAAAACAGCTGGCATTTAGGAGGGCATTTTATGATCTGGTCTGTGAGAACACTTAAATACTTGGGAAGATAATATCCAACTTGAAGTTTTCAATATGGAAAAGCACTCAAAGTCTAAGGCTGATAGCCAGAAAGAACAGCTTTGTATTCCTTTAATGAACAGTTTCCTATAAAGTTAATCTTCACTTCGGCTTCCATTTTTTCTGCATCATCATCTCTATTTACTTTTGCATTTTCTCTCTCAAAGTTCTTCAATTCCCTTGCAAGTTTGGTCTCATTAGTATCTGTGACCCTCTTGGGACTCCATACACTGAAGATACTCCTTCTTAAGACTTTTCTTTGCTCAAGTCAGGGTAACTTTTATCATCTTCAGTTGTGATACTCATCATGTACCAAGGAGAAGCTCTAGAGTATCTTCATGGGCGTGGTTCTGCATAACAATTCAAGCTTACTCTCAGGACTTGTTTTAAGGCATCAGTGCTTCATTACCATAACAAGCCACTTCATTATCTGTTTTAATTTTGACAGCCTGTGGGGTCAAATGCCTATTAATATTGTCAATGATCATTTCTTGTTTGTGTTCCTTCAAATTTAAATTATCCAAAATAGAGGGTTCTGAGCCTGGTGCTGCAATGCATCTTGGGCGCATCATCAGAGTCTCTTGCCCAGGGTTATCAAAGTCTCGACAGTCCCCTGGAAATGGCTTTCAGCTGCTGGTGCTTGATGTATACACCTCAGCCACTTGACGAAGTATGCTGATTTATACCCTTTTTTGATCCACTCTAATGACAGCCATACACACTCATTTCTTCTGATTTGGATGAGTTTATGAACAGACACTCCTTCTGGACCACTCACTAAAATCAATTATCCTAGCAAACTGACATGAGTGCCCATGTCAGAAATGGACCTTACATTTATCATCTTCCACCTCAGGAAATTTGTGTTGAAAACTCTTTAGATGTGGCATTCTCAGCTACATGTGTGACTCTGGTGCTGGGTTTCTGATGCAGGATAACATTGCTTGGAATCTACAGGGCAGGATGCAGATGTATTAATAGTAAACTAACTGGCAAAACCTGAAAGACAACCCAGGCAGGCATCTCAGTTTAGCAGCTTGCATCTAGGACACACCCCTAAATATGAGCCATTTTTCTTCAGGTAACCTGGACATGCCCAAAGCCTCTAACCCTCATATATATATATAATCCATCTTGCCTGTATGTGAGAGACAGACAGTTTAGGTCCCACACACACACATGTTCATTCTCTTGATTTAACTTTTCTAGCCCTATGGGGCACCTCACCTATTTATTTCTGCTTTGAATAAACTCACTGTGTGTTCCTGGACAACGACTCTCTACAAATTCTTTATGGATGAAACCAGTGTCTCATCAGCATGTCTCAGCTCCCTTCCTCCCACATCAGTTCCCAGTCCTTTCTCTTTCATTGTAGGCATCAGACTCCATCACCCCCAGAAGCTTTGTTCATAACTAAAGCACTTTTAAATTGAAGGAGAATATCTTTTGCAAACAATCAAAAGGTAAAGAATCTTTTGAAAATGGTCTTAAAAGGTGGGACAGGGAGATTTACTTTATCACCATTTAAGGCAAAGTCTCTAAAAAAAATTTTTTTAAACTAAACTCATTTTAGATTTATGCCTTTTCAAGTTAATACTGGTTAAGAATCTGGTAAGAGTGACCACACTGTCAAAGTTAACATTCAGATCTCTAGCATGAGAGGTATATAGAAGTGCCACTATCTGAGACAGCAAAACAGCAGTCCAGGTTTAGACAGAAAGGTTTGGGAGTCCACTGCCTGAAAAAGTTAGCTGAGGATGTCAGAGGACCTGATGGTTCATAGAGAATAGAATGTAGGCGCGCTGGGAACGGTCAAATGAAGAAGTCAATGTAGGCAATGAAAGGAAGGCACGAGGAATCTTGCTTCCCAAGGAGGAGAAAAATACACAACAGGGGCAACAGATGGCTCCTGATTCCAATTTCACTTCCATCCCCATTGTGCCAAGGACCCAGACAGTTGAACAGGCTGTGATTTTTCTCATTCCTTCCAGGAAGACTTGTTTTTCAAAGAAATGCTGCAGTATGTACTATTAGTAAGCAAAGTATGTTTTCTTGTCTTTGAACTCCCTTAATTCCTGCCAATCCTAGTTCTCCAGGCTTTTCTGTGTTCCGTGAACTATGAGTTATTTTTATGTATAAATTGGCTAGATTTAGTTACAGATTTTTGCAGATTTAGACTCTTACAAATTGAAGGACGCATCGCTGACCATGCACCAGAGAAATAGAAATCAAGTGTTGGTGTTTCAAGCAATAGACTTTATTCAGAGTTCAACCACCCAGGAAGAATGGCAGACTATTTTCTCAAAGTCATCTCAAAATTTCAGGCATAGTCAGGGCTTCTTCAGGGGAAGGAGTATTGTAAGCAGGGAAGCAGAGGACGTGCAAGAGTCCAGTCAATAAATTACTCATTGCCTTGCTTTTCTTGTAGCAATGTTCTGCTTTCTTGTTCCAGCTGGAGCCAGGTCCTGACTTAGTTAGCAAACTGTCTGCAAGACAGAGTGTGTGTTAATATTTAACTGTTTCATGACATGAAGGTTTGACCTCCTTCAAGACTAGTGCAACAAGGCTCTGAATTTTTCTCCCCTGGGTATTATCTCAGGACTAGTTCTATCTGCTTTGGGATAAAATAAGGAACTCAAAGGAAGCTGTAAAGGAGAGTTCAGTAAACATTTATGGTATTTGCTCACCCAGCATCCCTCTCCCTTTGTTTCTACTGATGTACATGCTCATTCTGGCTTGTAGAAACATACATGCTCTAAACTGGACTAAACCTATTATATTTCACCATTACCTCGTACCATAGTGAAGAAAGAAATAGTGGATATGCGACCCCAACTTTTGAAACAAAGTAACAATGCTCTAGCTTAACTGCAAAACGTTCCTAGTGCCTGGCTAGCAGGTTGTACGAATGGAGACCTTAGATAACGGAAAAATGTTAAAAATGTCACCTATGTGGGAACTTACGAAACCATGGTTACTCCTGCCAAAAAAAATTAACTGCTTTTGTTTTGCGTCTGTAACTGAACACCTAGGACCTATGTGCCTGTATCAACCCTAATACCTTACACTCGGTGCACTCGGGGCTGTCTGATTTGGGTGGTCCTCTCCCCCGCACAGCTGCCACCTAATAAACTCCTCTTAAATTCTCCTTAACTCTGGTGTGTCTCTCTGATCTCATTGGTTGCTTTGTAACACTTTATCCATCAGACTTGAGCTTGTGATCTTTTTTAACAGCAACTATTGAGAAGCGGGTGGGGGGCAGTGGTAAGAAAGGATGGTGGGAAGAGCGTAAAGACGGAACAGATGCTGTTAATGGCCCACTCACATCTTTATGGATTAATACCATTTTCATATACCTGTTTCTCTTTAGGGAAGGCTTGTCCTCAGGAGACTAGATTTGCATATGCACACGAACAGCTAGAAGAGTTTAGGAATTTAAATTACTCTGGAAGCAAATTAATGATGAGTAGGTTCCTGAATATTGGGATAATGCTGAGGGGAGATTTTTTTCATTTCCCTAGTTCCCCTGAGGGACTGAGCCAGAGTTACTGTCTGCAGGCTTTGTAGAATTTCATACCTTTGTACCTTTGCTAAGATTCTTTCCCTTTCCTGACTCCTCTCTTTGCTCGCTTATCAGATTTTACCAGGAGGATTCCTAGTAAGTCCTTTCAGGTTCCCATTCTGGACAATCTAATCTAAGACACCAGGAAGATCAGCAGTTCTCTCGCCTTCTTCATGGATATGTGCTTTAGATAGAAAGTCAACAAGTAATGAAAACAGATCAAATTCTGCTTCAGTCCCTCCAGCCCCTCCCACAGATAAACTGTTAAATTCTCATTCCTGCCTCAGCTAGATTGTTTGATTTCTGTCCCTTGCAACTAACAGACACAAAACATCAAGGTTACATAGAGGAACTCCTTTCCTTGCTGCATTTAACAATGGATTTATAATTATGTGAAGATTGCCCATGACATCCCCATAGAGGGGAATATGTCAGCAGTGTTTTCTGGATGCAATTATCAGAAGATCATTATCATATTCATTTGTGCTTTGTATGTCATGCAACCAATTCATGATTTCTATATTTCCACTAGAATTTACTGAGCTGTTTGGAAATTTTTTCAGTTACAAGCATCTGAAGAAGTTTGAACTACCTTGATATATTTTATTATACATATAATATAAACATCAAGAAAAAAGAGAAAAATCTTTCTAAAATACAAATTCAATCATTTCATGCCAAGTTAAAATCCCATCAATAACTTCTCACTGATCTCAGTATAAAATGGTCTCAAAATTCTTTATTCTGTGATGTTTCAGGCAGTCTCAAGCCAGTCTTCCCACTCCTCTAGTCACAGTGAACACTGTTCTTTGAATGATATTGCTTTTCTTGGCCTTGGAACTTGGTCCATGTTCACGCATCAGTTTTTCATTTCACTTGAGCTAGTTTTTTTTAATTTGCAAGATTCAACCAAAATATTACTTCTTCCAAGAAGTCTTCTTTGTTGTCTCACTATGCACTTTTCCTAGGTGTTCCCGTTGTGCCCATTACTTTTCTATAATTTCACATATCACTCTTTAGTGTAGTTAACACGTTTGATTGGAACAAGAATATATGACCCTTGAGATAAATAAGCTTGTTTGCTTGCTTAATGCTATATTGCTGAATTCTAACACACTGTCTGTCTCACAACAAATTTACAATATTTTTGAATGAATGAATGAATGAAAAAGAAAATAGATGTTGAGAGAGGAGAAATAATAATTTTATAAATACCAATATAGCTGGACACTAAGTTCCAGTCAGGAAACATTAGAAGAAATATCCTAATCGGGAAAAGATTCACACACACACACACACACACACACACACACACATATATACACATATATATGTACATATATTTCTTCTAACCTCAGCCTATGTCTCCCTGCTGTCAACTCTTCATGATAACCAGAGTTAATGCCATAACAAGAAAATTCCTGTGACTTAGCAACAGGATCAAGAGTCATTTCATCATGATGCTTGGCTTCCTTTCCAGAACCAGATACCCAATTTCTCTTGGGGGAAAAAAAAGCTAAAATTAGCATACACACTGTCAAGAGATATGGGTCAATCAGTTAACCTCTTTATTGTTATATTAAATTATGGATTAATGTCCAGGGGCAATGAGCTATAAAAACTGTTCTTTAAAACAATTTTATCATGAAACTTGTCTTATGTAGTGGCCACATATATTGAGGATTAAGGAAAATAAAGTACAAGACTGAGTATCAGAAGTTCGTACATGAAAAGGATGAGAGCAAAGAGAAAAGGCACTTATCTGTGTATCTCTCTTATCTAGTGCAGTGAGAACTTAACTCGCAGAACACTTTATTGGTTTTACTGTGAATTTTTACCCAGATCAGGATCATTATGCTGAAGTTATAGCCTCAAACAATAGACTAATCATTTTCAGAAATGAAAAACATCACAGTACTGCCACTCCTCTATATAGCTTCCTTGACAGTCCTTATTAACTCACCAAGACAGATTCATCCTCAGAATGTTCCTCAATGAATTTCTCCAGCCGTCAGTATGGATCAATTAAACTTGTTCCTCAACCAGTAATAATTAATTACCTTTGGGGAACTCAAACACTCATCTCCCTACTATTATTCCCTCACCATCATTGATTTTAAGCAAGATTTACTTCTTGAGTTTTACTCCTGGTCCTCTTTGCTATCACATTATGGATGGTGTCAATGCTCCTAAATGGTGATAGTATATAGCGTGTCCTCTCATGACACCCCTATCAAGTCCATTTCTACAGAGAGGAGGTAGCCCATCCACCCCAAAAAGTATATCAGTAAGTCTTCTTGGTTTGCATACACAAAACAGTCAATCCAACCACATCTTTCATTTTTAAATAACTTGACCCAAGTACAATTGACGAAAAATGCTTGAAATCATCTTTTTCCTTAAACTATTTTTTTTCCATCTCAGGCTAATATTACTGGGAAAACACATCCTTTTTACCTTCCAAATTCCTTGGTCATCCATATTTCTTATCTTATAATACAATATTACTGTTGGGACCAAAGCCAAACTGCCTCTAGATGTGCTTAAATGATATGCTTATTACTTTGGGTTGAAAGTAATTAAGAGATTGAAGAAATAATGATGTTTTACCTAATTAGCAATGGTCCTGAAAACAGGAAATAAATCTTCTTGAGGTGATCTGCACCAGGATAGCACTTGCAAGGTATTTTTAATATGTAGACAAACTGAAAATTTCCTTTTTCCTTAAATTGTAATGTTCTTTGTCCTGTTTTTCTCTCTTAAATGTATGTCTCCCTTTCTAGAGACTACATAACTTCACTTTAATAACCAAAGGTTAAGTTCGATTATTCTACGCACTTGTAATTAATTTTTGCCTCCTCTCTTACTAACCATCTGGTGTCAATTTCACTATTTTCTAGCCTATAGAACTGGAAGAGTAGGGGAAAATTAGTTTCCTCCCCGAGCTCCCTCACAACTTTTGCCAACTGTACTCTTATAGTTGATAGATAAATAGGTAGATAAATAATAGATAGTTAAATAGATCATCTATTTTGAACTAATCCACTTTTTATAATCTTGTACTTGTTTTAAATGTAAACTATGGACTATTTACATATGCTTCTGATATCCATTAAAGAAATTAGCTATTAACATTTTAAATGATTTGATGGTGTCCTCTGGAACCCAGCCTGCTTCTCGTCACCTTGAGAAGTCTGCTATCTCTCTTGCTTGTTTCAATAAATTTTCTACTTAACTTAAAAAAAAGTTTAGTGATATATCACCATCTAAAATAATCTACAACTCTTTGAGAAAGAATGATTTATGTCAGTGATTTTTCAACAGTAACATATCAGAATCACCAGGAAGACCCTAAACCAATTAATCTGGAAAAGAATATTTAAGAACAATGATGTATCTATCTACAAGTGAAAAATAATCCTGGAGAAGCTCCTCATAGAGCCTGCATATTGTGTGAAAACCTCAAAATAGACACTTACAATCAAAAATGAGTTGTGTTACATTACTAATTTGGAGGTTTCTTTCCTCATCAAGAAGGTATAAACTAGCATTCAATCTCTACCCTAATCTAGGATTCTAACAATAAACTTTTAATCTTAAAGAGCTCATTTGGTTCATAGTTTGTTTAAACTGATGAAAAACTAAATCTTTATAGATAATTATACAAATCTTTTTGTTTTTGCTTTTACTTTTCAATTTTTATTGAAGTAGCATTGTTTATAACATTATACAGATGTTAAGGTGTCTAGCATTGTAATTTGACATCCATATTACTACATTATGACCCGCACCAAAAGTCTAGTTTTCATTCACCACCATACAGTTGTCCTCTTTACTTGATTTGCCCACTTTCCAACTTCCTTGACCTCCGATGACCAATTCTGTGTAGTTTGTAGTTTCAGGTCTTATAGTCAAATCTCTAATCCACCTTGAATTAAATTTTTGTGTATGGTGTTTGATAGTTGTCAGTTTTCATAACTTTGTCTGTAGTTACTCAGTTTTTTGCTACCATTTATTACAGAGACTTTCCCTTCTACAGGTCCCAATATTCCTCTGTTTGTATTAAATATAGTTACAAATTATTTAAGAACAGGACCTTTATCTTTCTTACATATATCTATGCATCTATGCATCTAAAGTCTGAAAAAGTATTTTCACGTGGATGATACATCATAAATGGTTATGAAATAAATAATAAATAATTATATATTGGTTTAGATTATTACAGAATGCAAATCATGTCAAAAATATTGTGTAATTATTTCCCCTCTCATTGCATCATTGCTGTTTTTCTATTGTGATACTTTCTTATAGTTTTCTAATATTTCACCCCTTAAAAAAATATAAAGAAATAATCATAAATTAAATGTTACCTTAATAATCTGTTTTAACCGTGTATATTTTACTGTATGCCATATGAGATGCTGCCATCAATTTCAGAAGAAGAGATTACTTCCAACCATGGTAACTGAATGGACAGTATTTTACTCATATCCAAGTCATTTTCCAGTGCTCAATGAATATGAGCAAACATGACTTGTGGAATATAAACAAAACACTTTTTACTAGGGGAGATTTTCTCCTACCACTGGATGAAAGTGCTGGCAAGTCCCACTTCTCCAGTATTTTATTATTAACAGTTACATTTAACCTCCAACAGATTCATTTTCTTCATATGTAAAATAAAGAGCTGGTACTTTATACTACATATTCTAACATTCTATTTCTTTCAATGTGCAAACCAGTGAAACACACTTATGCTGTTGCTTTATTTCTAACATTTTAATAGTATAATTTTGAATCTCTTGTATATGATCTGGCTTTGTTTTAACGTTATTTTCTTCATAATTTCAAGAAATAGGATGATATTTGGTATCTCCATATAAATTCCACTATGGTTATAAAATAAACATTGAGATCACCCACATGTTTCAACAAGGACAGGGCCTAGCACACAGTGAATCTTGAGAGAGACAAAATCATTGACTTAAAGAGAATGACATATGATCTTCCTGATACCTTTTATTATTTTGTTGCCAAGCACTTGCCTCTTGCCATTGATTTGAGAAGCCTTTAGTTTCCATTTAATTGACACATATTCGACATGATTTCTTCCTATCAGGATGCTGCTTAAGTGACACAAAATCTGCAAATACGGATTTCTCTACTCAATTGATGGACAGGTATATATTGGAAACTTCCTCTGGCATCATAATGAATTTTTCACATCTGCTCACATTTTTCTGAACTGACTCAATAAGAGTCTGCAGAATACTGGCAACCTACGATGTTATCTCTGAGGCAAACAAGCTGCCGCAATTGCATTGTCTATGATGGATGGTCTGATTTTCTTTAGAATGAAACCAGAATAAATTCCTGCCATATGTTACAAAGGACAAAATAATTTTATTTTGCTCTCTTCTACTCTATCTGAAGTCCAAGCTTTGGATCATCTTAACTTGAATAGAGATGTCAGAATGAGGTCTTTTTCCTCAGTAATTTGGTGGTGGGCATTTTATGTTATCATATATTTGGTAAGTAGTGAACCTGTGCATGTAAACATCTAAACTTACATCATTTTGTAAATCAGAGCTATCTCAACTTAAAAACAAAGAAAGGTCTTTTCATTTCCCATTGCTGAGTCAATAATGAAATATGCAAACCAAAAATTCTGTTCTACATTCTAGTACCAAATGAAAGGAAAATGAAGCCAAGTATTTAAACTGTATCCTAAGGGGACAGGAAAAATAAACACGGCACTGTATTTTTCTGAGCAACACTATTATGGGGTGCAGATGTTACTGGCACCCATTCTTCTCAGAGAGCACATATTTAAATAGAAATAGGAATGAGTGGGTGGTGAAAATTCATCTTATGTGAAACTAGGATAAAATCCATATCCCTCTTTCTGTTTTGGAGTAAAATAACCAACAGTTTGATGAGAAACTAAGGAAGTTGGATCACATTCTTCTTTTTATCCATATTTATGTATTCCTTTTTTTGTATCATAGTTATTAAGCAGATATATATCAGCACTGACTTAGCCTTTGGACACTTAAATACAATTGAAGCAGAGTGTAACTATGAATAAGCTAAAATCAAGTTGAGAACAGTTTTCAGATTATTATAA